>VYXC01002442.1:1011975-1072508 GCA_013397175.1 Platysteira castanea
ACCCCCCCCCCCCCCCCCCCCCCATTGGTTTTGAGAAAGCTGGAAAAATATCTAAATTTCATGTTAAATATCTTCTAAATATATTAGTTACCCCCTGGAGGGCCAGGCATGACTAATTATATACAACGTATCATTAGCTATGGCTGTGTGTTTTATGCAAGATACTCCTCTTTGAATGGCTTCAGGCATGGAAATAGGTTTGATCTCTAAACTGGGCAGCTGGGGCAGCAATAATCCTTAGTGTATCTCCAGAGCTATTGGCTGGCATGGTTCTTTGGCCTATATGGGGTAGGTGTGTGTACCAGTAACAAGTAGAATTTGGTTGGTATAACCTGGGATCGACTTCCAGCACACACAGTGACATAGTTTCCTGGTAGTCCTGTGGTGGTAAAACCCTCTTGTGAGGGGTTCACCTACCCTTCCATCTCGAAGGCTGGGGGTTAGAAATTCTGCTGTCATGATTTATCCTGTGACTCCTGTGATTGAATGCTAGTTCCTCAGGGACTCCACTATCTCTGATGTTAGCAGACACTTTAACCAACTTTTCTGTTATCAATTGCCTGCCATGGCAGACTGGGTGTGGTATTGCCTGAACTCCTGGGAGTGTTGCAGAGATCTGTCCCACCCTTTAATTACAGTATTTCCAGCAGATTCCAAGAGGATTTCCAATTCCCTTTCTCTATGCCAAGGACTTTATTTGGCTGAGTTCCCTTTGAAGTTCTAGCTACTTCCTCCTCAGTATGAGTAAGGCTTGGCTGAGAAGTCTCCTCCACATTCTGGTAACTACTTCCTCTCTCCACTCTCTTTAGTCAGGTGTAATGCTGAATGCCCTTTTCTGAGGCTTCAGCTAAGAGGTAATGGGACTTGAAAAATGAAAAGCTTCCCCTATCACAGTACCCCAAACTTTACAGAAAACAAAGGGATGAGCGACTGTAAAATACTGACAGTTCTTTGTATGGGTTACAAGTAGATAAGTCTTGATAAATTAAACAGTTGCCTTTTGGGGATGAGAAAAAAACCCAACTTTTTCAGAATTAGAAGTCTTCTTTCTCCACTCTTCCTTAACATTTAATTTTTGATTGATAAAGGTTTGCTATTAACAGTTGTCATAGATGCGTATTTAGACGGGCAGATCTGCAGTGGTACACAAGGCTGCCATCCAGCTGGCTATCACTGGTGGATGGGTGTCCACAGAAAATGCTTGGAGAATGTCTGTGCCTGGGAAACTGAGAGAGGATGCTGTTCTCTCTGAGAAAGCTCTGCCAGCATGATAATCTGGTTTAATACTGTTTTAAGACCTCCTATTGCATGCTAAAATGCCCACGGGCTTTTCCATGATTGATTGTTCTATTACTGTGACCCTGATAGTCAGGGTCTACTTTTATTTACTAGGTTTCTGGAAAAGATCTGTGTTTCTCTGCCATTACCCTACAATGGACAGTGAAGGAAGACAAATTTTTTGTGGCCTGGATATTGCTGAGAAAAGGTTCTGTAGGTGTTCTTGGGGCTGTGCCGTTTGCCTGGGCTGTGCCTTTCAAAAGTAGAGGTGCCGTGTGCGTCCATGTCTAGGACTCCAAGCCCTGACTCCTCTAGGTGCTCTCACACATTTTTATAAGGGAAGTAATGAGTCTCATCTATTCCTGCTGTGCTGAGACCAAAAGGATGGGGACAAGCAGATAAGAGGTGATGTCCTGAGTCTCACAGCCTCAGTCAGGCATTCGGGTCCACTCTAGTTCCTATCCCTGCCTCCTGGGCATAGCTCAGCATTCATGTCCTAGTGCCTCCCCTCAGTTTCCCGAGCCCTGGGTCACACTGTCTGAGCAGAGGCAGAGATCGTGGGCATTCAGTCAGGGTCTTTTACAGAAGGAAGTTGTGACAGCTATGATGAATTAATAAGAAGTAGTGAAGAGGCAAGAATCAGGTGGGGACGTGAGGAGGCAATGACAGGAATAGTTTCAGACTGCCTTGCAGGCCTGGGGCTGCCTGGCTGTCTAGGGCTATGTGAAAAGCTGGGTTTTAGCTGTCCACAGCACAACATGCTAGTTTTGGAGCTAAACTGACCAGTTGGCATCTACATACACAGTGGCTGTCTAATGCAGAGGTAATTTCTTCAGTCTTTAGTGAGGTATGTCCTACACCAAACTTAGAAATCCAATGGCAAAATACTCCAGTGAATCCGGTAATTTCCTTTATTTATTTTTAAAGCACATTATCACACCATTGGCTTTATCTCTTTATCAAGGCAGTCTAGGAGTCCATTTTCCCACCCCTGGAAATGCTATTTGTCTTTCATGGGTTTTTTTGTTCTCAAAGGATTTCCTTGACATTCTGCTTTTGGATAACTTTCTCCCAATCTCCCAAATTTCTTCCAAAGAGGTCAATCTTCTCTGGTAATGACAAATATAAGTACTTTTTATATAAAGAGTACTAAGCATTTTTATTGGCCCCATCCTTTTAATAAGTTAACTTTCTTCTCCAACACTCCAATATAAACTGCTGTCTGGCAATGGATGATAAATTAATCGTCATTTTCAAATTCCTTCTATATAGGTAATTTGTATTTTTTTAAATTTATGTGTGCAAATCTCTAACTATGTTATCCCTTTACCATGGCTATATAACAGTCTTATGTCTATACTTGTGAACCTGTCCATTCCCAAAATAGGAAAAGCTGACCTCAAAACAGCATGAGTTATGGATTTCTTTCATGGCAATACATGATTGACTTTACCCAGGGTGTAGGAAGAAAATACAAAAGAAACCATAATGAAAAAAATTTGTCCTTCCTGCAGACAATCATGGAAAACATACAGTAATATATATTACATCTACCTTGATATCAATTTAAGTTTATTAGTGGGTAATAATATTAAAGTTCATCATGATTAACATAATTAAAAAGCATGCAGAAAGTAATAAAGATTTTTCTATGTTACTGGAAATGCTTTTAGATGCCATTTTATGGTCTCCACCATTGTGTATCTCATTTTTAAGACTCTTCTTTCCTTTAGCTGGAAGCTTCCTTCCCTTGCAAAAAGTGGAGATGGACTGGACAGTTCATTTGACATAATATACCTCTGGGCCGGAATACTTATGCAGAGGAAGGAACTTGTTCACTTAAGAAAGTGGTGGGGTATGCTGCCTCTTTCCTGGACACGCTTATGCTGTTATTAAATAACATAAATAATAATAATAAATTATTAATAGAAAATTATACTTAGCACTTACATAAGCAATTTACTACCAAAAGGTGGAGTTAGGCCTTATTTGATAAGTGCAGCAGACCATTTTCTCAGCATCTAAGTTTTACTTTTTTAAGAATCAGACTAGCCTGTTCCTGTAGTTTAAAAATTACCTCCAAAGCCCAAAACAAGGGAGTTAGAAGAGGTTCCACATTTGTCAGTTAGTCTGATAATATCTAAGTAGCACCATAGATGCTATAGGGAAAAAATGCAAAATGCTGCTGCCACTGTGAGAAAAGAACTTCAGAGAGCAGACACGTGAAGGTCTGTGTTAGAAGGCAGAGCTGGTTTACATTAAATTCAGCTTTCTGTGTCTTTGGTTTATTATAGAGATATTTTGAGTTTAGAGGATTGAATATGAACTACCTCAAAAGGCATTGACTTTAGTAAGGAGAATGATGGTCTTGCGTTAGTGGTGGAAAAAGCAAAGTAAGCCTGTTGGAAGGACAGTAGTGAAGAGTAGTAGAAGAAATGTTCTAGCAAGATTGAGAAAGCTCTGTGGATGTGTTGAAGCACTTGTGCAGCTGTTTCTGTTTGTTGGTGTCTACAGAGAACACAATGGCCTTTTTTCTTGAGAACATTTGCTTGCTTCTGTCTTCATCCCTTCCACCAATTCTGGAACTCCGATGCAACTCTGACAAACCTTCTGTTTAATCAGTCCTGGGAAAACTGGACAGCCATGCATTCCAAGGATTAAAATATTGCACTGTCGATCTGTTTTGGTGTTATGGATGGCTTTAGATCCGCCACAACACTAGTTTAATTTTGGACACTCAGTAAAAAGTTACATGTTAGGCAGTATGGCTGGACCTGCATCACAGGCTTAGTAATAAATGATGTTCATTAGATGCGGGTTTATTTGTACAAGGTGAACTCTGTTCTTTCTGAGACTAGAATGGGATATGCTACTCTGCAGTAGAGAGCCTGAATGATGTGGAGTAAAGCTTAACACATACCTAATTACAAAGCAGACTTCCCCTTTCTGAGATTCAGAGACATTAATTAAAGAAAGAAATTTATTACAACCTGCTCCATTATCTCAAGTCACCTTTACACGGATGAAGACTAAATTATCTTTCTAAGAGTATCCACACAGAACTATAGCACTTTGGCAGAGGGTTTCTACATTATGTAGGGAAGCAAAGCAGGATTTAAGAGAGACAGTCCGCTTGCTAGATCTACTTTGTAAATCATTTTTCTTCCCTGTCTACTCTCTCTTTCTGAGAAGTGAGTGTGAACCCATGAGTTAACACCCTTTTTGGAGAAAAGTACTGGCTCCTGATCAAACATCATGGCAGGGACTTTCAGAGCAGCTGCCATACTTGTGCAAATGGCACTGGCACCAGGCTCAGGTTGAATGCTGTCCAACACATTGCGTGCATGGCACAGGTGTTGGAGGCTGATGCCTTTGAACTCTGCTGTGTCATTCCAATCTGCCTTGCATCACTATAGCTTGTTAGAGGGATTACTTTGTTCTCCAGATGAGAAGGGGGCTACTAATTCCAGATGTGGGGGCTAGTTTCATGGTTTTGTATGGTGAATTGACAGTAGCTCCACACCAGAAACAGGTGTCATTCCTGGGAAAGTGACTGTTCTGAACATCTCCCAGATTGCAACACAGAAATTCAGTGTGGGAAAAGAACAAGAGGAAACTGCAAAGCCTTACAATAAGAATAGTATCTAGAAGAAATACACTTGCTATTGATACAACTCTTTAAAAAAAATTTCAACTGTAAAAGCTTGTCAAACGTCAGAAAATTTCTTGCTCTCCTCACAGAGAGAAACTGCTGGAAAAGGGAACAGCCTGGGTCCCATCCAACTCAGAATATGCTGTGTATGTGACATGATATCGTCTCTAGGGATAAATCTACCTCCCTCATCTTTGCAGAGATGTCCAGAAATGCCCTCCCTGGTTTGTGACTCATATACACTCGTAGGTGTGCTGGGGGCAAAGGAAACAGGCTTCTCTCAGATGAGCTTCATATTCTTGAATTCATTCCTCAAGAGGGTCACATGCCATATTCCTTCTCAACAGCAGCTCACAGCTATCAGCCTCCCTACCCCAGACTTTGGTTCACTGTTTTAGGCTTCCTTTTGCTATTTAACTCGCATCTGGTGCCAATCCTAGTTACACCTGTGTCTGCTGGGATGCCTGCATATAGATCTTAGAAATCATGGCTGTGGAACAGATTATTGCAAGCATGAACCCACGTGTTGGTGGCTAAATAAAAAAAAGGTCATTGCCGCGTTCCTGGGCCAGATGGCAACTCTGAAGATAACTCCTGCTGGTACAATGCAAGCAGCTTCTAGTAGCCTCTCCTGTAATACAGCTGTCAATGTTGTGTCAGCTGTAACGCCTTCGAAACAGCACTGGAGACTGCAGGTGGTGTTCCACAGAGCGTGAGGACACTGAAACAATTAGGCCACAAAGTTTTTGGAGATAGGTGCTGGGGTTGAAGTCGGCACCACGTAGAGTGTGTGAGTGGGTGTCTTGCAGCATGGGTCCAGAGTGTGCACAATCTTCACACAGTTGCCCCTCATTCCTGCAAAAGAAAAGCAGTATTTATCGCCTAATGAGAAGGGACTTCAGGGTGATTCTGTACCAATATTTGCTGTGATGAGTAGCAGATTGAACATAGTCATATGAAGGTGCTCTCTCTACAGGAGAGCACTCAAGTTATCAGTGTTACAGGGAGATTGCTTTATTAGCTTGTTCCTAGTTCATCTAATGAATTTTCAGCTTTCAGGGCCCCTCCATACATATATTTCTCACTGAAGGGCAAGGAGAATAGTTTTTAAAATCACAGGAGAAGTAAATAATTCTGAGCAGTGTTGAACCCTGCTGCCTAGCCTTATGCTTTATAGGTAATTGTTCATTGATCTGTCTGGTGGGAAGGAACTTCTGGATCTCATATTAACATCCTGTTGATTCTGGGAGATGGGCATATTTCCCTGTCTCTCTTTTGCTCCTAAACCGTACATTTTTTAGATTTCTGTTTTTGAAAGAATGCCAAATAACAGGCTAAATAGGTCAAAGTCTGTAGGAGAGGAAGAACGTGTGTGGAAACTTAAAACAGACTCAGTGCCAAGGTAAAGAGCTTTTGGAAAAAGAAAATACATCTTGCAGTTTCTTTCCAGCTCCAGCATCTTTAGGATGGGTGACTGATGGCATAATTAACGAGTAGGCAGGATTACTGTGCTAATGTGTTGGCAAGTGTGTTTTGTGCAAGTGTGCAGTGATATATTGGAGAGGAAGTGTAAAGTACCTGAAACCAGACAATTGTATTAACCTTAGGCAAGTTTCCTTTCCAGTCAGAGTTTTCCTCCTGTTCTAAAAGGCAATGTTGTCTTCTTGCTCTGTGCTCAGCAGGGCACTATTTTTACCATCCTTTATAACTGAGAGGGTAAGTAGGATGCCCAAGGGCTTTGTCTAATCATTTAGCTAATGATCCTGCTCTGTAATATCTGTTCAGGTGTTTAATTCAGTTTAGATTACTACTCTGATAGTCCTTTCTGGCTGTTGGTTTTGATAGGACTCATTTCTACATGCTGCATCCCCTGAAAAAGGAAGGTCATAGTTCAGCTCTGAATTTACTAACAGCTTCTTATTTTGGATTGTGCCTCAGTGTTAGACATTCAAACCAAATATTAATCTTCAGTTTATGTTAATGTGCCTTTAATTGTGACATGTCTGTTTTGTGGGTCAAAATTTTTAAACCCTCAGAGTTCACAGCATGACAGGGTAACCAGTGTCAGTAGGGACGGAGGAAGTGCTAGGGCTGCATGCAGTAATTACTTCCCAGTCTCTGTAACTAGGCAGGAAAAAAGCCCACAAACCATCTCGCCCTGAAGTGCTTAAAAACATGGCTCTATAATACGCTGGAGAGTTTACAGGCTACAGCTGTTAGAAGAGCCAGATTAACCTGTGGGCAGATGCAGGGACTGGACTTCCTTGTTATTGTTCCAAAACCAAGGGAGAGAATCTCATGCCCTTGATGCTTTGATGCTGCCTTCTTGTGTATGTGAACATGCGGGACCAGACCCTTAGCTAGAAATTTAGAGTACTTTCTCCAATGTGCAGCACTTGATATGTCTGGATGCTTCAGACTGCAAGGTTTAAAATATCTTCTGCCACATCACCACCTACATTTTTCTCCCGTATCTAGACACGTTAGTTTGGTGGTTATTAACTGCCAGTTTTTGGAACAGAGTAGGATATTCTGAGGAAGAGTATTGTTATATTATTTTGAAAATTTTTAGTAAAGACAAAACTAAACCAAAATAGCTAAACAAGCATGAATGGAAGACTCCCCAGGTCCCCATTTCACCTCTTACTGAAAAGTCATTAAAGTTGTGACTAGTCAGCAAATCCAAAATCTAGCACCTGTTTACCAGATAAAAGCCAGCTGCACTGTATGTATATTCTTTCAGCCACCTGCAATTTGCATACCATGTGCAGTACTATTGTTCGAGTTGCTTTGCTTAGGGTGTATTGAGATATTATGGATATCAAAGAGGAAAGATTTATGCACTAGAGTGAAACCTGTAGTAAGGCTTTGTGATATCAATATCTTGAAGTAATGAGGTTATATGGGGGTTGAATTTTTTACTTTTGATTTCTTTGTTTTTTCATTTCAGTGATCCAATTTACTTTTTTTGATCTAAAAATTAATTTCACCTTAGCTTATTTTTTCAATGGCTTTGATTAGGACATGACCTACTGAAGTGAAATTAATTCTTCTTGGTTTTCTTTTAAAATATTTTTAAAAAGACAAACTAGTCTTTTTAATGCATGCAGGACATTCCTGTGATATGGAGTTCATTTTGAAATTGTTTCTCTTCCTTTTAAACAGAACTGATATGTAAAACTACTTTCCCTTTTTCTGAAAATTATTGTCCTCTGAAGTGTCTGGAATTCTGAAACTGAAATCACAGAAAATCATTCTTGTCTGCTTTCAATCTACTGGTATTTTCTGCCATCCTGCATTTTGTTCATAAACATTCATTAAGGTCCTATAAAGTTTTTCACAGCCTGTGAGGTAAGGTCAGGTTTCCCTTAGCAACAGTCTGAAACGGCATGAGAAGATGGACAGAGAATTTACATCCTAGGCCATTAACAGACAGTAGGAAAGGAGTGGAGTTCAATCTCAATTTCATACTGGTAACATAATACTTGAAATTCCTCATTACATCTAATATATTCTGAGTAAGTTTTCATTAAACTGTAGAAAGTACTGATCACAAAGGGTGCATTGTGACATTAGTAGGATTTTAAAGCTTGATAGACTTAAATTCAGGTTTTGCTTCTGCTCTAGATTTACAATTTTTTTTTGGCAAGTTTCTTGTTTTCAGTGTGGCTAATTCTCATATTGTAAAAAAGTAGAAAAGTCAATACTTGTTTGTGCATACTCACCATGATAAAAATGGTGATACTCTATTACTTACCTGATATATATGATACAGCCATAATCTGTTGTCTAGGATTTAAGGTTAACTGTCAAACTGCAGAAAATTAGCAGAAACTGATATTGGATATTCTGTGTTCCCAAGCTCCTTCAATTTCATACAAGTTCTGTGGAAATTCATATTATGCCAAGAGATGAGGACATAGCTGGTGAAATTTGAAGTGATTCAGAGAAATAACACCACAGGTGCAGCAACTGTGATTCTTAGAAACTTCAAATTGTCCCGGCTTTTCCTCTTTCTTTCCTAGTGCTAAATTATGTTGGACAGCCATAAATGCTTTCCTGATATTTACTTTGCATATATGGAATTTCTAAGTAATTATTGCAGAGCTGTTTGTCAAGAAGGGAAGAAGCAGGTGATCTGCATACCATTGGTTCATGACACAACTTGGGCATTAAATATGGGCTTGGTGTTTTAGCACCATGAAACAAACTCCATTTGTTAACAAGTAATGGGCAATTGCTAGAGGTAATGTCTCCGTGACTTTCTGTAGTAGCATAAATTTACATTAAGTTTGACAATGTCAGCTTAGACAAAAATAAACTATGTTTAAACACTTTGTTTCCTAAAACTCATCCTATTTTAATTGACAGCAAATCCTTCTAAAACCTTTGTTTGATGTAGCAATCTTAGTCAATGTCCATTGTGATTTAATTTTCACAAGAAAATCTCTGAGAAAGCTTTTCTTATTGGAAAGCCAGTTTCTGCTGCATACAGTTTATTCTTGATCTCCTTGTACAAGCACAGAATAGTAACTTCTGTGATGACACTGGTGCTTTCTTAGAAAAGATATTTGAGCTAAACAGAAGGGCAAAACAAGGTCACTGGCGTTATGTAGCTACGGTGAGCTTTAAGAAATGAGTCAGACTTACAGATGGAATGAAATTTTGCCTTGTCATGAGAACACACATCTTCAAAAGGTTCCTGCTTTGGAAAAATAAAGTAAAAACCATAAGGAACCACTTAAGGAGGCTGCATAAATAATTTGCCATTTGTGAGCAATATATGCAAAACGATAGGACTGCAAGGACTGTATTTGATGGGAAAGCTTCTAACCATTTAAACTGCCATCCTGGTGTTTATTACCTGCATCACCTCTGGGAGTCTGATAAACACCTGTGATCTGCTGGTAATTCAGCAAAGGAAGCAGCACTCTGCATGACCTGCTTTTTTTCTCCCAAGCAGTCACGGTGTAATAAACAGTGTACAGTGATTTTGAACATGCAAAGAGTATATTTAGACAAGTTAAGGCTACTACTCTTGGTTTAATGCTTAACAAAGCTAGTGGCAGAAAGGGGTTTAGTACCTCTATATGGTGTACATAGAAGTGGCAGAAGAGAGCAAAAGACAATAGGAGATAGTGCTACTTGACAATTCAGTAATTTCGTTTAAAAATGAGAGTAAATGGTAAACACCTTGAAGAGAAATAGAGAAAAAGCAAGTGTTTCTTTTAACCTACACATTTTAAAAGTTACTTCGTGCCCAGTAAAGTAATAATTTCCCAGAAAACAATATTTAAATATATCCATCATCATTTAGATCTTGGACACATACTTAAATATTATTGATTATTTGCAATTGTGTGCATCCATGTGTAGGTATATTAAACAAAAAAGTAATAGTATCATGTCACTGGTTGGGATAAAGTACAAAAATGGAACTGGAGTCCCTAATTACTAGTTGTTTGTTTTTTGTTTTTTTTTAATTAAGAAACCAACAAGCAAATTATAGACATCTAGTTTATAGCATTGCAATCTTACAGGCTTGCTCTCATGAATATGGTAATTTTTTATTTTATGCCCTCTTGAGATGTCTTGTTAAAAACATTTTATTGGTGATCCTAAAATTCAGTAAATTTGAAGCCCTTGGCACCCTGAAGATAGTTAAAGTTCTTCAAAAAATGTCGGCAATAAATATTTGGCAAATATAAAGAATATGCACATTTTTCCCAAGTGGGTGATATATTTTTTTCCCAGTTCTTATAGTCAAGTGATGACACTGCAGTTCAGAATATAAGTGTATATTGATATTTTTCTTCCAGAAACTGCATGTGCTGCTTAGAGTGCTTCTCCCACAGAGTTATTTTTGTGCAGACACCTGGAAGTGGTTACATACTTGCTCCAGCTTGCAGACTAGTTTTGGACAGTCAGGTGTATGTATGAGCAAGTGGTCTTTATTTGGAGCAATTAAAATTCTAACATTCTCTTCTCTTGACATGCAATTACTAGGGCTCTGCTGTTTCCACTAATTGCTCTTGCTGGGGACATTGGTGAGGAGCCAGTGATTTTGATGGGTAGTGGATTATCATTTTTACTCTGCTACCTGCGAAAAAAATCATTTGCAAAATCCCATGTGTAATTAGCAAGACTCATGATTAATTGTCCTGCAAAATTAGCTTCACTGTTGCTTTTATTTTACTGCTTCAAATATTAATTAATGTTAACTCCTTTCCTTCAGTCCTAGCTTTTGAATATTCAACATGGCTTTGAAAAATTAGTCAGGGCTTCTACTTGCATTAACATGCTGGAGCTTTGATTTCTGAATAAGTATTCTGATTTAAAAGATCACACGTGGCTCATAAATAATTTTTATAGGAGGACAAACAAAGCATCAAAGCATCATGGGAAGGCATTCATGCACTAACTGAAAGTAAATTGTTTCAGTAATGATTCATTCCCCCAGTGCTTTTAGGGAAACATCAGCAAATATGCAAAACACTGCATTATGTGGGGCAAAACAGTTATTTAATGCAGCAATCAATGTATTTATTTTCAAAGTAGCAGAGTGAAAGGGGTAAAAATATTGGGGCTTGAGCAGTTGGGATGTCTGTTCTATTTCTAGGAATTACAGGTTCTCATGTTTTGATGGTCTAAGGTAGAAAATGACAATTGTCTGTATGTCAATGCCATCTGCCATAGTGCTCTTAAAACTCTTATATGTTTCCTGTTATTACTATGATAGGGTCAGAAAGCACAGAAAGGACCTAGTGGTGACTATTCTTGGGTCACTGGGTTGCTGATGAATTGAATTCACAGGATAGCTCATTAAAACCAGCAGCAAGATGTCCTGATGCCCCAAAGAGCCTTGGCTTCTGGTTTAGCCATGTTTTCATCATGCCAGAATAACTCACAGAACACAGAAGAGCACTTTTTACCAAGAACTGCAGGTTCCTCCCAGTATAGCTGTAGCACCACGTGTAAAGCACACCTGCACACCAGTATAGGCTGAATTTTACCTCTGCATCAGTCCTTGCTTTATTTCTTCTCTGTGTTTTGAGCATGCAGCTAGATGAGTTTCTCCACACTTCACCAGAAAAGCCCTTGCCCTCCTAGATATTCTTCTCATTATGCAATAATCTCATTGTAATCTTGTCATAAAACTCCAAGTTGACCACAGGAGAGAGCAGCAGGGATGGAGGTGACAGCATGGTGTATTGGCCAACATACTTGGCTTCATTATCAAACATAACAGGTGAAGCAAATTTGGAAAATTCTGTCTCACTCGCTCTTTTCACTGAAGTGTGCTGTGCTTCTGACAGCACATGGTTGATTTTACTTGCTTTTTTCAATCAAGTGAATGAGTTCTTTTGACTGTTGTTCTAATACTGACTTAGGAGATCAATGACAGAAAAATAATGTTACCTTTATAACTCAAATTAATTTAAAAATCAGGCTTGAATCTGACTTCTGGTTGGTCACATTGTCCACAAATAGTGATTCCAGAATTCATTACGAGCTCATTAAAGAGGTTTTGTCATTCTTCACGTCTTTTTCTTTCAAATCTCGGCTTTAGTGACTGGCTTCAGTGTAGAAGCCTTTTGGTCCTGTTAATAGGCTCAGACACATCCTTCTCTTCTCTGCATTAAAAAGGCCAATGTACATGCATATTAATTCAGAATTTCCGTAGCGCCTCAGAATGTTTTCATACGTGAGAGAAAAATAAGAAATAAATTCCAATCTGGATTCAAATGTCAGGAGAGGTTTCGCATTTTCCTTGGAACTTTGGGGATCTTAGAGTAAATAAAAGGATCTGTGAGCCTTCTGCTGTTCATCTGTAATTGCTTAGTCAGACTAAGGTGCAACCATGAAGTCAAAATTGGTCCACATGCTTTTCTAATTTCAGTAGAAACATTCATGTATAGTAGTTGTTGCAGAGAAGGAAGCAGGAACACTTCGCAGATGTGCATGTATGGGATGCTTGCTAGAAAATTTCTAATTTTGTCTCTGTCATCTGCTCTTAGAAGCATTTTCTACACGGAAAAGAGCTATCATCTATTCTGATAAGAACACATCATTTTTCCTGCACAATCATAGCTATAGACACAATTTTTTCTGAAGTAATAAAGAGCTTTTTTTGCTCTAAAAATGACACTTTAAAAAGTGACTTATTGTGTTAAATACCCTCATACTGTGGTATCATCCTGCAGCACTCTACCAGAGAGTAACAGGGGGATTTGGATCACAGGTAGGGTCTGGAGGAAGGAGTCTCATCCGGGAATTTAAATAGGAAGTATTTCAGATTTGGTCTTTTCCAAAAATGAAAGCTTTGGTCTACTAAATCTATAGAAATTAATGAAGCAAAAAAGAGAAGCTGAGGTACAGAAATCATGAAGGTTGAGATCTTTCCATTTCCACAACTGTTATATTTACTGGTCAGGTATCCCAGGGGTAAGTCTCCAGGGGCAGCAGGTTTTCCTGCAAAATGGAAACAAAAGAAAGAAAAGAGGTCATTTGATCTTAAAAATTATAATGCAGCAGGTAGCAGTATGCTAGCATAACCTTCTGTGTGTGAAAGTTTCATAAATCTCCTGCATCAACGGACTGCCATGTTGAAGTTTCTAGACTATAACATGATGCTGCACCCTTCGTTTTCCAGTGATACCCAGAGAATTTACACGTGTAGTTCTACAGGAGCAAGTGGCTTCAAGTTTAGAGTCACAGGCACACTGGTCATTATCCGAGTTTCTGAATTAGTAGACAAATGTTTGAGGAGACTGAATACTGATTTTGCAAGGATCTGTTTAAGAACAGCTGCTTAGGGAAATCTAAGGATTTGCAGAATCTGAGTGTAAAAGAAAAGGAAAGTTACAAAGTTCAAGCCCTCCATTTTCTCTTACCTTTTTTTGAGTTTTTTAAAATCCGTATTTGCATGTAACATCCGTTTCATGGAGTGGGGATTTGCACTGATGATTATTCTGTTATTTGAAGGGCAGAATCCATCCTTAGTTACATTTTATTTCTTTATTTGGCGTGAGAATGTAGCTTTAATAGCTGTGGATTTGGCTGTGCTATATAAAAACACAATTTTGAGAAGGGCAAGGGTAACCCTACGTTTATGGAGCATGGGCAGAGCTCCAGCCGGCACAAGGTTGTCTCTGCCTGTCTCCACTGTCTCTGCTGCATCAGCAACATCCTGATCAGCCTTTGTGGAGGCTTGGTTTCTCTTTTACACTCATCTTTTCTTCTCAGTTTTTTAGTTAGAAAAGGACCCAAACCAACCTTTAGGCAGAGAATCTTGGCCTTGTCTTTCTCTTCTAAACAGCTATCCCTGTAGCTTTCTCCGCTGATTGGCACTCTTTCAGATGCTAGCAAGAAATACAAACCGTATTAAGATTTTCTACAAAAAAATAAATTACCATTTGACATGTGGGGAAGAACAGACGGAAAGGAAAGATTTTTCTTTACCTCTTAGGCATTAAGCTACTTCCTTAAAATTGGCCTCTACCAGGAGGCTAAAATACTCTGAAGGTTAGCTACAGCTTTGTCTGCTGCTGTGATGGTATTTACTGGATGATGAATATATTAGTTAAAATTTTAATTGATTATATGGATGGGTAATGTTGATACCATACTTACTGCTTTAGTGTAGTCCAATCATTAGTGTGGAAAGAGTGGTAAGAAAGTAACTTAAAGGTGACACTGTCTGAAATGCAGGAAATGAACAGTGCTTTATAAATAATATATTTCTCCTATTATGCTAATTTTTCAAAATAAGCTTAGAATTAAGTGTAACATTCGATCAGTAGGTGCATTTATACAAGCTTATTATTTGTCTGTTTAGTCACATCTAGAAATGTGTTCTTCATATTTGTGGTTGCCAAAGTAAATAGAAATCAATGAAAGTAGCAAAAGTGCTGAAGTAATTTCCATAAGTGAAGCACTCATTAATTTAAATTTCACACTTGACATTGTTACAGACTAATCATAGAAAATAAGGCATTGACTTCTAAATATGTTCCAAGCCATAGAGGAATCCTGCAACTTTGTTTTCAAAGTGGCATTGACATTAGAGGGAAAGACCTCTGACTGCAGCAGTTTAGGCAGATGGTAATGATATGGTAAACTCTCTCAAAAGCCTGAAGTCCACTCATATGGATGACATAAGCTTAAGGAGTTAGCAAGCAAACAATATTGAGGCACTGGAAATGAACATGTTCTAAAACATCAAAAAGCTCTTCCTGCCGTTTTCAAACATCTAAAAATATGTGTGAAGCCTGTTCACAATTTAATGGGAGATATACAGAGAGCTGAGGGTGGTTATACAGGAAATTAGAAAAGCCTCATCTCATCAGAGTGAAATAAATATGCCATCATATAAGAAAAGAAATTGGAGGGGTGTGTCAGTTCTGTTGATGTCAAGCAGGTGTTCATAAATTAGAATAAACATTTATAATTTATATTAGTGCTAAGAAAGTATTTTAAATTACACTGGAGAGAGATACCTAACTTTCTTCTATCTCTCCTTTTTACAAGAGAGGTTTGGGAAATGCCATTTTCCCCATCTGTCTTACCCAGCATAGACTGATCCTCTATTCACCTGCTGTTCTGTGAAGTATCCAGATCACATTGCATGATGCAGCATGCAGTGCAAGTAACTGAGAAGGAAGACTACACTGCAGTTGCAGTAAATAGCTTTGCTCTTAGGTAAGGGGAGGCAGGTAGGTGACATTGAATTGGTGTTTTCTGTTTGATAGCTGCAAGGATGCTGTCTCATTTCTCTTTGTTGTCTAACCAGTTCCTTAGTCATGGAGAACTCCCATTTGTGGAGAACGAATGTACTTCACTCTTCCCACCTTGAGAACATCCTCTGTTGCTTACAATATTCAAGAGAATCCAGAATTCCTTAGCACCCCTGACATAGATGGCACACAGATGCCTGCTGTCAACCCTTTCTGAAGAGCCAACTTCACTCAGACTTGCACCTAATGTAAGACTCTGTCAGTGTTAAGTCCACTGTAAATAAGATGCTACTGATTGTTGTGAAACACTTTTCTGATATGATATATGAATCATGAATGAGAGTTTAAATATTAATCTTGTGGTGTGTATACAATATATTTAAGAGCAACAGTATTTTTTTGCTGTTAAAACCTCTTGCTTAAGAAAGGAAGAAATCAGTAGTAGTGGTAAGAACAGCCTTAGTATGAGTTTATGGTATGTATCTAAATGCACTGCTAGGACTTCTGAAGTTTAGTATTTATTCAAATCTTTAATAATGGATGCAGTGTTTCCTGATCCAAAAGCAGAGGCCTTTGTAAAAGTGTCCATGGTATTTAAGTGCCCTTCTGTATCACAGCTCTACGTGGCCTAGTTTTTCACCAGATTCCAGTGTACACTGGATAAACTATAATGATATCAATATGAATTGGAAACCAAACCTAGTTGAAAATTTGGCCTTTAATCTAGTTTTATGTATATGCTTAACACTACTTTTGGTTTTGGATTGATTATTTAGGCAGGGTTTTATTCCAGTAACAAAAAAATTCAACAGAAATTTTGACTTTGGATTTACTTCCTTTGTGAACTTAAATTTGTGTATAAAACTGTCGGACCCACTGAGCTAGTGATTGTTTAATCTTTGCTTAGTACAGCTTGAAGTTACTATGTAGTAACTTTGCATTTTACAAACCTGTCCAGTTCCACTCTGATATGAAATGGCAGTAAAACAGATTCCTCTTGGAAGGGTTCAGACAATATTTATAGTACAGGATTACATTCCTAAAACAAGGTATTACTGTGAACTCTCCTAACAAATGAAACAGTTTGGAAGGTGATATACTAAAGGGCTTAGATCAGTGCAAGGTGGTGGTTTGCCTTTGGGGAATAAATATTTGTGTTGTAATTTGCAAGCTACTGTAAGTTTTTCTCATAAATTTAAAAAACTCCACCCTTTTTCCCCCATTAAATTTTTGTTAGTCCTTTTTGTTTCCCTTTAAAATCTTCCACCTAATAATAAAAAGAAAAACATTTTTAGTAGGAAACCCAGAGATATATCATAGGTAGTTAAATTATTATGCCATATATGATATTTAATTTACTATAAACCTTTCATCAGATAATATCTCTGTGGAAAAAAGCAGAAGAGTCCTGTTTTACCATTCTGACGAAACTTGTGAACCTTTTCTGACATTCATGTGGAGTTACACTTGAAGCATTGACTGACTGTCCATGTTTACACAGGTGTACGTATTTGGGGCTCCTGTCCTGTGCATCCTTGAATAAATGTTCTGATCTGTGAGCATTGGGATTGAGGAAGAGAAGGAAGGTTGCAATAATGGTGCTTTGGTCCTCAGTTCTTGACCTTACACTATCCCACTTGTCAAGTATGAGTAAGACTTCAGTGTGAGGTAGTGCTTCTGTCCCAAAATTTGGGTCATGCAAACTAATCTTTGCACCATGTATAAGCTTTGAGAACACATTCTGTTTGTACAGGGTGTGCAATAGTTTCAGTATCCCTAAAATAAAAGTCTGGAATGAAAAGGGGTGATGTGGGGTGAGCAGGAGTAGAAGAGGCCTTGGAGGAGACAAAATGGTTTGAGCCATCTGCAAGTGAAGGTAGGCAAACAGCTGCAGTGGGGAGGGCACCCACAAGCAAGGAATGTGTGCAATTAGATTCTGCTTCACTTTGGGGGACTATGATTCCATTTTATGACTTTGTTGACAATCCTCTCATTTCTTTTTTATTGTGAATGACATCATGAATACTATGAGATAGTTCACTAACAGATGGCTTTCTACCATTTCCAGTATGATACTCAGCATATCATGTTATATTTACCTGCTTTTTGTAGAGTATGTTACCTGGAAGAACTGCACTGCTGTGCAAGAATACATTTAACTGAGGGATCTTAGGTAGCTCTCAGTGGGAGATAAGGCAATAAACAAAACTTGGCTAACATTTTGCTAACTAGTTAATGAACGTAGTGAATTAATGTGTTTTGAACTTACTTGTCCATTTACTTTTCATTTACTTGTTCAATTTTGTAGAAAGGAAAGGATATCTCTTGATTGGAACACAGTTCCAGTTGAAGTGGGGAAAAGGAAAACTGTGCCACTGCATGGTGTGCTGAAGAGTGAGCAAAAGCCCTTTTAAGTATTTTCTTTCCCAATTGTAAATTTGTTTTCTAATCTTTTGTCAGTTAAATGTCCAAGATAATTACAATTATCTTGTAATTGATAGGTAATACTGACACTTAGAGAACACTCTGCTACCTATATGACTTCACTATGCAAGCAGGGCTGGAACCCTTACTGTGAATAATCTATACCTAAGCTCCGCCCATCGTTAAGGTTTTAGGGCAAGATGGTGTGGTGAAGTGTAATTTTCTCTAGGGGTTCTGGAAGAGGTTGTTTGGGATAGTTGCTCTTGGAATAGATGCTTTGGATTCTCTAAAATGAAGGAAAGGAGGGAGGGATTCTATAAAATCAAGGTCTATATTAAAAATATTTGCATTTACTTCCAAAGTCACATATTTGTGTGTCTAAATTAATGTACTCTCCTTATAGGTAGTCTTTTCTCCTATATATCTAGATCTGTCACGTGTTTTTTTGTGCTGTATTTAAAACCTAGCAATGCACCCAGCTTTGCATAAAAGCTCATCATTTGATGATAAAACGAATCCCATAGTGCCAGTTCCTTCTGATCATGCAGGTTAATGGTTGAACTCAGTGATCTTAAAGGTCTTTTTTAACCAAAATCATTCTATGTTTCTATTCAGTCCAATAATGTAGTTTACAGTAACAGCTTCATATACTCGATCTTCTGCAGAAAAAAGCTGACAGAAAAGGATGCTAGTTTGGTGGCATATTCAGGGTAAACAACCCAGCTCCCAAAACTGCAGTGTTTGGAGTCACTGGAAATGTTGCACGAAGGAGGACTGCACACTCAGGCTTCGTGTGATACAACTAAGAAAACTGTGATGAGATTAGTAGGGAAATAGAATAGTATGCTCTAGCAGAAACCAAAGGATAGGGGATCCCTCATGCTGTGGATAGCAGATCTGTGGAAATCATTGACAGAGCATCTTGTAGATACTTAGAATTTACAGTGGCTAAAAATGGATGTGGAGAAGTTCATTGGTGGTTTGTAAATGTGTAAGAATGACCTCTGCTTCAGAATGTCACGAGGCTGAAAATAGAAAGAGGCTGGAAAATAGGAGAGGGAAGCATGTCTCCCCTCTTCTTATTCTTCCATAGGCATGTACTTATGACCTTGGAGACAGAGTAAAGCAGTAGCTGGACCTGCTGAGCTGAAGCAGTTTGGCTCTTCTGAAACACAGCAGAGCTCTAATAATGAAACCTTTAAATAACACCATGCTAATAGGTTTTCTGGTGTACAGAGTGAGAATAAAAATCTATCCACCCTGTAGTAAGTTGGTTTTGGTATATCTAAGTCATTTTCTCACTGATTTTTACAAGGTGATAAACTTACAGACGGAAATTCTTTTAAGTCATAAATACCATGCATGCTGTCCTGCCTAGAAGTACAGATAAAGCCAGTGGGATGCTAAAAACAGTTGAAGCGCATTCCTTCTCTACCTGATTTGCTCAGCTGAAACTGTCTGCTATCAGTTTGGGTGTATGGTGTTTGACCCTTGCCTGTAGATATAAATGAAATATAGCTCCCATCACTTAGTCACAATGCACTGAATGACAAATTTGTACACAGCAGTTGACCTGAAAAGTGGAGGCTTAACCTCATACGGAAGCCTCTGAAGTTTCTTGTATCTGCTTTATCTTTGTAAACATTCTCCAGTCTTTCCCCATCTTATTCTTTACAGACAAGAATCCTATAGTTGCAGACCTGGTCTGAATTTTAGCTTCCGTTACACTCTTCTTATTTTGTGTTTTTCATATTACGTGGCTCTGGAGAAAAAGGGATGGAGTAACATCCATCGTACTTTGCTTGAATTTGTGCTACAAACACAGTTTTTAAATTATCATTTCACATGTTGCAGGATATGCATTCTATGCATACTTTTTATCATGCCACAGTACTTGGAATGTTTCTTTAAGGTTTTCCCATCGCAAGTCTGAGTAATATAGGTAATAAACTGTAGAACCTGGTAGTGTCTGATTGAAATATAAAGTTGTGAGTATAATTCTGAGAAGTGAATATGTACATTCATTGTCTTTTACTGATCATCAGATCCACAGTGCAAGAAATCACCTCCACAGTGTGAAACAAAAGACAAAGAACAGTTGATGTGTATTCTGTTACATTTCCTGAATATGAAATTTGCATATGAATATGGAATTATCTTTGTGTCACACTAAACAGAAAGAGAACAGAAAAAAGTTACTTCTGGAGCCGGTGTCTTAAACCTCCAACATCAAACATATGCAAAAAGAGATACTATTTCTTCTTACCCTTTCTAAAGTTCACCATTGAGTATAGAAATGTCATTAGTAACACCATGTTCCAAAAATGTAGAAATTCAGGGATGATGCACAAATAACTTGTTAATTGGGATCATTAATTGAACTCTTGCTAGGAGAACATTGATATTTTACATCGGGAACATTATTTGTCAAAGTGTTTTCTGTTCACCTGGACAAAGGCAAGAGGCAGAGAGTGATGTACCCTTATCATTCAGCTCCACTGTATAATTTTGTTCTTAGAAATGAGAAACTCCCAATTTCATATTTAAATCAAGAGATTGAGATGTTACTGTATTTCATTTATTGAGATGAACAAAAATTTCCTCTATTTGTTTTCTTGCTATATGCTATGGATTTTTCTTGGGCATTAGGCAACACTTTAAATTACATCCAGGAGGCTGAAAGTGAAGGATTCCGAGCTAGAAGGCTGAAGAAACTTTGTGTGTTTTGGAAAGGTTCCTGAACAATTTCTATACTTCTTTGCTCTCCAATAAGGGAAAAAGTCAGCCCTAGCTGTTTCCACAGCTGCTTGTTCAAATTTAGAGGGAGAGTAAACAGACATAGTTATGTTCTTCAGTTCAATTATAGCAGATTTTCCTGCAAAACCACGAGGAGGAGTTAGAGTAGGGGCTTGACTGCTTATCTTGAAATTTTTATTTTCCTGTTTGCTGTACTGAGTGGAGCATGAGCAGCTGGGGAAAAACATAACTGAATTTCTTCATATTTTCATTTCTGTGGAAGATGGTAAATATATCACTTAGAGAGGAATAGTCCTCTTCCTATGTGTGCTTATGACTATCTTGCACATTTTAATGACTATTTAGCCTGTTTATTAGAGTGATTTATTTGCATGTAACATAAGAGGAAATGGACTGTCTGTAGTACATTAGATCAAGTATCTTGTCTATGCCTGGGCAAGACCAAAAGGACAAAACAAGGTTGCAGTGAATATTCCCAGAATATTCTTGCTGTATTGCCTGAGCTGTGGCACATCATCTTCCATGAGCATATCTATCCTTTCAAAAGACATGCAAACATTCTACAACCGTGATGGCACCACGAATACTTGCATATAAAAGACCAGAATGTTGTATCCACTACAGAAATTATATAGTTACTGCAACAAGTCTGGGCTTATGATCCCGCTTAGAAAGTTCTGGTTTATCTTCTTGAAGGCTGTGAACTTCAGGTTCCAAGTCCCTGTGGCAGCAAGAATTGATGTACGTGTCCCACAGAGACACAGGCATTCCTGTTCTCTTTCCAACTTGACAAGTCCCTGTAATGACTTTCAACAAGGTAATGTAGAAGAAGGAGGATCACTTTAGAAATCCCCCTCCAGCTCGCCCTCCTTGCAGGCATAAGCCTGAGAAACAAATTCTCTCAACTTCATCTAAAGAGGATCAAACACCTTCTGCTGTTGTTCCCAGGCATTGTTAATTGTTGTTAATTTCCAGCACCTCATTAATTATTTGCTATTAAAGATGTAAGTGAGGCAAATGCCCTTCACCCATGGATAGTCACAAGAATGGATCATTAATAACTACAAAAATTTTTCTACTTTTGAACTTGAAAGGGAGCTCGGTGAAAGTCACTTTGTTTGCAGGAAAAGCCTGGTGCAGCATCAGGGTGTCATTCCATAGATGTCGGGGTGTGAGCAATGCCTTGACATGCCAAAGAAACAAAACAGGGAACAGGGATGAAACTGGAGTTGATGTAATCAACAGTAGTTAGAAGTAGCCCATTCCTCTCTGCACTACTTCTCATTTAACTTGTTTTATGAAGGACTATTTTTATTCAATACATGCTGGTGATACTTACCATATATAAAAGTTTAAAATCCTATAAAAATGCACAGTAAGGTTTATTCTTTAGTATGCAAAGCAGTACATTAATCTAATATTCTTATTATGGTAAGTCTGAGAAGCCTCAAACAGGACTGAGACTATTAACAAAAGTAACAGTAGGACAGTCTCCAGTCAAGGAATTCATAGCATAGTTAGCTTGAGCAGTCCTCAGAAGTATCAATGTGTTCCCTAAGGTGATGCTCAGGAATTTTCCTTTACCCTAGGAGCTGGGAAAGGGTGCTTATTATTTTGTGATAGTAGCAGGAAAGGAATTTCTTCTGCCCCTTGCCAGCTTTTATTTAAAGCTGAGGTTGTCAGAATGGTTTCCACAACAACAAGGTTTGATCTTCTTAAACAAAATTTTGAGTAGATCTCCAGGTAGTGTCGAATAACCTCTTCACTGTTGGCTTTGGTTTGTGGGTCTGCTGTACCTCAGCCATGCAGCCATTGTCAGAAATCCATTAAATGTTACTGGGACTTGCTTGTCTTTGGCTGTTGGTGGCTGATGGTGGCTGGTGGTGGTTGAGATGGCAAGTTTTTGGCTCTTATTTCCCTCCATTCCCTGTTGCAGAAAAGGTGCCATGAGTCTGATCTTAAAATATATCCATTCTGTAGCTTCTCTTTTCTTTATACCTCTCTCAGCTTTTTAGAATATTCGGTCACTCACTGCACAGACATTTGGTAATGACAGCTCCATGGCTGGCTGAAAATCAGTATTAGATTACAGCCTGAAGACCAGAATTGGATTATAGGCTGATCATCTTTCACCATTTCAGCTGCAGTGACTGAGTAACTGCCAAAGAGGGGCAGTAACTTCTGCTTCTGCAGTCAAGTCCAAGTAGGATTGTGAATCAAAAATCATTTGCCATTGTTCACAGCCTGGTATATTCACTTTAATTAACTTTTTTTTTAATATATTAATATATAAGGCAATGAATTTCAGCAGCTGGAAAATTTACACACCACCCCTCCATGCCTCTTTAATGGGCTCCACACATTCTTCAGAGAGTGGGTGGGTTGCTGTTTCAGTGATTTCTGGAGTAGGGATTTCTTTAGCTGCTGCTGTTTTTTCCGAAAGGGACTGTGAAGCAAAGCCAAGAGGTCATCTGGGCAAAGACAGAAGAATCCTGTTCTCTTAAGTTACTTATAAAAATAATTCCATATACTATCCATTGCACAAGAAATCTTAAGCAGAGCCAGGAAATGTATCAATGTCTTCTGAGCTGTGTTACATCTTTAATACCAGAGATACCTTCCAAAGCTAGATTTGAGTTCAGTGAGTTGAGCCTTGGACATCCACTTTACAAACTAGTCAGTGTAGGGGAGTTCAGACTGCCCTGTAACTGCAGTTCCCTGATGCTGCAGAAGCTCCTGTTCTCTCCTCTGAGAGGAGAATGAGGATTCATAATGTTGGATCTCAGCTAATTAGGATAGTACCTCAGTAGAGTTACTTTTGTCTTTTTTTCCTTGCTATATGATGTGAAACAGGTAAGTAAATAACACAGACTTAAATATTTTCTTCTCTAGAACCTTCCATGTACATTATAAATCTAAATGGTGCTAGCCTTGAAGGCTGAAAAAGGCCATTAGATCATCTGTTTATTTCTACAGACAGTGAAATTTCACCTCTCCTGAAATTGTCTCTCACCTTTTACTGGGCCATGGGATCTTCTCTGTAGGTCTCCAGCTTTGCTTTGGAGAGATCAATAGGCAAGACATCCACTACTGTCCTGATTATTTTATCCCCAGAGCTGATAAGCCTCAGTGATTAATGATTTGGGAATCAAAAGTAAATGTTTTCTGTAAAAAATACAGAGACTTTGCAAACGCTTAAATGTTATCCTCAAAAAATATTCAATGCATATTGCAAACTGAGAATTCGATTAAAACAGTAAATTATATCCTATAGCCTTGTCTCAAGTTTCCCTTTAAAAGACATAAAACCTTCCCAGGAAGTGTTTTCACCAGATGCCAGATCTGTATTTGTTTTAGAAGAGCTGAAGCATAATGAAGTACCTGACTTAAGACTTTACAAGATAAGACGTGCCTGGTTGGTGCTAAAGCTTCATTTTTAATTCATTCATTATTATGGGAGTTGCTCTCTCTGGGAGGGTGAGCTGTGATCAGGAGCATAGCCAGGACAGATAAGGCACATGAACCCTGGCCTGAAAGCTGACAAACTACCACAGCTGAGCAGTCAGTTATACCAGAGACAGATCTCTTTCGGGGACTAGTTCAAACTGAATTTATTCTCAGTCACCTCCAAGAAAGACTGAAAACGGAATGCACCACAATGATACATGACTTTTAAAAGTTTATAATCTATGTGCCTACAGGTTTCTGTCAGGAGGTAATAAGAAAAGAGAAGAAAAGAGAGCCTTCCTCTACACATGTGCATACCAACATGTACACATGCTAATACAGACATAGAAACTCATATGTGTATATATAATGATATTTACGTATTACAGTATTTATTACAGTGGACTTTAGACTTAGTCAAACAAAATCAGAGCCAACTGGGTTTAATGAATCAGAAAAAACTAAACCCAGGAGACCATGAAGCTATATGGATATTCTCTTTAACATGTTTTGGTAGAAAAACCTCATATTTGATTTGAAAATTAATTTTGTGATTTCAGTTTGGGTTTTTATGTGCTCTACTGTGATAATTATTTTCTTGGTTTTCATAATGAGGGACATGTACTCATTAGTGTTTTGTGTTTACCTTGCTTGTATTGCAATTCAATTTCTTTGTGGAGAAAGCAATGCACTATTGCTTTGTTATGTCATCCAGTGCTTAGCATGGTGCCGAAATACTCCTATGTACTACTTCAGTATAATTAATGCATGGTCATAATGATTCTATTTCTCTGTTTCCTTTGTGCTGGAAACTGATTTGATTCATGACTCCTGTAAAAAGTTTAATACTAGGCAGTCCTGAGCCTGGAAAATCTTGCATTTCCATATTGGAGAGAGACCAAGAGTAACAAACAAACAAACAGACAAAATTTTTTTAAGGAAGCAAAATTCCTGGTGATAAAGTACAGCTATCGGATGTCTAAAGGGAGGTATTTGCATAAGCAAATACAATAGCTGTGTTTCCAAATAGTATACACACATCTGTAAATTAAAAGCTTGATTGTGATGGACCAAAATTTGGTTCTTCATATCCTATGAACATATTCTTTATTGTGTTGAGGATGTGTTTACCTTTAATCTGACCAGAGAAGGTGAAGTCTGTTTTTTAATTATCAGCATAACATTTTATAGTTCTTTAGTTGTAAGCAAAACTCTTTTTCATTGCAAAACAAAAGCAGAAATCTTGCAACCAGTGTATTTATCTCTCTTCAGGGGCTGGGGGTTAATATCCAATAGCTCGTAACATCTTTATTATAATGCATTTATAATGATTTACTGGAATGACTCTATAGCTAAGTATCTAATGTCAAAGACTAGATTTGCTGTGTTGGAAAATGTCGTATCCTTGGGTAGCTCTAGGGAAAATGAAGCCTCAGTCAATGCTTTCTGTATAATTCTACTAACTGTAATAAGAATAGAGGTAATTGCATTAATGTCAATTAAGCTATTAATAATGCACATCTTGTCATTCCTAAATATAGCAGTCACTCATACACGCTACTGTCGCCTGTAAAGGCTGTATGCAAATGAGATCATGGCTTATTTATGCTTTAAAACCTGGCTGACAGCCAGTCTTATATTGCTTGTATACTATCAAAATACTACTATTTTGGAGAGAAACCACCTAAGGCACTTGAAGAGGCCATGTCCTGTAGCTGTGATGTTGATCACCTCATACTACACACACAGCTCCTTCGTATTTTGCAGACCCCCCAGGAAGCCAGCAGGGCCCTCTGTGTCACTTCCATTCATGCCACAGGAAGTTCTGCCATGACTGATGGTGAAGTTCTTTAGAGGAATGCTTGCAGCATCTCTGTGCCCTTGAAGAAATGTCATCTCTGTTGATGACCTCAGGTTTCCTGTATGATAGGCCATAACAAGGGGTGCAACTGTCCTTGCTAACCCTCTATTGTGGGATCTACTATTTTGGCTGCATCTGTGAAACAAAATTCTGGTTTTAGGCCAATTAGGGAGTATTAGTGTCTTGGGGCAACTTTATGATGTTGTATCCCACATCACCGCTCTATGCCCAGAGATGATTCCTGAGTTTATTCTGTGCTTTTAAACCAAGCGAGCTACTCAGAAACAGTTCAAGGACAGAGATAAGTTGTTTCTGTTCCTGCTGGGGAGAAGCGAGGAAGGGATCCTCCGGCCCGGCAGGTTTTTTTTTNGGGGAGGGGTGGTTTGTAACCTGCTTTCTCTCAGAATATATATATATTTCTAAATTCGGCTAAACCAGCACAATTAGTTTGTCCTAAGTAGGATTACCACTAGACAATTTAAAGACAGAGTTCTGGAGTAATGCAAATGGACATGCAACCACCATGAAACATGCACAGATCTATATTTATTTTAAAAGTTGCTGGAAATTGATGCAATAGCTTCACAGGATCAAAGCCTGGTTGGTGCAGTGCAGTGCTTCAGTGATGGTAGTCAAATGTTCATTACCAGCTGCAATGTGCAGAAAACCAACATTAGCAAATTTCAAGGGTTTTGAAGGGGTCACTCTCAGAATTGCACTGTCCTTCAGACAAGAGGAGAGAAAAATATGAGAGGAACCTTTCAGTCAAAGCTCATGACAAATGAGAGGCCATGGCCAACTCCCACAGGAAGACAGTGAGAACTACCGTGATGTGCCTACATCAAGGAGCAGGAAAGGAGGCAACAGATGATATGTATGCATTAAGGCCAGGAGAGGAAAGGGAAGTGAGAATGAGGCTGGAATTGTTTGTGAACACCTCTTGATATTCTAATGCTGCTCAACCTCCTCCCATCTCCAGAGAGCCCGGAGTAAGGTTATAATAGGTGAACTCATTTTTGTAATAAAGTTGGCTGTAGCTCTAGGCCATAAATCACAAGTTCAAGTGCTCAAACTTATACATTTCTCTCTTGCCTCACTCTCTCTTTCTATTTATACTTTGATATGGATGAATCACTGAATCGAAGGCAGGAAAAGAGAGTAATTCTTTCATCCCTATGGAGAATAATACATTTACATATGAATTATTAGGCATATTTTCTGAAGAGATACATTCTATTTTCTTCTACCAAAGGAAAATGTAATTTCAATGAACCTGCTACTCTCTCCATATTATTTTAACTGGCTTCCTACCACAAGGTTTTAATGAGCCTGCAACTGCTGTGAGTGCTAGCCATTAGATGGACTGCAAGTTTTTATCCTATGCAGCTGAACCTTACTCCTGACTCAGCTTTCATTTATTCCTTCCTTACTCATTTATTTCTTGTTCTAGTGAAGTAAAAATGTCCTCAGTGATGCACTGTGTCTCAAAATTGTGTAATCTTTGGAATTATTAGCATTTTAAAAACAGCTTAAAGGAGGCATTGATACCTCCTTGTCCCTTTTGAGTCAAAACTTTGTCACCTCTGTTAACTAAGCATTCTTGAAACAGCTGTTTAAACCCTCTTTCCTCATTTTAATTTCTTTCATAACTTCTCCCTTTAAGTACAGGTCCAGTAAAAATGGTTTCTCAGTTTAAATAAGGGTCCAATGCAGAATGAGAATGAATGTTGTCATATGAAGTGCATTTCAAATGTAATAAAGCAGAAAGGAGTTCCTGGCCCCTGTGTCAGTTGTAAGAGGGTGCATACTGTGATCACTATAGCTCAGTGGCTGCAAAGCAGAAAATGAAGATTGTAAAAACGTCACATAAAGAAAAAATGCACAGTGGATTCGTTTTGCGATGCTCATAATTCAGTAATGCCTTTAAGTAGCTAGAAGAAATATAATAAATGTTTTTCCACAACATTGATCATACTGTATCAGAGGAAATATTAGTGTGCAGGGAGCCATGATTATGCTGGTAGTAATTCTCAGTGCAGAAAACTCCAAGAAGATGGGACCCTTTATAGGCTGAACTTTTATTTGCTGCAGTTATTTACCTTTAAGAATATGCCTAATACACTGTCCTGTAGCTAAATATTTTTGTGAAAACTCAAACCACCAACAGTCAGTAAATCAAAAAACCTGCTACCACTTTATAGAATTTATGTTTTATTTTGGACAGTCTGATAAGTTCTGAGATACAAAAAAATGACCAATCGACCATGTAAAACAAATTTTCCTGCTGTGTTCCAAAACCTGGATTTGGACAGACAGGTTTATTGCGCATGATCCCATCAAACCATTGCCTGTAAATATAAGGTATCCTCAAGAAATGTAATGCAATATTAGATTAGGCAATAGATTAAAGTACACGGTTATCTGAAGGTTATTAGCAACATACATGGACCACCATGGACGATGCCCTTACTGTACTGCAAAACCCACCCAAAGTCACCAAAACATGTCTGGACTTTGGGCTGGATGAGGAGCCCAGTGTGGGTTCCCAGTGCCGGTCTCCTGCTCCTCAGGCTGGTAGGATGCCGTAGTGCTGGGGCAAGATGTGGGTCAGCCGTCCAGAGGGGAACCACTGGGCACCTGGGGGAGGCCACCAGGGATGGCACATGGGCTCTGGGGACCAAGAAAGGAAAGCAGAGGTTGAGGTAAGGAAAGTGGAAGGCACCAAAATGTTCTTCCATGGATGCTGAGATGGCCCTTCCCCTGCACTGGAAGGGATGGAGAGGCTGAATGTGATGTAGGGAGAGCTTGTCTGCCAAAGCACATGTTGCTGGCTTTTGGGCTCTGAAATACCCCACTGTCTCTAGAGAAGGCACTAAAATATTCACGTTCATATATCATTAAGCTCCTTTTCAAGACGATGGTTGAACATGGTTACAACTTTATGCAAGGATCTATGCCTACATACTTCCAAAGTGTTGCTCACAAGCCTAACTCCTGCAACAGGATCTGCTGGGCTGGGGCCTAAAGGAACAAGTCCATTCTGCTTATCATTGGCTCAAGCCCTGCAGAGCATCCAGTCTCAGAACATAGGGATTGGTTTTGTTTCCGTGATAGACACTTTAGGCAAAAATTTGATGCGATTGTTTCCCTGAGCAGATGTTGCCTCAGTCTTGAAACTTTAACTATTTGCAGCTTTTTCCCTGAAAGACGCTCTGTGGCTTTTCTTACATTTAAAGTAGCAGGGTTGTATTTTCTTGCTTAGAATAAAAAAGACAATCACACTCCCTACTGTGGGCTAGTAGCCTGGATTGGAGACTAAAGATCTGTTCTGCATGATCTGTTCCTTGGCTCTATCAGTGCTTTGTAACATGATCTTAGGCAAGTCATTTAGACTTTCTGTGGTTTAGTCTATCTATCCTTAAAGCAATTAAAATAATAGGTACATATCTTAGCAGTTATTGCATGGGAATTAAATAGTTAAAGGTCTTTGGCAGGTTGTGTCAAAACAAGGAAACTCTAAGGCTGGGAATGGCACAAATTCTGTTGTGTGTCTTCATATAAATTTTTTAAGTAATGGGGGTATTTCATGCTCTTGTGGATAAATTACTGTGGCAACCCTTTATTCTGCATAGCTTTATATAGAAGGCATACATATATGTTGGTCTGCGGGGTGTTTATTTGCATATGAATATAGAATTTTAAATGCAGTGATCAAGAGTGTTACCTCAGTACAAAGTAAAGCTGTTGCTTTAACTTGAAAGAAGGTGCTATAAAAGAGGAGGGGTGGGATTAAACCAGAAGCCCTAAATGGCAATTGATGCTAAGATTCGTCAGAGTTTTGCTTCAGAGGGGAATATACACTTCAGGTAAGGCGTGATGTAGTGCCAGCCCTGTGCAGTTCTGCGTACTCGAGAAGGCTCTCAGCCTGTAGCTCAGCGCTGTCCCCACCACGGGCACTGCACCAACTCGTGCACAACCCCCAAACGCAGAAAAGGATGCTGCTTTGTACGGCTAAAATCTGCCTATGGATACAAGGAGCAGATTTTACAGCAGCTCAAGATGTGTTGCTCTGACTCTCTGTAGTTCCCGTTTAACCCGAAGGCAGCCTGCTACCTTTCGGGGGAGGAAAAGTGATGGTTTACCTTATTTCAGAGGGTGATGTTGGATTGCTAGCGCCGTCCGGCTGTGAGTGGGGAGCGGTGCCGCTGGATGGCACTGCTGCACACGGCTGGCTGGCAGGAGGCTGCCCTGGGCGAGCCCCGGCTGCCAAAGGCGCGCCGGGGCACCGCACGCACCTGTGGCTCTGCGGTCACCGGCCCCCACGGCAAAGCCCCTGTGCCCGAAAATTACTGCAACACCCCCAGGAGCTGTCCCAGGACTTGCATATGCCCTCGCCAAAAATAAGAACATCCCATATTTTATAACAGATTTTATTTATTTTAATCTAACTTAATCTGGGTTTATGTAGAATGAAACACCAGTAATTCCAAATACTTTAGTTGTTCTGCACACCTTTATCTGCCCAAATCAACGGTGAGAAAGCTGAATTTATATTGACTCATTGTCAGTGTGACCTAATTTAAAACCAAGTAGACCAAGCCATTTTCATTTTCACTGCAAATATCAACAGGACTGCTGGTTTTGAAAATAATTTGCTCTTTTAAATATTTTTGGTTCTTTTATTTTAAACCACAGATGAAATTTTGCATTTAACTTAATTGGCTACTGTATTTATGCTTCCTACTGTTTTTTAGGAAACAGTAAAAAATGGGAATGTTGTTCTTTTCCTCGATTCTAGAATAGATATGAGGTAGCATTGTCATTCTTCATTCAATTTTATTCTTAACGTATGAATTCTTATGCCTCTATGAGAATTCCCATTTGGTATTAAAAAAAAAAGTTTTAATTATATTGAGAAATTGCCGATTGTTATGAATTCAGCTGAGTCTCTGTGTTCTTTATTCCCCTTCTTTTTCCTATTCTTGAATGTTAGAGTACATAAATTGTAGAACAGTTACAGGCTTAGACTCTAGCTATGGGATTTCTTTCTGTTCTTGTACATTATCACAAAATTATGTTGCTTGCCATCTATAGGATGCTTTGATCCAAAATTTCAGTCATTGTTTCCACATTTAGGGGCTGGAATGAACATCAAAGAAGTGGGTGTACTGAATTTGCTGAATGCCAGAGCAGTACAATAACATGCAAAGGATATAAGCAAATCCCAAAGGTAAGATGTGCTGCCAAATCTTGCACATAATAGAAGCTCTAAAGTGACAGTCTGTCTTTGACAAATGCATAATGATATCAATGCCAAGGGAAGGAACTAGCATGCTGAAAGGTGAATAAAAGAGTTGGGAACAATTTGCTACATTTACACATTTCCTCAGTGTGTTTTCACACAACAAGGAAAGCAGATGAGACAAATATATTAGGTAATCATTGGAGAAGACCGTAAAACTGCTGAGGTTTTTTAGTAAACTGGATAATTCCTTGTCTTGTAGTGAGTTTTAAAAAACAAAACATGGTTAGAAACAATTCATATTCTAAAAGAAAAAAAATGCAGTCCACAAGGAATGTAAAAAATGGTTGATTCTCTTTTCCTTTGACAAGATCACATTAAATGCCCATATGGTAGTTGCAATATGCTGTTCTCTTTCCTGGTTGATGGATTCCTAAATGCTTCAAATAGATGCAAAGGCAAGTTAGGGATTCCATTCCATATGCATTCAGCAGATTTTCCAACACTGCGAACTAACAGGGTAATTTAAATGGGTGCTATAATGTAAAAACATGAGAATCACTGCACAAAACCTATCAATTTATGTTGTAAAAGATCTGAAACCTACTTGTTAAATTCATTTTATTTTCCTTTCTTTGAAAACAAAACAAAACCCAAAGCAAATAATAGCTGTAAACCCTGTAACAAAAGGCTTCCTTCCCCAGTATGTACAACACTTAGCAGAGGTGAGTCTCGGGTAGTTCAGCAGATCCTAGTGTGTTCTGGAGAAGAGAGGTTTTTTCCCAAGCCTGCATGTTAATGTTCATCAGAGGGAGTCTGACAGAGTCCCGCTGAAGTGCAACACTCCTGCTGCAGCCACTCAAATATTCAGAAGGAAGTTCTGCTGTAATAAAACTTCAAAGAGATAACGATTGAGGACCTGCTCATCCCCCATCAGTTTTCTGCCCTGTCTCTGGTAGCTGAACAGTGACCTCCAGTTTTCATGTGACTGGTGACTGAAAGCGTGGCTGCCACGTGTCAAGAGTGCTGCTCAGGTGGTAGGTACATGGCCAGTCAGCATTTTGGCCGGGTGATAGCCATATTCTGATCACATGATTAAAAAAAGACTATTCCGTCTTTGACAAAGAGAGGGTTAGCCTTTTTGGGGAAAAGGGACATATTCTTTCCTGGGCTGTGGTTCCTGTACTGCAGTTACAGAGGTCTAAAAAAGCAGTTTAAAAAATCCAGGTAGGGTAACATTCCTCCTGCTCAGTAACTGAGGAAAAAGCTTCTGACTGCCATGGGGCTGTGTTGAGACTGGAGGGAGTGTTTCCATTGCCTGGAAACACAGATTTTCAGTTGCTATTGACTTTGGGGCAGCCAATTAACTCCTCAGGATGCACCATAACTTAGTTACTTGGGCTCTTGAAGCATCCCACAGAGGCACATACATGGTTTAAAGCTGCCTCTGTTTTGCTCATCCTTCCCCTTTTCTCTCCTACCCTGAAACTATAGGTTTTCTACTATGCTTTGGTGAAGTGTAGCAAATAATCTAATTCTTTATACATATTACATCCTGGTTTGTGCAAGTAATTAGGAAACTGAATGTCATGCCCAGATGGGGACCTGATCCTGTATGCCTTGGCTCTGGTCCTGCATTAGATTTGTAGGGAGTGTGACCTACATTCTCTTCCAAAGAAGGCTGGGCAGGAAAGGGGTAGGTTTGCATTGTGGCTGCTACTAAAATCTCTTATGAAGCCAGGAAAAGAGCTGCAAGTGGTCAGGCAGAGATGCATCTGTTATCATAAAACAGGATACATACAATCACCACTGAAGAAATTAGACAAATAGATAATGCAAACTAGATTAGACGATGTCCAGAACTGAAGGAGGGAATGTCTAGTCTTTTGCATTTTGTGGGCAAAGTGTCAGACCCCATGACAGCCACCTGCTAACACTGAGAACAAGCCTGCTCTGACCACAAGAAGACTGTCTCAGTGATAATGGGGGAGAAGCTGAAACCATCAAGAGCTGTGAGATTCATGGACAGGCAGACACTTCGCCAAAAAGGGAAAGTAGTTAGCGGCAAGTAAGTCACATCATCTTCAGGATAGTGGTAACATCTCCTAAATGTCCTTAAAGACATGCTGCTTCCCAGAAATCTGGGTCAAAATATCACTATTTCTGCAACTCATTTACCTCATTGATCTCTTCTGTTGCATCCTTCTCTCTTGTCACAGAGATAGTGCTGGAAGCAATGCTGTGCAGATAAAAAGATCTGCAGAACAGGGACAGAGATATGGAGAAACTCGGGTGGAACTCCTGTAAATCCTCACATTTGACAGCCTAGCCAGAGCCTGAAGATGAACCTGCGGCTATGCCTATGACACTGGAAAGATGTTAGTTTACGTTGATTATTAGTGATATTCTGCAAGTTGCTGGGAAAATCTTGAGCCCACAGTAAAAGAAGAAAAAAAAAAATCTTTGAACATTTGCTAGTCTGGAAAGAATGGTTTTAATCTAAGATTTGAGGAAAGAGCTGGCAAAACTCCATACACTAAAATAATCACCACCAACTTGCGTGAGGGTAAAAAACTACATGTAATAGAGAGATATATGTAATAGTTCCTAGTAAAGTCACAAGGAAAAGCCAGATTTATTTTAGATTTTGCCTTCATCAGATAAATTATTCTTGTCAGACATCTTTTCAGTCCTATGGCTTAACTACACCTCTCAACCAGGACTAGGTAAGTCACAACTCATCTTTCTCAATTTGCTGGTTGGGGGCCTATTCCACATTGCTTCCTTTGTTTTGCTCACATTTGCAGGATGCCTCCATACGTGCTGTACACTGTGGCCAGGGGTGCACACTGTGACCCTGCCTTAACTCTTCAAAACCCTGAAAGGTGTAGTGTCTCTGGGAGACGTTGTCAGGCAGATAATTTTGTGTTCTTATACATTCCCGTTTCACTCAGTCAAGTAATGTTTGTTTTTGATTTTCTCAGATATTGAAAGGGCCTGAGCAAATGTTCAATACATTCCTCTGTGTGAATAGTAAGAAGCCAAGGTCTGAGGAATGTACATAAGATATGGCACTATTCCACTGCAGAACACTGAGGGCGGCGGCACTTGAGTGGTGTGATTGTGACAGAACTCACAATGCCTAGGACGAGAAAAAGGTAAAGCAGCAAAAGTAAAATGATAGTCTTCAGGAAGATACAGTCGTCTGGAGTTAGACAGTTAGGAAGCAAGCTCAACAGAAAAGGATATATGATACTGACAGCTGAAATGTTTTCTATTTTTTATTGGATCTGACTCTACTAAATGCATCAATTGTAGCAGCTGGCTAGTGTAATTAACACCTAAAAAGGGTAAAGTCTTCGTCTAGGATAACATAAGGGCAGGACAAATGTTTTTCATTTTCTTGACACATTTCTTAATTTTCCCAGAATCAATTTCATCATGGCCACCTGAAATTTGCTAGCAATTGTTTGGAGAACACAGGGAAGACCAATGAGAAAAGTTTTTTAAAGTCAAATGTGACATCGGTTCTCTCAGAAAGAGAGAGTAAGAGAAAAGGAATTCTGGGTGCCTATTTATCCAAAGTTTTCTTCTATAATTCATAATGAATATTTAAGCCCCAAAAGATGAGAAGGAAATAAGTAGCAGTCAATATGAATTTGTGAAATTCATCCACTTGATGAATATAACTTCATCAGTAAGTAGTTGTGTCAAATTTATTTCATTTCCTCTTAAAACAGAGTAACAAGGCACAAGAGAAGAGGGAAAATGATAGGTCACAGGTATTCTGACTGTCACCATGTTGCATGGCATTGTCTTGACCAACAATCTCAGTACTGTTTAAGGCCTGAGCTTGTGTATCATGTCAGGTTTTGGGGCAACAAACTCCTGGAAAGACACAAAGGCAGTTAGAATCCAGGGGAGAATAACCAGGTCACAACAACATGACATGTATGAAAAATTGGAAGAAGTGTATTGTATTTCTTTCTCTAGAATAAGGAAGACTGATGGGCCATGAGAACATCCTTTGATTTTATTTACAGCAGCCTTTTACAGGAATTATTTGTTCTCTGTGGTAGATAAAACAGATTTGCTCTGGCAAATTCATACTAGACCTTAGGAAATAGCCTTCTGATTCTGAAGATGGCAAAACAGATTTTTTGACAGGGCTGTGGAGTCTTCATCACTGGAAATGTTTAAGAATGGGTTTAAGAAGAACACCCCTTAAATTAAACCTGCCTAGAGAGGGCAGAGACCTTCCAGGGGAATCTTATTTTCCACTGATTCCTGGACACAAAGTCAAATGTCTGCAAGCCACCGTTTCTGTGTGTATCTAGGGCAGGAGATCTCTTTGCAGTGCAAGAGAATACCCGTGCTTTACCTCCCATAGGCAGCAGCAGCAGCAACTAAGGTGATAACACCACTGTGCTGGAAGCTGAAGTGCCAAGCCAGGTTCCCTCACATGCCCTGGTTTTACTCTCACTGCCTAACACTATTCTTTGGCACCTGTGCTGCAGTCAGTTTTCTCCAGTACAGTTGATCTTTTCCTGTGGAAATGCAGAGAGGTGTTAAACGTTTTTTTTACCAAGTCCCTTTACTATCCTTGTGTTTTCTCCATTCCTATGCATCTTTCTACAGTTGATAGTGAGTAATGATGATATTTAGTTTAGCAGAAAGTTTTGCCTGAATCTTTTCTTTTAAAATCTTTTGAAATTGTGATTAGATTTTCTAGAGTCCCCAGTAAATTAGAGCATTTGGCTTTTCCATTGTTTCAGAACTAATTATTGGAGTAGCTAAATGTTCAAGACATAAAAATGTACAAATGGGTGTTAGTTGAATGGATGTAGTAAGATTTTTTTTCTGGCATGAAAAGCACAGTATTTATGAGTTAATTTAATCAGAGAAGAAAAATATTGAGTAGGTGACGAAGTAAAAATGATGACTGTGTATTATGTTTTGCCATGCAGCTGAACAAACACATTCAGTGACAGACTTTGGCAGGAGCTGCAAAGATGTTCTTGACAATGGCATGAATAAATATTAGGTGCTGTACACAATTCACTGCATTCCAGGCCTTGAGCAAAACCAGGTGAGCTTTGCCTGGAAAATTTGGAGGAAACAGTGTATACATGTTGGGAAATGTAAACATCTACAGTATTCTCCCCAGCTGCTTTGCTGTAACATTTTCATTTCCATCAGCAACAACTGTCATTTTTTATCTGCTCCACTTTCATTGCACTTCTAGGAATCAATTAAACTCCCAGCTAGAGTCCAGGGTAGGCACTTCAGTAATACTGCCCAAATGAAGGACTCTATGCTCACTAAACAAATTACATTGATCAGGCTTCATTTACATTGCTGCAATTAGTTTACAAAAATAAAAAGGAAAATAAATACTTTTATATTCTTAGTGGTCAACAGAGAAGCAGGAAGATATCTCCTAATTATTTAAAATGGAAATTTGAGGAAATTAGAGAGAGGCTATACAACATGGATGTGGGCTATTAAAAGAATGAGTATGACAATGTGGAGGAGAATTTCCTTTTAAAGAATATTTTTTCTTTATAGCCATAATCTCTTACTAAAACCTACAGCAGTATTGGTAGCTCAATCACACTTGACTGATGAGGAGAAAAGAGAGATGGGAACATCCTGTACTCTCTATTCTCTCTCTCTACTCTCTATTCTGGCTCCACCGAGTGAAATTTAATTCAAGGTTGATCCTCACATCTTCAGTGTTCAGAGTGGTAGTTCTGACAGTACTATGTTTCATCTTCATTTTTTGTAATCCTGAGAATATTCTTAATTTGTGTTGGAACAATAATTTCCACTGACAAAAATTAAACTTAATGTGGAAGTTTCTCTCATTAGTTCTATTCTCTACTGATCTCATTTGCAAGTGTACAACACTCATTTCAGAAGTAGTGTTCTTCAGAGTAAGCCTCGTTCTGTGTCACTGCAGAAAGCAATGGGCACAGCCTACCTGGAATCTTTAAGCTGTTGTGGCCTGATGATTCTACAAGGGATAACAATGTCTCTCCTTCTTTACAACATGATGTTTGTGTGCCTGGCATTCTTCAGTGAGTCCCAGGAAGAATAAGGCTGCAATAGAGAAATCATTGGCATAGCTGGGAAGGAGAGAGACAGCTCATGTTATTTTGCAGTTTCTCTTCTGGAATGAGTCCCAGATGTAACTCAGAGCAGCTTCAGACTCCTTGACTATCTATATTCTCACAGGTATGTTTTAGAAGCTAAGGATAGATGTGGTATTAAGCTACCCAGCCCACAGTTCCCCTTCTTAACTTGTTCTCCCTATTCTGTGAGGGATGTGAGAGTTTGTGAGGATGTATATCACCTTCCTGTAAGAACTTCAAAGGGACTGGGCCTGGCAGATTTTATTTATGCTATATTTTTTTACTGGACATAATATTTACTGGAAATAAAAAGAACAAAGTGAAAATCCATCTTCTTTGTTTGGTTTTCTCTCCTCTGATCCTTTCAAAAGTGAAACCCTTAAAACTCAGTGAGTGAAGCAGCAAACAGACTACAGTGACATACTGGTAAAAAAGTCTAAAGACTATTTTTTAATGTAGTTTTTACATGTCAAGATGACTGATATTAAAGAAAGAGTAACACTAGGTCTCTTCAGTCTAGAATAGTTTTGTTAGCTGAGGATTTATGCTGTATTGTTGTCTGGGATTATAATTTTGCATTTGAGTATATGCCTTATGGATTTGTCGTCTAAGTTTGTAGAGCAGGTTGATTTGTTTGAAATGACCAATATGTCTTTTGTATTGTATCTGTTCCACAGCTGTTGGCTGTTATTATTAGACAACTTGAGCGGTAATTTTATGATTCAAAAACATCCGAGAAAGGGAGACCAGGAGACATCCTGATTTGTTTGCAATTGTATATTTTATAAGGAAAGTCGAGAGTTTAATCTGAGCCTCAGTTAAGAGACGCCTTCATCACGCCATTATTATACCTATTAGAACTGTACCCGAATACTTATTACTAGTGGAAATTCTTCTGGACTGATTATGTCTCATGTGTGTACATACATGGATGTATTTTCAGGCACACTGGGCAAGCAGAGAACTTAGCTTTTCTTTAAAAAATGGCAGATACTTTGGGAATTTTAGACCTAAATACAATTTTTGTGAAAAGCCTGAAAATTTGGGTTTCAAAATCTGAATCAAATGATACGTTTGCTTCATTTGTTAACATTAACTGTCCAGAGATCCATCACTTGTGTCATATCTCACTCGGATCTTGACAACTGGGATAGCAGTCCGGGAGCATCATCAGCATGCACATGGCATCTGTGATTGTCAGATGTTTGTGTTGGACACACAGAAAAAACATTGTTTTAAGCTACCTTTTCTGACATATTTTGCAAACTTCACCTATCTGTTGTTATGCAGGAGGTCAAAGCATATCCCATCTGAAAGAATTCCTCACTAAGAGAGGACTTCTATGCTTCAGTGAATGGTTGTGAATCAGCTACAGGTAAACGATAAAGTATTTCCATATATGAATCTTGGGGCAGAGGTTGCTATCTTATTTTGCAAATCGTAAGTGAAACATTATTAATAATGTATCTCTAGCTGGTTAGACCATTCCAAATCTTGAATATGGACTTGCAGATCGTCACTTTTATCCTGTAATTCCTAACTGCAGAACCTAAAGCATCTAGAGGCAAAGTTTTGAATAAATAAAGCTATGGTTCATCATAAGTATGTTTTCAGGGGAGCAAACAATTATTGATGTAAAACCAATACAAATTTCTATAAATATGAATGAAAGCTGTGTTGGTAAGTTAAAAGGTAAGCAGACTGAGTGAATAGGAGCAACTCTGAGCCTGGCTTAAGAGCCAGAATAAATGAGCACTTCAGTTAGGGGAGATATGAATACCCTCAGAACATGAAACAGACAAGGGACAATTGCTTGATCATTTTGGTAAACTTACATCTCTTCATGCAGTCTACTTGCTCCCAGAGACATTGCTTAGATATTGATATTTATCTTGTTTTGTTTCCTGTATGCCATCTCTGGCAACACTTGAATAAATTTGATAAGAGAATAGGTGGGTTTTTTAGTTTCATGGTTATTCTAGTAGGCTCAACTGATTATGGAGAAAATAATTTTTAGTTATTTTAGTCATCAAATACTACAGAACAGTTTCAGAAAGCCCTTAAATGCAGATATTTAAATAGCTTTAGGTTTAGCAATTGCATCTGCAATTGCAAAAGGTACATCACTTTTTCCAGTGTCATAGCCATGTTTTGAAAGATTGTGAGAGTTAACTGCTGATTTTATTGCAGGGTATTTAAAGTTACAGTTAATATTTGTAATGATGCCTGTTCCTTTGATTAACTTTGGCACTGACTGGGACTTAAATGTGATTGCACTGCCAGAAAGAAAAGTTCTTGTCTCTTAATGGTTCCTCTCTGTTTCTACAGACTTAGGGAAAGGGTTCAGTTACTGAAAATACCAGAACTGCTGACCAATATTCAGACCTTTTAACTTGCATGTTTTTGTGATGAAGGATTTGTTGAGTAAATGATTGCATTGTATTAATAAACTGATAATACTTTGTATTACTTTGGGCTCATATTTACAAAACTCCTATAGAAACAATAGTTTTGTAGATATTTCTCAGGAATAGTATATAAATAAGCATCAGTAATGACTTCTAATTTGTAGTTATTTAATGATACATGGCTGATCATAGTACAGGAAAGGTTCTCTCTTGGTCTATCTCTTGTAGTCTTTAAGAGATACAAGCAAATAAGACCTTGTAGCCAATTGATTGTGAGCTGTGTGAACAGAGAAGGAATGTTACAGACATGAAAAAAATTCTGGCTGCATTATTATAAGAATGCCTCTTCAAGTATTTTAGTCTGAAAAATCATTCTGTGTTACGTTTAGCATGAAATAAATTTAAGTCAAAGTTTTATTTCCAAGAGAGAAATTTCACAAAACTTGTGGATCCCCGATTTTGTAAGATCCTCCGTTGGTCTGGACACATAAGCCACAGAAAAAAACCACTCCATTTCTCTAAGCTACTGTACAGTTTCTTGGCAACTGATGATAAACAGATATGGCTTGTTAGGAAATCTGTCTGCCTTTTTCTCTTTCTTATTTTAGATGTAAAATGGAATGAAAACCAGTGCTGTCATACAGGCTCCAAGAATAACAAATCAAATAATATTTATAATATAACTTGTGATGTAATATTAGGTTAAGTCTTTAGGCTTATCCATATTGCAGAAAAAAGTTGTAACATAAGTTCTCCAATTCCAAGCAAGAGTGGCAGAAAATCAGACTCCCTGCATTTCCTCCTTCCTGACCATTTGCTCCTGGATGAGAACAGAAGCTGCTTTCTAAACCTATGTACTTTGAAACTGCTGTGATACATGACAATATGAGACTCTAAGACAGCTTTGGATCTCTATCTCAGATCCTTGTAGATTTAATAGACAGATTTGTTGCTTGTCTGAATAAAGACAGGGCACTACCCTTTATGAGAGCTGGAACTAGCTGAATAGGAACTTAGAGTCAAAAGGAAAATTTTTTGAACCTTCACCATCATCTTGTCAAGCTGGAAGTCATTAACACTATCAAAAACAACCTATGGATATTGTCAGACATTTAAAAAGAGAGAGAAGCTGAGATTTGGGCCAAATCAGTGAAAAGTCAGCCATAGACACCAGTCATAAATCCAGATGCCAGGGAGTTGTGTCACAGTTATGATATGTTAGCAAAGGAAAAGCAGCAAATAAGAAAAGATGCAGGCAGACACTAAGGAAGAGCTCAGAAGCAGAGCAGGGAACTGAGGGAAAGGCCAGATTAGGAAAAAGTACACAAAGAGAGTATTTGTTCTTATTCTGCTGATTTTGCATTAATTCTTCACAAGCCTGGCTGTTTGGAACAATATATTCTGAACAATATAAATTCCTCCTTTTGACAGCAATTACCCTAGAGGTGCTTAAATGTGGGATAATTTTAGCTACTGTTTCAGTCATTGAGAGAATTTCAGCCAGATCAAATGTCTGAATACCATTAATTAAAAAAAAAAAATCACAAGAATTTTATGTTAGTGATTTTATGTTCCAATGAAATTAATTTGATACAGGAACCTGTAAAATTGTGTTTTCTGGAAATTATATTTTCTGTATTCTGAAGTAATTAAAGTTTTTACCAAATCCATAACACAACTTTTTCTTGCTACCCTGGATTCTAACTCTACTATGAGGTATCCTAGGAGGATATTAGGTATTTCAAAAAGTAGCCAAGTATAAATTTAGGTTTTGAAAAATAAGACCCAAGCACCTCAGGAATTTTTGATGTGTGTAAAAATCCTGAATATGCTGTTCTAATGGAGCCAAGAATTTTGAGTAAATTGTGAATTAACTGTGAAATAACGTGTCTAAGAATTTGATATCTATTTTTTTTAATGAAAATTAATCTTGAAGAACTATGGAAAACCCAAAAAAACTGCAAAGGATCTTCTTAGCAGACCAGGATTTTCTGGGAAAACCTTAGTTCTCTGCCGAAAGTTTCCCATATAACTATTTTCAATCTTCTTTAAAGGATAGATTGTGTTCTCGTCTTGAAATATAATTTAATGCAAATTTTCTCCCACAAAAGTGAGTTAGTTTCAGGTGGGTAATTCTATCATGCAATAATAATTTTTTTGAGAGGGAAAAAAGCCTGCAACAAATCATGTTATTGCACTATAGCAAGAACATATAATTAATAAAACTGTGAAGTAAAATAGTCTGCTGCATCCCTTAAACCAAATAAATTCATCATTGGCATGAAAAATTCTGCAAGAAAATAGCATTAAAACTAATAATTATTTGAAATGTACTTACAGTTCCTGCAGTTCCTTTGTTTAATGAATATGTTTAAAACACCACTGGCACACTCCAAGATTGACTTGAAGTCTCTCTTTGCATTGCTTTGCAGTTAATGGCAAACAGGACTCGAACCTTACCTCCCAAGCTCTGTATTACTTCTTTAACTGGCTAAATAAATACCTGGTAGAGCTTAACAGCACAGTTTGACATTCTTCTATTTCAGCAATGATGTTTAGAGAGTTTTTTCCTCAGCTGATTTTTCCTGACCCATACCTGCCTTTGCAGTTGTTTTGGTACAAATCTTTTTAAAGATAGGAAAATAGGTAGGGAGCAGGTCAGATTAAAATATTCCTCACTTTTATCTTCTTTTTCAGTGCTACTTTAAATTGAAACCCAGTTTCTTGAGCCAGTTCCTGAGTGTCCCTAGAAACAATCATGTCAGCACAAGGTAAAGGATGGGGCAGGAATGAGGGTTATGAGCAGAAAGAGAGTTCTTTATTCTAGAATTGTCATTGAAAATCATTAGAGACTACAGCTGTATAGCAATCTAGAGCAGAAAAAAAGATTTGGCACCCGAAACTTAGTTTAAAGATAGAAGAAAAAGGAGGGAGCAATGATTAGTTCACTGGAAGTGCAGTAAGATACAATCGGCTCACATCAGTGCACCTGTTCCCCAACTCTTGGCACAGCATAAAATAAGAGATTAAATATTTCTCTCTTTCTATATTATCTGGTCGTGCATGTGTGTGAGAACACACATAGGCAAGCAGGCACATGTGCAAGTATCTTCTTTTCCCTCCTGGTTATGGTGCTTGGCACGGGAACTGAGCGGAGAGGCCTGGAAGCAGGCAGTGGAGGCTGCTAACACGCAGGATGCTGCTGGATCCAGCCCTGTCAACACCTGCCAGAGAAGGAGACTGCAAGAAACAAAGGCTTGGGTGTAGGTTTGATTTAAGATATGTATCTGGATAATTAAACTGAGGAAAATATATTCATTTTCGATGGAACCGTGACAAATTCTGTCAACTTTGATTCTGTCTGTATAGCATTTTGAGATAGTGTTTCTAAACAGAAGTGTAAACTTGTAAAGTGGCCTAACCCCCTTCCCACATGTAGTCTGCCTAAGCAAGCACCCGCTCTGAAACACAGAGATCTCGCTCTTGATCTCCCTAATCGGAATTGAGAATATTTAGATTATAATTATTTTCTGTGGGTTTATATGGCTACCTGATATGATTTTTACATGAATGGCCTTCTAAAGTTTTAATTATATGTCGTTTCTTAAGGTTATATTAATTTCTTTCTAAGTCTTGGAAGTAAGAGATTGGTTTCATTGATTTTCAAGGAGTTGTTCAGGTAATTTCCTATTGTTATGAGGCATGTACCATCTCCCATTTACTTATTTTTGTTTGAGCACAGAAGTGATTGTCTGCTTTCTGCAGTAGCTCCTGTCCTGTTATATCTGCATGTGTGACTGCTGTAACACTGTCACCTTGTCCAGAGGGCATCTTTTTATTTGACAAATCACAGGCATGTCTAGATTCTGCAAGAATGTTTATGCGGAAAACACCTCTTTTCAATTTGGCTTTCAGTATCCCTGGATACACCAAGCATCCTTTGGAGGATATGTGGCAAGCTGGGACAGCTAGGACAGCTGCCCTGCCTGCAGGAGACGTGCAAGCAGCAGATCTTCCACAGCTGCTCTTTGCAAAACTGTTGCGGGCTGACCATGAGCCCAAGGCTTGCTCAAGTTTTTTCTACCTGCTACTTACCTCCCTCCATCTCCCAGCTCTGCCCTCTCTGTTCTGTACTTCTTCAGTGTGCCAGGAGTAATGGAGTAATCTGCAACAGCGCAGTTCTCTGAGACACTGACCAAGTGAGAGACACTCCCAGGAGCTGCTGCTCTGGTGGTGACTGAAAGGAAGGGTGGTCGCCCAGCAGAGCTGGAACAGGAAGCAGCTTTGGTGGAGTAAATGCTGGTGAGGTAACAGTGGCTCCAGGATGTGTGAACCAGCCCTGGGTGTGACTCATAGGGGATGAAGCTGCAGGTTATTTCAGATGTTCCTTCCATGTGGGCTAAGCAGGCAGGCAGCCTGGTATGGGTGATAGGAAAGCTATTGGTGGATTCACAGAACTTCTCTGACAGGTGCTTTCCACAGTGCAACCATATTCTTTCTGCTGCCTGCTGGCCTTAGGGAGCAAATTTCTAGTTGCTTTACATCCTAACCAGCCTCAGCAGTTTAGAAATTGCCTCAGCAGTTTTGCTGGATGCTGTATCCATGCTTACACTACCTATGCAGCCTCATCAACACTGTACTATCTGATGTGAAGGATATTAGCCTTGTTTCAATTATGTTTGTTTATTGACATGATTTTTTTTCCCCCAGAATTCTAATATTTTCAGTAATACACTAGATTTTTTTATCTATCCTCTTTGGCCAAAAATTCCCATTTGAAAATCTCTGTCTTTTCCTTTTTTCCACATGGGCAAAAAATACAAGAGTTCAAAACTATTATGTTGAAGTCCACTAGTGCTGGATTGAGTTTTGAACAAGTGAAGACAAACTTTAGAATTCCTAGATAAAATGACAAGGTAGAAAAGCTGATAAATGGCTGTTATTCTGTTCTTTTTAGACACAGAAGACAGAAATAATTTTCTCTAAATGTAGTGCTACTATTATTAAGCTATTCAAAAAACAAAGTATCTTCTCCCAAGCTGGAGACAGTACCTCTGCTGGGTTATCATTTTTTGTGCTTATGTATGTATGAACTGCAGGTGACTATTCAATAAATCCATTTTTCTTGTCATTAATATTAAAAGATTTCCAACTTCCACTTGCATGCTTTATTTATGATCAAGTTCTTGCAATCAGAAATGTGATCTTTAATAAAATGAAATGTATGTGTCTGATGGAAAGAAGCATTAATCATGCAGAAAGCAACCAATACACATTTATTTCTTTTTGCCATATTGTCACATTGCATTTCTATAGGTTAATCATGATTTTTAAGAAATATGTAAACATATTTTCAAATAAGTGATCTCCTTTAATGCACTGTGTGTCCAAATGAAGAAGAGTATGTTCAGTTCCCTCTTCTATTCAGAGAGCAGGGCAATCCAACTCCCATTTACCTCTGCTTTCCTTCTAGATATTTCTATTATCTTGCATGTTGTGGATTCAAAACTTATAAGACATGAAGTTAATTAAAGGATACATTTTAAACATCAGTACCACAGTGAAGTGATTCTAATTTTCCATAACCTTACTGAAAGCCCATTCTTTGTAATACTCATTAGTGCTCCCATGAATGCATAGAAGTTATTTGTATTGATATTTCATTTATTTACATTATTCCATCATGATTAATACCCAACTCCTGCAAAACAACTGATTTGTAAGTTTTTTAATATTCTGCTTAAGACAACCTGGGATGTTTATTTAGCAGTAAACTCATTTTAGAGCTTATTCTTTTGGCAAAGAACATTTTCAGAACAGTATTTTCACTGAGTGAACTACACCATATTTAAATCATACCAAAATGAATCACATAAATTTAAAAATTACATTCATAGCAGAACTGTACCAGGCAAGAAGCTGCAAATGAAATATGACCGAAAAATTTCTTTGAATAGTTGCATTAATTTCTACAGGAATTAATTGTGGTTATCATTATTTCCTTTTGTGTTCACTGTCATCAGCTGCCACTAATCAGTTGAATCTCACAGGCCCACATAAAATGTAAAGTGACCCACAGAGTCTTCATCCCAGGCTCAATTTGGCACTGAATGCACAGCTGACTGGTGTTCAGTGTTCAAGAAGCAGAAAAAGCTTAACAGGCTCAGACTTGTCTTGGCAGTGCAGCTCAGCCCTCAAATGCTGAGCAATTTGTGTTACCTATGCAGATGAAAAAAACCAGAAATCAAAACCAAAGGCATTTAGTGCTGGATGTGCCAGCCTCAGGGTGGGTATAACAGGGCTGTGCCCATCACCTGTTCCTCCTGTTTGTACAGCCTTGGCTGCATGCATCGTAGTGTTCCCTGGATGCTTGATGAAGCTGCAGAAGTCTGGGGTCATCCTGGTGCTGGAGACGCTGTAGGGCTTTGGCACAGGAATGGTTTTAATGTGCTGAACATGATCAACATGGGCATGTAGTGCCTAACTTTAGGCACAGGTAAGCCTGAAAGCTTAGCTGCCCTGAGATTTTGATGGCTGAGATGCTGTGGGTGAGTGTGGGCAACTGAGGATCTAAGCTTTGAACTTGGATGCCTGCAATGGCTGCAGGTTCCTACATCCACCTGACTCCCATCCTTAGCCTTCAGTGAGTTGAGAGACTGCTGCTATGGGAAAAGCCCTGAGGACGAGATCCTTAATACTTATAAATTGGCAGAGTACCACTGAGTGTATTGAGGCTCACATAATCACTACAAGAGGATTTGGCCCTCTGACTTAGTTGGAGTCTTTAGTCAATTCAGCAAACAGCCAGTATTAGAGGCAGCTCATTATAGAGGAGCTATCTTCACACTTTTTCTCTCTCTGGGAAGCCTTACACATGTTCTTTCATGCTTTCTATAGCTGTACCAATGCCGAGTAGAGGTCGCTGCCCCTTAGGAAGTAAGTTTTGTAGACTGAAGCTATACGACAGGAACTCTGGCATATGAGGCTCCTCTCTGGGCTGAGGCCTGTGTGTCTTTGGGAGGAGGGATTTGCAAAGCTGTGCTGCTGACCAGGGTGAGTAGCTGTGCAATCTAAGGATCTTTCTCTTCCTTTTTTATTAATTTTCCCTTCCCCACATTTATTTTCTTAATGTCTTCCTTTCTTGCTTAGTTGAAGAACAGTTCCTATTCAGCCACCTGTTCCAGATCCATTTAGGACAGTCACTTGGTGAAATACAGAGCTGCAGGCGGAGCAAGACAAGCAGAGCTCTTGAATGACTGATGGTTGAAAGGCACTATTTGGCAGTGCTAATTGCACACAGAGTATTGCCCAACTGCACCGCTCTATTGAATGACTTGTCATTGTATATATTGTATATATTGTATAAGCCTTTGTTAGTCTTGAAAATTTGCTTATGCTGATACTTAAAACTCAGAGTTGGCGCCACAATTTTAACTGAACTCTGAAGATCTTCTAAGACCCTGCTTTGTCTCAAGAGTGGCTGTGGTAAATTCCCTAGGACTAGTAAAACTCCCAAGTGGTCTTCTCAAAATGCTGGTGCGTATAGCTTCAAATTATGGACCAGAAATTTTGCATGATTTTATGCAGTAGATGTACTCTCAGAGGAGAGACTCTAGTGAAGTAACGCATTTACTTCAGAAAAAATCACATAAACCTTTCCCATCATTTTCCTGTCTTTACATACTAGCTTACAATAATAATAGCAAAACAAATCAAAGGTGTTGAAGAGCAGGTTAGAAGCAGCCCTGTTTTAAAATTGTTTAGACGTAAGAAAAAACCAAACGGTGAGTTTGTCCATGCTTTGTACTTGTGTCCATGAATACAAGGTAGTTTTGCTTGCATTTTGCAAGGGAGACTGCTGTTGTGAATTTTAAGTGACACTTTCCTTTTGCCATCAATATCCATCTTCTGTGGCACATACAGCTACAGTGCGAGTTTGGTACGTCATACCTTTATTTGTCCATTTCTTCTTCAAGTAGAACTTAATAATTAAAAGATTCCCACCTTCCAAGCAGCTGGGAAGGTGAGCTTAGTGTAGAAAATTTACTCGTGTTATTGTACATCAGTTGCTTTTAGAATTGGTGTACAATAACTCAAATAAGGCACTTATTAGAGAGGTAGCACTGAGATACACTGATCGTACTGATTGAACTACTGTGATATAATTATACCACTCTAGTAATATGAGTACATTTTCTTGCATAAGCAAGCCTCAAGTCAAACCCTTAACATTATTAAATTGTAGTTTTGCATTATGAACAGTAACACTATACAGAGTTTCAGACATTAGAAATACTGATTCTGTTCACAGGGGGCTAGAATAGGATTATATCCTTAGTGTGTAATAGTGCTTTGTTTCTTCTAATTTTAAATGTCTCAAGGGAATGAAGCTTTCACCATTTCTGTAGAGACACTATTTCACAGCCCATAGATCTTTCTGTCAGGAATATTCACCTTACAGTCTCACAAATTTTTTCTTCTATGCAAGTTCAGTAGCATTTTTAGCTTCCCTGGATAGCTTTATATGAGAGAGGTGAAAGGAGAGGAATTACAGAGAGAGAAAGCAAAACCAGGGAAGTCTGAGGAAAGCTCTAAATTACTTCCCCATTAAAAAAATCACAGCACCATAGACTGAGTATTGTTCTCATCAGCACCTTGAACAGTTTGAATCCTGTTATGATAAATGTAAACTTAAAAATATCTTAATGTCAAATGGAGCAGGAATTTTACAAAACCAAGAGAAATTTCATCTAGAGGTAAGAGTAAAGTATTGCTTCTATTTGATTCACTTTAGTAGATTTCCTCCCTTAATCTGATATATCTGATTTAAACCTCAAGGAATTGGTGCTGGTTTATAAAGAGTGAGACCTTGCAATGAAATGGAGAAGTGGGAGTTAACTTTAAAAACATACTGGCTTTCTCCCAAGCAGTGAGTGCTGACAAGTGTAACCATATTACTAAAATCACATCAGGAATGTGATATATTAAATAAAAACATGATCATCTACAGCCAAAGTGGTTTGTATTTTATCCATGAAAAAGCATCACGTTACATCAATCTGTCCAAAAAAATGGGGCACGTCAGAAAACAATGTTAAGAAGGCTTTTAAAACACATCATTGAGATTACAGCACCTTTAAAAATAAACAGCACTGAATACCAACACAGGTAAAATGTCATTGTGAAGCCCAGATCTGAAATTCAACGGCATGCTTTATAGCTTTCCAGTGTGTGATAAAATCTGTTCACCAGATGTACTATCTGTCTCCTGTGTAGCATACTTGAGCATCATCTAGGTCTGAGGCCCATTTATTTCATGTAAATGCCTTTCCTGTGCACACCTTAGGGCACCCTAATTTTCCATTTTATTTCAGGCACTATACAGGGTACCATCTGGTAGTGTTAAGCTCATCTCATTTTATTGCACTATTGCAGGGGCTATATCCAGCCCTGTAGCATTCTTTCAATGAAGAGAGAGTTCAGTTACTGCAAGCTATTTATTTTTGCCAGAAACACTATACACATGCAGAGTTCACATGTATATCAGTCTCACCTGAAAAGCAGGTCGCTGCTTTTCACCCCACGTGGTTAGAAATAACTAAATAAATGCTGATATCGGGTACAGCAGCAGCTCTGGCAGGGTTCTCTTCAGTTAAGAGTAGGAGATCTTACTCCTCCAAGTAATGATGTCTCTCTAGTATCTCACTTTTATTACTTCTATTAAAATGAGGAAAAAAAATATGTCACGCCTTAAAAAAGCACCTTACAGGAATAGCTTAATATTTAAAGGTAGCAATATACCTCTCAACCGTACTTTGTTACAAAGTTCATTTGCTATTTTAGGCACAAATTTACTTCTCTGAGTCACATTTCCGCCTGTTTATTCTTGTAAATTACTGCCATTTAAAAAATTGAACTTGAAATTGAAGTTATAGAAAACTTCATCCATTTCTAGGTTCTTCTTCATTGTCTGCAATTTTTAAACATCTCCCTCCTTTTGAGTCTTTGTCACATATCTAAAGGCCTGATTTTTTTAAAATCCTTTTTGTGCCAGCAATTTTGTGCTCTTGGTTGTTGCTTCTTAGATATCCAACTACCTGCTTGGGCCTACAAATGAGGGAGTTGGAAGTCTAAGTGACAATATTTACTCTCATGGTTTTCATGTGCAAAAAAGGAGCCTAGTTTTTCAAACTTATAATTTTGCTGGCAATAGGTTTGAAGTGTGTCAGATTTGAAAGCATAACGGTCTTGTCTGCTGTAGAGCCTAATTCTAGTTTCCTGTAAACTGCTGATTTCAGAACGGCTGCATGCCATTAAGGCAGACCAGAATTACCCTCACTGCTGCCACTCTACCAATGCTGGAGAGGAAAAAATCCCACCTTAACTAAATCATGGTGGAAACATGATGTGAAACACATTTAGCACCAAGTTAGATGCCCTACAACAAAATACACAAGTTTCAGTGTTTCTTAGATGTGCGAAAGAGATTCCATTCTTGATGTCAATGTCAGCATGAATGAAAAATATGAACTGCTTTTCTCCCTCAGGCTTTTAAAAAACTATTTAAATCACGTTTTCATCACATCCCCTTCCCCTAGTGTTTTCCCCCTAGGCAACATCAAGACCAGAGTTAAGGTTATTTGGATGCAGCATAACATCTTCCCTCCTCCCTCTGTCTTTAAGGCTCTGTCTCCTCTCTGGAGCAGTAGTTGGATAGAATATTATCCTTTGAAGAAATATGTGTTAGTGTCCCTTGGGAGCAATAGTTATGTTAGGCAATGCTTCTAGATGGAGCTCAGGCAGTGTGGATTCTTCAGTAACCACAGCAAGGGGTGGCATCTGTCCTTTCTCACCCTGAGCAATAGCAATGTTTCCCACCTAGTGAAAAGCAGAAATGTTCCAGTATGGTTCCAGGCTTTCTGCACACCCTGGCTGATGCCATTTCACTGGTACCACTCAGTTCACGTGTCATTCTTTTCAGCTGTGAAAACCTGGATGAAACATTCATGTTACTGGATGCTCCCAGGAGCTGGGCAGTGTCAGTTTTGATACATCCTCAAACAAGGCAACAGAGGAAAGAAATTGAGGGGAGGGGAGCTTTGAAAGTATTTATTTTAGGTAAATATTTGAATTACTCAGCTGCTATTTCCAGTGCTGGAAATTGCTCTCCTTCTATAATCTGTTGCATATGACAAGTAGGTAAGAGTGGACTGCTTCAGAAAATTATTTGGCTCATCTCTGGTGAGCAGCACAAACACACCATCATAAAAACATAATCACTGTTAAATGCATCCTCCCCCTTCTCTTGACTTTCTCAAGTCATTGATTACTAGTAGCCACAGCATGGCACTACTAGTCATGTCTGAAAATCCCACTTTCCAGATAAATAAATTATAACATAATGAAGCTTAAAAAGGTGGAATTACATTCCTTAGTGTGAATTCTCTATGGTTTTAGTTCACTGGCAATGACAAATGTTGGTAGATTCACCTGGATTAGCTGTCTGTGTTGATATAAAGGACAGGTGAATGGAAATAATAACTCTCTTTATCATACATTGTTGTAGGAAGCGTTTATTTTTCTGTTTTCAGTCACAGCTGAAATTGAGAGTACTGGATTGTGACTAGACAAGCTGTGATTCTTCACAGCCAAAGTACATTTTTTCTGATGGTTTGTAAATCAGTAAAAGTCTCAAAAAAAACCCCCAAAACCCTTCATATTTATTTTCCTGGAGACCTCCATCTCCTTTAGCTTTCAAGACACTTGTTCTGTAAAAATGTTAATGATAATCTTAGTATGAAAACTCATTTGTCCCCTTCACCCCATCAAACAGTTAATCTCAATAATTCCAAATACATTAATCTGTGACGAGCCAAGTGTCTGAACAAGTCACCATAGAGCTTAGAGGAGTCAGAGCTCAGAAATTCTGGTAGATAACTGAGTACTGAGATTTTCCGTATACCAGGAAATGATGCTTTAAGGAAGGGAAGAGAACTTGGCAAGGTGTGATAGACAGGTGTGAGTGCAGCAGGGTACCAGACAATATCTGTTGAAGGATTGGAGCCCTAAATAAAATTAAGACTGTTCATTTGGCTTAGCAAAAAGAAAACTCATAGATTTTTATTGATAAAAATGCAAATGAATAATTTGAACTAAAAGGGGAAACGTAACGGCACACACTCATATCTACATTTATTTTCCATTAGCAAAATGCTAATTAGCCATTAATCATTTGATAATGTATATGTAGCAAAAAGCAGCTCAAAGTCAAATTGTCTAAATAAATAGCACAGTAGCCAGTCAATGTGAAAAATGCCATGGTTCTTTCAAAAGAAGAAAAGTAGAAATCATTGTTTCCCCTCACGGAAACTGTAGCTGTGGCATACATGCAGCTGTAGTTATGACACTGGGAATTATATCAAGGTAGTCAATCTTTTCCTGCAAGTGGCTGCAGTTAAGTGGAAGCAACACTGAAACAGACTCACCCATCTCTGCAATCAAACTAAGAGAAAACTGTCCTGGGATTCTTTGGACAGTGGAATTTGAAAGCACTACGTTCTTGCAAAGGTTCCCTCTGAGCTGGTTTCTGGGTGCCAGTGACGTCTGCTCTGAGCTGATTTCTGCTCCACTCCCACTGCACATTTTTGCATTCATAGGCCCCTGGAGTGCTGTGCAGCCAGATCTGCCAGCACTGCCTGTTTATTTCAGTCTCTGGTATGATATTGGAAGTAACATCTCAGCCTGGAAGTATATTAAATGAAGTGTGAATGCAAATTACTACCAAACTATCTTTTCCATTTTACAGAAGGTTCTTGTTTGATTGGTTCATTTTACAAGACTTAATTCTGTAGGATGGGCTACGTATTTTTCCCATTATAAAAAATCCCTAATAACTAGTTCCATATCTGAGACAGCGAAGATTAAAATCAACCATTGTGTAGTATATGAGAAGTAACTATTTTTCATAGGGTTTTTACTGTACATTTGGGATTATGATTTCATATTATGCAAATGTATTTTATGAAACCATAACACATAAATGTGTACTATTGTTAATACACATTTGCAGCCTAGCATGTGAGGCCTCCAAAAGAGCCATTCTGGTGTCTTCTCTCATTGTGTATTATGAATAATAAACAAAATGTAGTTAGACATATTCTATATTACAGAGTAATAATAGTAAAAATTACATCCTGTCATTAATATGCATCAACAGCATCCTGGTAGCTCAGAAAGACATCTCAATGTGAATGCATGTTAAACAAAAAGAAAAACTTGTCTAATTCACAGCAGGAACAGGGATTGTTCGGGACAATCTGATTGTTGGACTTGGAGGGAAGGATGGTAAAAAAAATGCTTCTCAGTCTTCATTTCTTTCAGTGACGCCATGATGATTTTTTGCCTTTTTTATATACCCCTTTTATATACCCCTTTTATATATCCTTTTATACAGCTTTTATGTATCCTTAGTGCTTTCAGCCCACATACTTGTAATTCCCTAAGTCTGAAAACTAGCTTAGACCCAAAGTTCCTTAAGCCAAGAGACAAAACATCTTGGAAGCCTCGCAGCTGGGGAGTCAGAAAGCCCAGACACCAAAGTCCTCTCCAGAACCCATTCTGTAAACCAAGATAGGCCCATCCAGGGGGAAGGTTCCTCGGGACAAGGGCTTCACTTGAGCCTCTCACTGGAGAATCTTTGATAGATATGCTAATATCTATATTAGCAAGGCCTGTAACTGTATACGTGAATCATTGTGTGTGTGCATTTTGGTGTGCATTCTGGGGTGCATTTCGGTGCATTCTACCTGGGTGTGGTGCACCTAAGGATCCTTAAATAAATACCGAATAAAACCCTTTTTCCCCCCTCTAACCATGTTTGGGTTTTAATTTTAAGACCAGAGAAAGGCAACATCAGCCTCACCGTGGCGTTATCTCTGCCACTGCAGTCACTGCCTGCATGTTGGTTCCTGTGTCATATTTTACGACGTACTATAATAGGCCTCAAAATACCTGGTCTTATGTTTGTTTTCTAAAGAACTTCAAAGAAGCAACTGGTATGTGAACAGCATCATTGCTACAGTCATGGGTGCTCAGATTTTAAAAGCACTACATGCAATGCTTATGTTAATGAGGCCATTCAGACAACTATATATTATTTCTTAAATTAGTAATGGAAAAGGAAGTAATCTAGCTGTTTTTCCACTTCATTCTGATTTTTGCACTATAGGTGCAAAAAAAAATCACTATCGATATTCCTGAAAAAAAATGTTTCAACACGTACTTGTGATGTACAGGTGTGATCCTATTCCCACTTATTTCATGGATCTCAGAACTGTACAGAGTATCCATTTTTATGCAGTGGGCAAAGTCACACTGACCAGTTTTATTCTGCTGTAATGTGTAGAACTGCAACCCCCTCCCTCTTACCTGTTACTGTCGCTACCACGGAGTCACAGCTTGTCAGCCACAAATCTGTGCCAACATTATGCACTCAGTACTCACCCAGTGCCATTATTCATCTTTCTGATATCCTGGAATGGCATCTGGGGACCTTTAGGGGCTTGACAAATCTGAAAAAAACAAAACAAAACCAGCCAGAAAAAAGGAAAAAAAAAAGAAAAAAAAAAGGGGGGAATGGAGCTGCTCTGCTGTACCCCAGATGAAATCTTTAATAGGGCATCTTCCAGGTGTTCTGGTACTGAATGAGGCTCATTCTGTCTGGTAGAGCTCCTTCCAGTGCAGTCTTGTCCATATAACCTGAAATACTAGAAACAATTTGAATGTCTTTTGTGAGGTGAGTTGACCACAGGTTCTGGGTATTATTACTTGAATTTAGTAGAGATTTAATTAGAACTTCCTTATAACCCTTTATCATAGTGAAAAAGATTAATACCATATCACAGTTCAGTAGAAAAATATTACTTTAATTCAAACGTCTGTATTTTGAAGATTCCTACAGGTATCAGTTAAAGAAGGTTCCATGTCTAGATGGCATTAAAAGCATGATGTCTAAACTTGAGCAGATAAACATGTGAAATTACATCTTCTGTATGATGAAATTTGCCTATGAAGCTCTTTTTCTTTTTTGGGGGATTTTTTTACCCAACTGCAAAAAATATTTGTAAAGGTAATTTCACCAGACATTTGGAGACTGTGAAGTGCTTTTCTATCCATATGGTTCTTTATGAATAGGTAATTTTTATCTGTGCTCTACTCAACTGAATGTTTATAAGACTGTCTGGTCTCAAAGATGCCTGCTTAAAACTATAATTGCTTCCAAATGACTAACGTAAGATTTATTCATTTATCCTTTAAATAGTTCTCAACTTATTTCCATTTTTTTCTCCCTTAGTTTTGCCTCCAGTAAAATCCTAAATTTTTCTGGTTTGCTGTGCTATTTTAATTAGACATTTTCACTTATTTGTATAAGCAAGCAGTCTTATAAGTTTGAGACTGTAAATCATTCATCCATTAAAAACTCTATTTCCTCATATTGCAAGTTCGATTCATTGAGGAAAGAAATAAACCTTGCTGTGGAATAGAATTATGCAATGTCATGGACACATTAACATTTGGATCAAAATTTTACATTGTGTCAGCCAGTAAACAGTATAAATGGTTTAGATTTGCAATAAATAATTGTCTATTAATACCTTGGCGTGGTGTAGCAAATTAAAGTCTCACTTCAGTAAGCACAGATGTAGGTAAGAGCTGGGGCCTAAAGAAAGCAACTGCTATGCAGCATTAGAGTAGAAAAAGCATCATGAAGCATTGCTGCATCTTTCCAGCAATGAGAATAATGTATACAGATTTAAACAGTAATAGACAAACATAGGGGGGAAGGTAGGTTGTAAGTGCAGTTGAGTCTAATCAGGCAGGATTTAGAATTATTTGTTTTAGATTCTCTGGCAGATGCTTCCCTTGCAGAAGATTAAGAGAAGCATTTTAAAATACAGCTTTGTGTGCTGTTGCATACAAAACAGAGCCCATAATTCAGGATGATCTGGACATTTGATACTCAGGGACCCCTTGGGTCATTATGCTGGGTCCGTTCCTGTTGTTGTCAAACAGCCCCAAAAAATATGATCTATATATTTCTTCTGTTAAAATGCCGTATTTTGCAGCTTGCAGGTTGTTGCCAATTGTCTTGAGATTTTCACAAATTTTATTGTTAACTGAAATTTTGTCAAATTACTTCAGTAACTTCCTGCCCCACAGACTGTGAACAGATGGTCCTGAACGATCAGTACCTGAAACTCAAAGTTCAGTTTCTCACTGTGGGTTATTTCTGTGAATGTTTTAACAAGCAGACATGCCACTGCTTTGGTGCTAAAATTCAACACAAAAAGGAGCATTATAACAGATTAATTTAAAAATTTAAATATATATGAACACATAGGTGTTAGGAATTACTTAGAGACCTCCAGTGCATAATGTTGTCTCTCAGCTGTCTCTAGTGATGGCCTTCATGAACCACAGTTGTTGTTACTGCAGTTTTGAGAAGGCTTTTTTCTTTTGGGTTCCTAACTCAGCCCATAATGCTGTAACACAATCTAGTTTGTCCATACACTAATGGGAAGGCATTAATCAAAATATTATTCTCTGTTACATTAACTATAGAGCGGTATATTTTAGAGCAATATATTTTTAGAAGGCATGTTTGAGACCAGACAGTCTTATAAACGTTTGATTGAGTAAAGCACAGATAAAAATTACCTATTCATAAGGAACCATGTGGATAGAAACACACTATCTCCTTATTTCCTACATTTCCTATTTCTTTCTCCTTATTCTCCTGTATTTTTAATGGTTTCTTTCTCCAAGAGTGTTTGAAAATGCACCCTCAGTGTGCAGGACTGCAAGTCATCCACGGCCTGTGCTTGCATGGCTGAATAATCTCTCTCATTTTCCTCGGCACTTTGTGTTCATGTCCTTGGTGTCTGGAGCACGAGTCAGTGCATTTATAAGCAGAGTACAAGGTTTGTTATTTTGTAGATGGGAAGCTGGTTGTGCTAGCTGCACAGGACAAGGGCTTAAAAACCTTCCTCCAGTCCAAACAAAATTTGAATGCCTGCTCTGAGGGAACACAAGAACTCTCTGCTTTCTGCATTGCCTCATGCAGTGGGACTGGTAAAAGGGTTATAAATGTACACATGAGAGTCAGTGCCTCTGTGCTTCAGAGCTCCTTGAGATAGACTTGAGATCTTCTTTCTTAGCTCCTCTAGCAGTGTTGTAGCTCTTCTCCAAACCTCTGAGGCTATTAATAAAACCCTGAAAATCATTGATCTGATAAAACTCATGTCACTCCTTGGAACATTAAGACCTCTTTAACTTCCAATGATTTGCTCCGTTTGGGCAGCATACTCTGTTGACTTGAGTCCCTGCATAGTTACTGTGAAGTAATGGGTGCTATTACATAGTGATCCACAGAGTAACTTCACTGGGAGCAGTGGTGATTACAGAGCAAATTGTGTTAATCTTCCTGTGCTATTGTTTGGTAGCTGTGTAATTATTCCAGGTCACCTGTGCAAAGAAAAGTTGCTTGGTAATTTTTCTCTTACTCCTTTCTTGCAGCAATTGCAAGTTAGAACACTGACGGTGTCTCAGCAGTGTATGTGGATCCGAGCCTGCCAGAGCTATGCATTGCTTTCTATATGCAACTCTTATTTTTTATGTTATCAGCAGAAAACGGATTAGAGGGACAGAGGTTAAATTTGTCTACATGAACAGCTGCATCTCCATTTTTTCCCTCATCAAAATCGAGCTTAGTATTACATTGAATAGACTTCACTCACACCCTCTTGCTGTGTGGGGACTTCTGAAATGAATTAGGCATCCTGAATTCACTATCACTATTTTAAGTTATGAATTTTGAACAAGGACAGTCACAAGTTTGGTGAAACACTGAAAGATCTTGAGTAGGATTTGAAGAAGGCTGTGGCTAAGGCATCTCGTTGCTATCAAAAACCAGCCATAAACCACTGTCAGTGAAGTATTTGTTCTGTGGCCAGAGAACACAAGTCACCAGGGATGACAAGGTGTGACTTTTTTGCATAAGCAATAAAGTCTACACATCCACAGTGCAACAAAAAACTGCTAGGGACATGACATGACCTGACATGATTTTCTTTAGTACCAGCCTGAGTTGCATGCTAGAGTACAAAGAATAAATTACATGATACATAACCAGCTCCCATCAGTGCTCCAGCAACCTGTGAAGCACTATTTAGGTGTGCCTTTCCAGTGACATTTCTCTCTCCAATATATCACACAGAAAACACAACATAAAGGAAGGCACATATCAGTGTGCCCAGTATCATCCTGGTGCAGAAATTTTCACAGTTAATTACAAAAATCAAATATGAACAGTCCATCTCCTTACTAAACTAATTAAAAATATAAATACAATAAGCCCTGACTGAGTTTTTGACAGGTCATTAAAAGACACAAAATGGAGTCAAGTACAATGACTGGTTTCAATACATAACAGAGTGAAATTATGGTATAAAATGTTGAGGCTGAAGTTAAATTAACGCTCATTTTGTTTCCATTGTTTCTCACTCTGGTGTCAGTGTCTGTATTTACAGAGTGCAGTTCTCCGAAGGTAAAGGCTCAGGCAGTTTATTCTGTGAAATCAAATATGCCATTTATTGTTTTCTTATGGCTTTTAAATCTTCATCCCTAGCAGCAGTACCACCTGTGTGTATTCCATGCAGTGCCTTTTGGATGAAAAAATTTGACATAATTTTCAATTCTCTGTAATTTTTATTTCAGTTTAAAATAATATATATACTCTCAATAAATATATACTCTCACCACTCCAAGTATAGCCTTAAGAAATAACTTTGGTCAGAAGTGAATCAGTGCTTTTGGTGGATCAGCTTAGGGTTTCCAAGCAGGACTAAGATCTATTAAGCATTTTCCTTGTAGTTTTAATACTTTATGGTGGGGCTGCACTAGGCTCTCATACTGGTATTCCCTTTCTTTCACATGGGAATCCCAGTCCTGAAGATACCCGTGGTGTATACAGCTTACCCAGGCTCTTTTCAAGGGCAAATAAGTATTTCACTTAGTGAATTAGAATAGTTTGGACTTCAGAAGGTTAGTTTGGTGCTTGGCTGTAAAATACCCTTCTCCCATTACACTGGCAGTGTGAGGAGTTCTCCAGTATAATTAAAAAACCCCAAGCAAACCCAAAATGCATGGGTGTAGCCACTGTTAATATTTTCCTGTTGACCTTGATTTATCAAAAGCATAAAGAATGTCCTGAATACTTTTGAATTTCCTTTGAGCTACAGTTAGGGGGCTTCAGGAATATTCCCTGTATTGTTTGGAGAAAAGTGAGGGATTGCCACTGTGGATGAAAATGCTGCTTCCTAGCATACTCCAGCTTCCATTTACTGACATCAAACATACACTCACTTGTATACAACATCCTAGAACAGTGTGTAATGTAGTTTTCAGCTGAATTGATTTCCAACATAATTTGGCCAGCCTATAAATTGCCACAATCTCAGTTTTTATGGATCTGGACTTGAGGGACTTTATTTCCTGGAGCTGGGAAAGGAGACGGGATCGAAGCTGTGGTCCTGCATGGGTGTAACAAGAGCCCCTATGCTGAGCCACAAGGATGAGGGAGTATCCCAAGAGGAGGTTTTACCTAAGCATGTAGGAGTTTCTGCCTCAGGGCTTGTCCCCTTCAGGAGTTCCCCTGCAGCAAGGAAAAATGTGAACTTTGAATTTTGTAACACCCCTTAGACAAGCTGCCCAAGGACCTGCTGTGAAGCTAGGCTTTGAGGTGCTATGGAGTCACATTCTTGCTTATTGCTGATTCCCACTATGCAAAAGTGCCCCCAAATCTGTTTCCCCAGACTGAAGCTCCCAGCCCAAAGGAGTCAGGACTATTGACAGTTCTTGCTGCTCTGGCCTTTAGGATTTGCCTGTGCTTGTGCATGTATATGCTTCAAGAAGCCAGAATCCTGCACCAACCTATGCCTTAAAAGAAGGAATTAATGCCTAGAAAATATCTTAGTCAAAAAGTTTAGACACAGTTTTTATAACTTGGTTAATGGTCTAGTACAGGGGAGGCCTGAGAAAACCTGGCAAATATGTATTAATGCCAGATCTTCCTCATTCTCTATTCTTTTCTACTGCCTCTACATCAGATGAGACTCCTTTTTATCCCTGGCATTAAGTTTTTATCACTTTACTAAAATACTATAAATCAATAAAATAGGGCAGAAAATTGCTTTCTTACATCATTGCACCAACATGCCGCTTGTATGGTCTGGAATGACAATGAGACATCCATCTTTCTGTGCAAAAAAAAGCCAGTTCCCAGTACAAAATGCCAAGCAGTATATGGCTAAAAAAAATTACAGACCAAACATTAGCTTCTGCTAAGATGAGAAATGCCTACTTCACCTTTCTAATTTTTTGAAGATGAAAATTCTAATTCTCTAAACACAAAATATTATTAACAAATTAATATTCGTATTCTGTCCTGAAACTCTTCTTCCTGATAATATTTGCTTGCTTCTTATGCCAGGATCCGTGAAGAGCTCTCTTTTTTCTTCTTCTTCTTTTTTTTTTTT
>VYXC01002442.1:1072514-1129253 GCA_013397175.1 Platysteira castanea
TTTTAATTTTTAAATATACTCACTAGGGGGGATGCTCATAAAATTCAGCCTCAGCCACAATCTGGACTATGGTCTGCCAAGCTCCACATAAATAAATCATCAAGTCATTTTGGCATCTTCTGGGCCAGGAGGAATATCTTCGGTGTAGATTTAAAGAGACATTATCCTGTAAAGTATATCCTTTGTGGAGAAAACTAAGCAGCAGATTAAAGGCTACTTTGAATTTCAGATACAGAAATTTTTACAGGTAACAGCAACAAAATATAGGGAAAAACCTTTTCGTTCCAAAATGACAACTGTGGTAGCTAATCTTCCCTGCTGCTGTCCCAGCAGAAATGAAATCAAATACCCAGCACCTTAGGGTACTGTGAGAGGGTGATACTTGAGATTTTGTGCTAAAATGTCTGCAGAACACACAGCAAGTGGCCATTTGAGATTTTCTCTTAGCAATCTGAACGCTGAAACAGGGATAAAACAGCCAAGCATTTCTTGGCTTTGCACTTTCTAAAGCCAATCTAAACAAGAGTGCTCCAGCTCCAGAAGAGCAAGCTGGGCTTGGCGTGACAGTGCGTTGGCCTGTCAGCTGGAGGCACTTCGTCCCTCTCTCCTTCCCTTACACCCTGGGGAAACAAAACCTCCGCTCAGTTAAAGAGAGCAGCAGTGTCCTGCAAGGGCCCCCGGCAGGAGTGGCCGGTCGGGCGGGAGCACTGAGAGGGACTTGTGCCCTGCAGCTCAGGATCAGAGCCCAGTCCTGGTCATGGGACGTCCGTGCTGGCTGGAAATGATCTCTGTAGCTGGCTCTGAAACAGAGCTTTGTTCACCTACCCCGTGTGGCGGGCATCTAAAACAAGGACATGTAAATCAGATAATCGTCAAGACAAAGCAAGCTCTGGCTGGTTTGTCAAGAGGAGGCCTTGGGCCATAGCCCTATCTGCCATTCACAGGTCACTGAAATCAGTGGAGTTGTGACTGCAATTACACCACAGGGAATCTGGATCCTTTTACTTGGACTGTGGGAAGCTATGGAACTGTAACAACATGGAGGAAAATTGCCTCATTTTAGGTTTTGTTAAAATCCCCGACTGAGACCAGGTTCATTGACAGGTTCTAAACTGTCGCTGGTTCCTGAGAACACTGGAGAGGTTTGGGTGGGCAGCAAAGAGAAGTCAGGCAAAAATTAGTGTCTTCAGCTGGGTTTTTCTGACTATCCCTTTTTTTAGAAGAGCTCTTTTCATAAGACAGACAGGAGGAGTTTGAGTTTCCTGAGATCATTTGGAGAATGAAACAAACGGGTGCACAGAGATTGTTCTCATGGTGGAACCAGAACTGAAGTGCCCAGTCTAGAATGGCATCCATGTGTAGATCAGTTGCAGCTGAACCACTGACTGCCTGAAGGAAATTACCTGTCTGTCTTTTAACTTCTGAAATGCAGAGGAGGGACTTAGCTATAAAAATTTTGAAATTTAGGAGTGATCTTAGGAATTGTGATTGGGTCGATTGTAAGTAACAATGACTTTCTGAGACAAATTGAAAGCTGAAAATCAAATTAAAAATTCAAGGAGTTTCAGGTCGTATCTTCTCACAAAAATAGTGTACTACCACCAATGATTATGACTAGAGATGCTCTTTTAAAGATCATTTACCTATATTGAGTGGTCTAATGACACTGAAAATGCAAAATGGAAAGAAGCATCAGATACTCTTTCTGGGTTGCTCTGAAATTAAATCTGTGGGGTTTGGAACAGTGACACAAAGTAATTAATGTGCTGGTGGTAGTCTTTGTATATATTTCTGAATTGAAAAGAGCCACTCAGAAATACATGCCAGGCAGTTACAGGTTAAGGATCATTTACATAAATTAGAAAATTTGCAAATGAATTCATCTAGTGAAAAGTAAGACACGGGACACTGCATTTTAATAATTGACATTCCACATGAAATGCAATGTTCTTGAGGAGGAAATTGAGCTCCAGGTTGCTATTAGAACCAGCAGAGCAGCAAGAGCTGGAAAGAAATGCCATCTCATATTATGTGAGTTACTGCTCCTGCATAACAACTATCTTCTATTCTGATAGATGTTATTTTAATAAAAATAGTACTAGGATTTTTACAGGGGTAAAATTCCATCATCTACAACACTGGTCAGGAAACAAAAATGCAAGAAATCTTTGTGATCTGGTTCTAACAGTCAGCTAGTAATTCATTGTACTCTAAAGTAACCTTTCTTGTTCTGTTTTATTTGGCAGGCAAATCTCTTTACTCTTCAGTTATACCAAGTAGTTACAGTCTTACCCCAAAATACGCAACACTGACAGAAAATTATAAATTATCTATTTTTTTTTGTTCCCTGTCATAACATAGGTTAAATTGCAAAATAAAGATAAGTGATCCACTTAGCTGCTTCCTGCTGTCCTGATCAGTTTAAGAACACATTATGTTACAAATATTGTTCTTGATACAAAAGTAATGACTTTCATAAGGTGTTAGTCAGTCATTCAAAGTCACAATACTTCCATTGTATGCCATAAATACAAATTATACACTCACGGAGAGCTGAAAGCAAATCTGTCCCTAGTAATGTTTCTTAGTATACTTTAAAGATTAATTTAAATTAAAACAAATAATTCTCTCAGTGATACACTTTTTCCAAGATCGCATAGAGTAAGTGTGTGATTTCAGTGAATGCCAGTAAACTTTCTCCTCCTGTAAGATTCCGAAATACTGATGATAGTGTTTCTTCTTAATCTGGCTACAACTCTGACATCATCCATAGGGAGTACCGTGCTAAACTTCCTGAGATGGAAAGATAAAGCAACAAACTATTGCTGCTTGCAAATAGTGCTTGACATTTGGTTGTCCTTACATCCTTTTTACTTCTGTTTTGATACAATTTATGCAGCAACATGGGCAAGCTTACTAAGTTCTCTCCCCCTTCATTTCTCTCCTTTTTTTTGGGAACCTGAGGCATTTTAATTCCTGAATAGGTTGAGAAGTCCCTCCAAATGAATCAGCTGCATTAATAATATATATTTATCAAGTGATTCGGCTGTTTGAGATACAAACAAGATTCTTACCTATAATGAGCTCAGACTCAATAATAGGCAGGCTGACACCCTTTTTTCCCAGTATTTCGACACACACTGTGGTGCTTACATATGTACGGATAGAGCAGAGACACAGGTTGCAATGATGCCCTGATAAGGAAAACTCCCCTCACTGGCACAGGAGCAAATTTATGTAACTCTCATGCCCTTTGGTGTGAGGCCTTACTGAGAAGTATTCTCCTGTACTGATTAACAGACTGAATGGAGAAAGCTTCCATTTTTAACTTCTTTCTTCATGACATAAAAATAACTGTTACATATTAATGGGAACATTCGTGTGGTGGAATTATTTTACAAGAAAGATGAAAATAGGCAGGTCTTGGACGTTTTTCCCAACTCAGAATATTCTTTCCCCACCAAAGCAGCACTGTAAACTAGGTCAGAAAGCCCCCTGTGTTGTATCCTATGCAGAACAGTCAATAGGCTTTGCAGAAGTCCATAGCTTCACCAAAGGCTTTACCTTTAAGAGTGCAGGAAGGGGGTAAATGCTTTTCACCAGGATGTCACTGATGGATCTGAGCAGCTTTTCATGTATGCATGCTGCAAACTCTTTATATTTTTACATTCTAATAACAGTGAACAGCATAAATTATCTCTAATTCTTGATTCTGCAAGGAAGCAGCCATCTGGTCTAATACCACTGTGACAGTGATATAGGACTGAACACTCTGTGCTTGGTCTGCTGCACAGGAAAGGACAATAGGACATATTTTAAAATGTCAGGATACATCAGAACCATATTCAGGAAAGTTTGCATTTATGAAAATTGATAGTATTGGAGATATATCATGATGCAGACCTAATCATGGCTGCTGGTATGGTGAATTAAATTAAGAGCTGATTTGAATTTTTCTAATTAAAGATGGTTTATTCCTTCTCTCCTCATGTTTCCTATTTTGGTAAAAGAAGCTTATTAAACAATTTTCAGGAAAGTGTTGTGATTCAAAGGGTTAAGTCTTTAGAGAAAAAAAAACCCCTGATGTTAGTGGTGGTTTGACTGTCTCAGTGCATTATTCAATGGGTGTTTATTTGTATTCCAAAATCACTGCTGGTGTTTGCATAATTGTTATTGTAGATAGACTTGGTAAGGAGCACACCCAGGTAGTGCAGGGTAGGGTGGCATGTAGGCACAGCAGCTTAGCAGGGCTGGGAGAGAGAGCCTGCTTTCAATGCCTAAAGCACAAGCAGTAGAAATAAAGGAAGGGCAAAAAGAAAAAGAAATTTGTCTTATGTGGGAGTAACTCCATTTTAAAGGTAACATGAATTAAATCAAAACCTATTGACTCATGATTTGTCCCAACAAACTCACTTCAGCTTTGCTGTAGTACTTAGATAACTAAGTAGCTTGTTTATGTAACAGTTTTGAATAATGCTGGCTATTTTTCAAGACTTCAAGACATCGGGAACTTAGGAGTATAATTTATAGACATCACATGGAATGTATTTCCATCATTAATTGTAATGATTTTAAGAAACTTACTGTATTAGTTAAAAAATAAGCATGAAATTGGTTTTTTCACAGTGTGAATATTTGTTAACCTATAGAGGTCAAAGAGTTAAATGTTATAATGGAATTTTTAAAGGTATTTCTTAATTTTATGACCGATAATATAATTTGTAATTTTACAAACTAGGAAAGGCCATCAAATTCGTACTCAAGGGTGTTAGCTGATCACAGGGATAAGAAAGCATCATCTCAGCCCTTTTTGCCATGTAGGACATCACATAATTAGCCAGCTGTTTTCTTTGAAGCACCTGACCCAGGCCACTGGCAAAAGCAGAACTCTGAGCCTGTAGAATAATTGATCCAATCTGGCCTGGATTTTATATTCACTTGTTTACTCTTAAAATACATATTCTTCAGATCAAAGGTGGGGCATTTTTGAGTCTTTCATTTTGCTTTCTGCTTACAAGCATGCCAGAGGTATGCATTACCTGAGTCCTTTCAAAGGTGTTTCTTCCGGAGTTTGTGCCAGCATATTTACTAGTTAGAATTGTCCAGTGCTGTGACTGCCTTTAAGGCTGTCTGTAAAGAAGTACTGCTTGCAGGGTGTTGTTCTTAAACGTGCCAGTTTTGCTAACTCTGGTTATCAAATGCTAAGGCATACTTGCATTGTTCAGTCCTTCTTGCCAGCTCACCTTCCCACTACCGTAACATTGCATAGGTGCTGGAATGCTTCTTTCAGGAACACTCTTTTTAGAGGCAATTGCAAGCATAATATTGTTCATGAAGGGGAAAATAGACCTAAACAAAAGCAATTTAGCCCAGCTCCTGCTTTTGCAGGGACCATCTCCTGTCATGCTTCTGCTCCACAGCATCAGATACAGTCTTTGCCTATACTGTGGGCAAAGAGAGCACACCTTCTGAGGTAAGCACAGAAAAGTGTGTGAAGGTAGATCTGTCATCATTTTGCACACCACATTTTTGAGAAAAAAGTGCAAGCTCTGTCTGGAGTCTTGCATTTTGTGTGAAGAAAGGGGAAGCTTCTGTGTGCCACAATGAAAATTTTCAGCACTTGCATGAGTAGTTAGAGGTTTACCAAAAATGAATGGGAAACAAATTGACTTATCTTTGTTTAAATCTTCATATCAGAGTTTGAGGGAAGGGGGAAAAAAGCGGTGTTACCTTACAGTCATGATAGAGATTCTGCAGATATTTCATTTTCCTTGTTAAGTATCACATAGGTCATGTAAAGCAAAGTTTTTAAAGATGATTTCCTTGGGGGGTTTCTTGTGTTACAATCCCAACTGGTTATAATCTTCTAAATTCACACAAAGAATAAGAAAGGTTATGAATTCAGTTATTCTATGCCTTACCATTACTCTATGCCTTAAACATATGCCAAGAAACCACCTAACCTATTGGTCTTCACTCTTTTGTTGCTTTGCTGTTTCAGAACCAAAGTGAAGTTTAATCAAATCTGTCAGGACCCATGAAATCCTAAGCTCAAGCTACTTCGTGTTTCTGGCAGAAAAATCAGAAGCAATACTAGCTCCAAAGTCTTATCAAAAGGTTTCTATACAAGAAATTTTAAAATGCTGTCTCCGAAGGTAGGAGACAGAAACTGGATAAGAACTTGTGCTTGTCTCTCTGTGTATATTCTTTGATACCATCATCAATGTCCTATGTGTAAAAGCTGAAATCAGGTTTCAAAAAGTCTATGAGTTTTGAGTTTCTTTTCTCCTCTTATATTTTACAGAAGGATCCTTTGTAACTAGTCAGTGCACCAAAAGTCATCCCTGAACTTTCCTGGGTCATTGTTGCCGCAGAGAGCCATAGGGAAAGCCAAGGTCCCCTTCTGTTGCTGCCTTTACTGATTTCTGACAACTGTGCGAGCCCATTCAAAATACTGAACTAGCAGAAAACCAGCTTGAGAAGAAAAGCTGTATCTTTTTTATTCATTTTGTGAACTGAATGAGAAAAAAAGGGGTGGGGGATGGGAGAAATTACTGAGTTGTAAGACTGTGTCTTTGTTGACAGTAAGTTTCATCATTTCAGCCATGGTATTTAGCATGATCCAAGGTGTCTGGAAATGGACAAAAGTGGTTACAGTTAAATAGCATTACTTTTAAGATTTTGTGCTTTGATTTTATCAGGTTTCTTAAGACAAAGAAGATCATGGCTGGTCAGATGAAACCCCTCACTTCCCTTTCCTCTTGTCCCTTGAAAAGCCAAAGCTCCTTACACTAATTTCTACCTGCACCCTGTGCTGCACTCCCTTTAAGGCAGAGAGGCAGTGAATGTGCAGCAGTGAACATTACTTTGGATGAGATATCAAGCCAGGGTCCTGACTCCAGATAGAATCAAACCACGTCTGGACCAAGATCCTCCAGTATCTGTTAACTAGGCTCAGGAAATGCTAATGAGAGTTTGTAACAGAGACTCTGCTAACAGGCTGCTGTGTAACCAGGAGACATCTATGTTATTTGTTGTCTTATCAGAACTATTCTACATCCGGATAGAAGTTGTAGGTGTTCATTAGCACGAGTTCATGGATAGTAATGAACTAAAAACTGGCAGTTTTTTCCTAGTCTGGACAGTGCAAAATAGGTTTTATGTGCAATTAATTAGAATTTTTGTAGGTTTAGTTGCAGAAACTCAAAGCATGGCCCACATAAAAAAAGGAGTTGTTGAGTAATTTTTGTAATCTGTATATTACAGGGGGAATTTGAAAATCTCTTTGAAAAATCATCACTGTAGTAGTTGGAATATCCATTCTCATTTGTAATTTACGTCATAGAAACATGACTAGAAAGACAAGGAAATAAGGATGGAAAAGAAAGAGGGAATCAAAGAGAGAAAGAGAGGCAAAGAGAAGCTGAGAGAGAGGGGGAAAGACAATTTCCATATAGTTTCTAATAGAGTTTTCACTAAAGGACTCATTAGTGTATCAGAGGATGGATGCAGAGGATAATTACCTAAGAACAAGTCAGATTCTACAACACTGCTGTAAGCCCAAGAAAGAAGGCTGTGAACTGCTGTGGGCACCTGCACACATCAGGGCAACTAAACAGGGTTTGGAATCAGAAATACAAGTGACACAGTTTTTATGATATGCTGTTGTCCTGCTAGCAAGTGCTTTATGGTCCATCAATCAGTCACTCAAGTAGTCAAAATTTTTAGCCACATAAAAATCTATTGAGAACAAGTTTTATTTACAGTGGTGACCTGGCCAAGAAAACTCACAAACAGCAATATGTAACATCACTACAGACATACAATCACTGTTGTATATTACTAGAAAGCTCCCAAACATATCATGAGGCATAAATCAATTATATAAAATACCACAAACATCAAATAAACCAATAAAAAAGGGAAGGTCATAACACAACCAGACATGTCATGAATAACGGCCGCAAATATCAGCCAGTGTTTCATCCATGGTATGAATAAAACCCCAGAAGATATACAAGCAAATTTTTTTAGATCCTTTTGTGTTCTGTTAAAAATGTGTTACTGTCTTTTGATATTGTCTATTTTAAAACTGTACTTCTTTTTATATTTCACTAAGGGCATAAGTTACTTTAAAAGTCTATGTTAATTAAAATTGGGAGGGTTTTTTTGTTTGCAATACAAATGTGCATTTTAGCATGTATGTTTTGATTAACAATTCATTGCAAATAGTTCTGTGCTTGCTTGTAATCGGCAATACTTTGCATTTAGTAATAAAGTTCACAATATTATTATAGTTCAGTATGCTTAAAGAAATCAGCTTATAGAACACAGTGGGAGGCACAGTTTGGTATCACTGTCATTGTCATGCGTGTGTGTGTTCCCTCCAACCCTGCCCTGGATTACGAACATAATTCAAAAGCCACTATGATTTGAAGAACACTGCCTCCAGGTAGTCAGCATCTCTTAGAATGTGCACCACTATTTATATATTAGCAACAAAGAACACATACAAAACCATCGTTAAACTTGATCCTTAGAGAGTTGAGAGCTTATACATGGAACAATATATCTGTAGTGATTAGGTGTGATGATTGCAATCAATCCATTTTGAACTGCCATATCATGGATTTCTTAGTGTTTATATTTATATGTCTTATTCCCAGAATGTTAAGGGTGTCCTACTCATCTGTACTCACAACTGCAATATACATTTATATTTTTGCGAGAGTCACAAGGTTTTAACCTTCACAAATTCCAATTTATTTGATGGTGTTTGACACATGGATTTTCAGGTTGCCTTCAAAGTAGCTCATCTGTTTCAATGAAATGTTATTAGGTAAATAATGTAGAATATGCTAAATTCTAGCCTCTGCCTTAGTACTCAGAAATATTCAGCATTAGCGTAATGTAAATAGGCTTCACCTTCAGTCAAACTTGACAGAAGATTAGATAGCATGTCTCATCAGATCCTGTTCTCAAAAGGGACATCTGTGAGAAACTCATGCCTTAAAAGGTGCTGATGATATCGTCCACCATTTACACTGCTGCAGTGTTCAGCTGATGAGACATCAGCAAAACAAACCGGTCTGCTAACTCAGAAACAAAAGCATTTTATTGCTGAAAACAAGATTTGCATTTAAAACTTCTTTATAGCTAAAGTGAATGTAATGAATTAAGAAAGTGGGTTAAAACATTTGGTTTATTTATATTTATCCTCTTCCAGACATTAAGCTTTTTCTGAAATTCAGAAGGAATAGATCATCCAGACTGTAATCTAGATCCTTTGCTTTTAAACTGATGATATTGGCTGAAAATCAGACCACCATCATTTCAGATTAGTCATTTTTGCTTCATTGATAACATATGCACTTAGAAGCAAGTTCTGCACATTAAAAAAAAAAACACCTTCCCTTCTATGCATGCATTTTTCAGATATAGACCCAGCTTGTATATGCTAACACCAAGTAATTTGTTTTGCAGCATGTCACATAATTCTCTTTTTTTTACACCCAATATCTATGATTAAGAAATGTAATACATACTAAGGAAGTCTTAGATAATTTACACTATGCATTAAAGTGTTTTGCATGAGAATATGGTATGATGCAGACAGCAGAAGAATTATGTCTTTCATTAAAAGGTTCGCAACTCAGTGTGCTATGATATAACTATAGCAGTTTTTCTGTCTCAGTGAAGGTTTTTTATTTTAAACACTGCCTTGAAGACCAAGGGATGCATATGCAATAGCACTATTTTGGCTATATGTTTTAACTTAATATCACCTCTTAGTAATTACACACTGTCAGTTTACCTGCTGTCCCAGGGTTATGGGTGAACAGCTCTGCTGTCACTGTTCTTCATCTCTCTGAATCCTGAAGTAAGCAGTAAAATAAGATGGCCTTTTTTTCATTATTCAACATTTTTTTTTAAATCCTTGTTCAAAGCCTATTTGAAGCAGTTCAGCAAGAATGATATACAGTAAGGTCAGGATTAAAAGAAAACCAATTACATAAAAGAAATACGATTTTTGACACAGATCCTTTATGTGCAAATTAGGATTTGTATTTGCTACCTAATTTAGAAAGCACCAAAGGACAACTTGCAGGGATGCAAACTAGGCTTTGGATGCTTAGGATTCAGCATTTGTGTTCTGTGGGGAATTTAATCAGGGGAGAGGGATGCACTTCTCAAGAAGGTTTGTGTTGAGGGTAAAACCTGGCCATTGGTCAGCATGCTTTGTACTATCTGAAAAAAAAAACACTTTTAGTGTAGACCAGCAACTTGGAAGCTTCTCCAGCTTGGAGTTATATGGCAGTGTGTGTGTGGACTATTCTGCATCTTCTTCTTACCTTCACTGTGTTGCTGACAGAATAAATGACAGCTCTAAGCTGATGCAGCATTTTGATGCTTCTGACTATAAGAATGGTTTATAGGGCAGAAAAGGTTTCAGCTCTTTGTTTTTCAGTGTCTATTTCAGAGGCACTACAAACCGTGCTTAGGGCCTTACAGGTGTCTTCCATGTCTCCCATCCACTGCAGTTAAGAACAACCTGCTGTGACAGTTTCTGTTTTCCCTTTCTCACACTGTCTTCTCATCATTTGTCTACTTAATTTTGTGCTCACTGGTTCTTCATATCTTCACACTAAATATTCACTTGGAATATGTACCTATGAAGCTATTCTTTCTTTCCATGTCAAAACTCTACTGGTTTATTTTCAGGGGACAAAATGTATTGTACTTCCTTGGAACATCCAGACATCATCATAATGTTATCTTAGTAGATAGTGTAGATAGTGTAGATCAGTATGATGTGTAGTTGTTTCAGACTCTCCCCAGCTTCACACAGGTCTAAGCATCTACAACATCACATGGTAAGTGAGGATATTTTGTTCCCTGCTCAGTATACTATGACTATTGTTTCACTTGTGCTGCTTTAAACATAAAATATATTTGAGTTTCTGGTCCAGACAGAAATGACAATACCTATCTAAGAAAGGTCACGATAAACTAAAATGCAGGAGATTGAGTTTCACTTGATAGTAATTAATACTAGCTGGTATAATAACTAATACTATTTTAGCTAAGTGGTAAAGAAGACTGTAATATGTAGCACTCAAGCATAGCTCCTCTATTATGCTGTTTCTGACTAATATAACACATATACTTAATAAATCCAAGGCATTAAAAGGATTTTTTCCATAAGATATTCTGTTAGTACGTGGGCTTTAGTTAAATTTTTCAAGCTGTAGTTAAAAACAAATTGAAGAAGCAGTAAATCTTCTGTTGTTTGACCAGAGCTTACTTGTACTTTGGTGCAGAAGAATAATAATGTTCTCCTTGGAGTGCAAGGCAGCCGACAGTGAGGGTCTGTATATCGTCCCAAGATCTTGTTTATAAAGACAAGAAAACTCAGCATGGCTTGTCCTGACACTTCACCTTAAAGAAGTTGTATTTCTTCTTCATCCTCCTACCCATGGCTGTGGCAGGTTGGAGCCACAGCCCTTAAGAGATTGGGAGCAGTGAGTTCCCAGAGCAGAGGAGAAAACCTCAAGAGATGTAGAGCTACAACTAACCCCATGCAACACAGCACAGCTCAGATTGATGGTAGCAATAGGCAGATTTTTGACTACTGTAATGGCCTTTAAGGGTGTAGGCATCTGGATGCCTTTTAATCTAACAGAGTGCTCAAGTCAATGGTACCATGCCTCAAGACACAAATGGTAGAGTGCTCTTTTGGTCTCCTTCTTCCTACTAACCGAGCTGAGTTCCAGAACCCTGTAGTGAGGTCTGTGACCCTCACTTGCTGCCTACTTAATAATTTGCTGCATTAATTACAAGCCATCTCCCAAATGCTCGGGGGATCTGAAAAAGTGAGAGTGGCACTGACTCACCTTTGGAAAATGTGGTGCACTGAGCTATGAATGGAAGTTGTTACCATGGCAGCTGGTGTGCCCTGGGGGCAGGTGAGCTGACAATGGGCTGTTGCTACTATTCAAGGAATAGTCTTGTAGGATTTTGTTTCTTGCATAGCCAGTTGGCTCTGATGAATACTAAATCTTCAGTCTACTTTATCACCCTTCAGCTCAGATGTTTGGAGCATGTGAGCCACAGCTGATACTTCACCTATTGTAATTCTCCCAAGACCAGGGTTCCAGACCAGTGCTATACCTGAAATCATTGATCAAAAATTAGGGATTCAAATTAAGGTCAACCAAAGGAAAACTCTCCCTGGATCTTCCTGGGTTCATCTCTACCACACACGGTCTTAGTGATGCCAGGTATCTTGCTCTGCAGCAAATTTGCACATGGTGAATAACTTATGTGCTGTGACTTTCAGCACTAGATTGCTCACAGCAAAAGTCACTGGCAGATGAATTTTGAATGTATGAAGTACTACAGGCTATTAGTCACTCCTCCCCTCTCTTGCCAAATTAACCATCTAAAATGAGCAGCCAAATTTATTGGAAACTTCTAATTTTAATATCCCTGGGACATGGCAACCCTGGATGTAGAGACAGACTGGGAAGTGAGAGACTGGAGAGCAGCAGCATGGAAAGGGACCTGGGGGTCCTGATCGATGGTGAACAGGAGTCAGCAGTGCCCTGGCAGCCAGGAGGGCTGACCCCGTCCTGGGGGGCATCAGGCACAGCATCGCCAGCCGGGCAAGGGAGGGATTGTCCCCTCTGCTCTGAGCTGGGGCGGCCTCACCTCCAGTGCTGGGGGCAGTTTTGGGCACCACAATATGAAAAAGATATTAAGCTATTAGAGAGCATCCAAAGGAGAGACACGAGGATGGTGAAGGGCCTGGAGGGGGAGCTGTATGAGGAGCAGCTGAGGTCTCTTGGTCTTTCAGCCTGGAGAAGAGGAGACCAAGGGGAGACCTCTCTGCAGTTACAACTTCCTCGTGAGGGGAAGAGGAGGGGCAGACACTGATCTCTGCTCTGTGGTGTCCAGGGACAGGACCCAAGGGAATGGCCCAAAGTTGTGTTGGGGGAGGTTTAGATTGGCTATCAGGAAAATGTCCTTCACCTTTTCAGTGTTGTCAGTCACTGGAGCAGGCTTCCCAGGGAAGTGGTCCCAGCACCAAGCCTGACAGAGCTCAAGTGTTTACTCTCAGATTTATTAAAAATATTGCGATTCTTGGGGCTGTCCTGTGGAGGGTCCGGAGTTGGACTTTGATGACCCCTGTGGGTTCCTTCCAGCTCAGGATAGTCTACAGTTCTCTGATTCTTATCAATCTACCTTAAGTCAACAGCTGTGAATTAGAGGTAGTACCTGTTTTCCTCAAAGAGAGAGTAGGAAGATAGGTGCTTCACAGAAAGTGCAGTATTGATGAGGACCACAGGCATCCATCTGGTAAAATGAGGATTTCTGTCTTTAAAACGTGCTTTGACCAGTGCATAGGAATAAATTAATGGGACCATACACTGGCAATAGGATAAAAACTGATGATTCAAGAGCTTCTTATTTAGGGGTCACTGTTTATCCTGTATATTATTACCTCATCCTGGAACTTGAGAAAAATGCTGTGGAACTTGTGAAAAGTGTCTTGTAATTTCTATCAAAAGTAGCATGCAGTCACGTAACTAAAGGCTCTTGTAAGAGGCATACATGTAAGAGGCTTGAATTAGTTTTATACAGACTTCCATTATTCTAGTATTTCTTGTCATGACTGGCTTTGCAATCTCATTAAAGTTATATCAGAATAGTTGGGGCACAAAATTATAGGAATCATTATATTGAGAGGAAAAGATGCTTTAAGATATATAATCCACTGAATTTTTCAGACCAGATTTTGTCGGTATTTGCTATCTGAGGCAATGAGTCAAATAAAAACAGTTGTCAAAGCAGATAACTGAGTATGAAAAAATATTTGTACCATTTCTCAATATCAAAGAGTCTTGCATATGTGATTGGGAATTTTTTTAATAGTTTTTGTTTGTTTTTACTGACACATACAATTTATGGTAGTCTGTCTTCTGTACTCTGACATGACAAAGCTTCAGAAGTGAGATGAAGATGGGAGAACCCTGAAGGATGTCTCGGGGTTACTAGCCTGCTTCCTAAGGGCCCAAAACATGACCTTTCTCTCTCTTCAGAATATCTGTCCTTTCCTTGTGTAAAGATATATCTTTAGGAGATGCTGTTTATCCTTAAGAAGCTGTACGTGTTCTTGTAATGCAAGATAGATACACCCTGAAACATCTGCTCTGTGGAAAGACTGTAATGAAATGGCACTTCATTTGAATAAAAGTAAAGAAGTGCCACTCAGATTACACCAGGAGCAGGTTATATCTTGTGCGTGTACATACTGTTTACATCCTTGTTTCACACAATTAAAATATAAAATGTTAGAGATTTTCTTTCTTATCCCAGTTAATAGCAAGTTTGTTATACAATGTACACAGATATCAGTGGATGTAAAGGCTTATTACCTCTGCCAGCAACACCCACAAGGTTCAATTGATATAGCAAGTGTTTTTCTCCTTAAAGCTGCAGACCATTATGAAATGTCAGGCTTCCTGCTGGCGCTTTAAGATGGGAACCAGTCACAGAGACTGGAACAAGCAATATAGCTAGCCTAGTTTACAGCATCACTGCCAGAAGTGTTTGCTTTTATTTACTAAGCATTAGTCGCTAAGCTCACCTAATGCCCGTTTCAGTCATCAGTCAAATGCTGAATTGAGCTGAAGATCAAGTGAAAAGAGGCAGTTTAACAGAATGTGTCCAATGATATTCCAATTTAAAATGCTCTAACCAAAAGTGATTCAAGTTTTTAGTGCTGCATATTCTCATTCAGCTGGTGCAGAGACATTGTTGTCACTACGTGGCAAGCAGGTGCTCAGTAGTACCACAGAATCACAGCATATTCTGAGTTGGAAGGAACTCACTAGGATAGTCCAAGTGCAACTCCTGGTCCTTTACAGGAGTGCTCCAAAAATCACACCATGTGCCTGAGAGCATTGCCCAAACGCTTCTTGAACTCACAGGATAAAAAACCCCCAGTACTGTACTTCTCTTCATCGCTATCAAGCTTCTACACACAAAGAACTGCAGAATAGGCCCTTAGCAATGTCTCTGGGATCCCAGGTTCTGTACTCTAAGGTTTTGAAGGCCTTTAAGGCCTTTTAATGTACTTGTCTAGTTGGAAACTGGAACAGAAAAAATTGATAATATAATAGTTCTGTCCCTCAGCTTTGCAGCTTGTGCATAAATTTGTATGCCCAGGAACTCTCCAAAGAGCTGCCTTACACCTCCAAGGAACTCAAAATATACTGTTATAATTTGGTCCCCTATTTACAGGTAGGCCCATTTCATAATCTCAGGAATGAATGAGCTGCTTTCTACAAATATACATAAATTTTTTAGACACTCTTTATTATTAAGATTAAAATTCACATAAATAAGGTGATATTGCAGGATACTGAATGTAGCTATGTGATATGTTATAATCATGGCTCTTTTAAACCCAGTGGGAGTCTTTGACATCAGTATCCTCAGGATGTTAATTGCTTTAGCAGAAATTAAATGTTTTATTAAAGATTTCTTTTAAAAAGTTAATCCATATTTTGGAACAGTTTGTTGATTTTTTCATAATTATCCATCTCAGCGTGAACTGAAAAGATTTTCTAGCAACACAAAATATTTGAGTCCAGCAAGGTCTTAATTTTAGTACTGCAAGCCCAAGTTAACAGCTTCTGGACACTAAAGTTCAGTTCTTGTAACTACCTTGGTAGTTCCACAGTAAATATACCTGTTTGTTGGCAGAGGAAGATGCCCCTAGGCTGCTGAGGTTGAAAGTACATTTTCTATCACTGCTGAGAAAAAATTCCAGAATTAAAGTCTGGCATTCGCTAAAGTGCATAGCAAAATTCCCATAAAGTTTAGCAGTCAAGGATATATCCGCATACCTAATCTAAACTGTAGTCTCTGACACCATCTACAGAGATGGAAAATACCTTAGAGTGAGATCTATACTTCTTTTGCCATATACTTAAAATTTATATGCAAAACATGCTGATCATAAGTGAAATATTTTCTTTCATAAATTGATTTTACCCCAGTACCATTGATGCATCTGTTTCAGCAGCAATGTACAGACCCATTACTAAATGAGCAATCTCTAGGCACCCTGTAATAAATTTTGCACAATCCTAAAATTATAACATTTCTGGCACTGCTCTCCTTGTTTGAGAAAAAACAACTTCTGCTCATATTTTAAAATAACATTACTAATTTACTAAATGTGTAGAGTGAAGAATGTTTATTGTTAGGATTTAAATTGACTTAAAGAAGAGCAGAGAAAGACAGTTTTATGTTAGCATCTTTTTCGCCCATGATAATACAAGGTGGTGGATGTAGCCATGTGATCAGCATAAACATGACCCTTCCAAAAGAGGCTGCTGGCCTTAGAAGCACCTCTTACCAGAAACACTATAGAAGCTTGGATGGCCAACAGTATCAAGAAATAATTGCAACTTTATCAGGCTGATTTCAAGTAAGTGCTGTCACTGCCTGAATCTCGTGATAAATTGCATTGATCACGTAGGTTACAGAACCCCTATCAGTATCAAAGGAAAGACATTATAGTTTGACAGTGGTGTCTCCACTGTCAACTTCTGGAAGTATTGTACTGCACTGCATTGAACGGCTCATTTAATAACTGTTTATAAATTAAACAAGCAGAAAAAATATTCCTAGCAACTTAAAATGCTTGAAAGAATTTTGAGTTTTAAGAGACACTTCAAATTAGGTAAAAGTTTGAAGTATGAATGTTGCAGTAATGTTGACCAATGTTATAGTAAATAAGGAATAGTGGATGTGCACTCTAAATGGTAATATCAGGCTCAATTGTTTTTGGAACACCCATTTTTATGGGAGTGTAACATGCTGTATATATCATGGTCAGTTAATAGGAGTTACAGAGGAGTTTCCACAAGCCATGTGGAAACCCTGACTTCAAAACCATCAGGAGTTTTCCATATTATAGCAAGACTCTGATCCAATATTCACTTCTTAGCTGTGTTTTAACATTGCTATAAAGCTTTGAGATTGAACCCACAGTTCTAATATTTAATTTGAATGGTGTATTGGCAGGCTGTCACACTGTGTGCTGCTATATACAGGTAAAATGTTACATGATGTTACTTTATTAATTTGAAATAAAAGGTGACACTCACAGTTGTCACAAGCCAGACAGGTCTTAAGCCTTAAGCCTCAAGGAAATTTTTTGTCACCTCTTCTGGTTTGAACAGCTAGCCAAAATTTTGATTTTTAGTTACTCTTAGGAGGAAAATTAATGATCAAGTCAGAAAATTCAATTTGGAAACTTCTACTTTCTTAATAAGGGAATGTAATTTATAAGAACATGATTGAAAAAGAATTTTCGTTTAAAAGTAGCATGAAATGAGGGTAAGTTTGCAATTTGTCTAGCAACATTTTTTTCTTCTGTACTTAGTATTGACACATACAGAATAGACTGTTATACACCCAAATCTGTAACTAGAAATTGACTCTTTATAGGGAAAAATCCATTATTCATGTTCCTTGGGCTTACTGGGCCTAAGAAACCGGAAAAGTTTTGTGTATTTTGAGACAGTTTCCCCCCACGCCTTTTTTTAATTGATTCCACTCTGAGTCTTAAGAAATCTGAATTTTAGTGCTCGGCCCTATCTCAGCCAGCTTCAATGAAGAGAACTGGGAATTCAAAATAAAATGTCTCATAGGTTATGTCTGCTAACAAATTTCCACTAATTGACATCAAACTGGTTAATTTCCATATAATAAGTGTTGATTGATTCAAGGGCTTGACTCAGCTGGCCAAGACTGTCCTTACAATGATCACTTATGGGCTACCTTTTTGGAACACAGTGGAATATTTAATGTCTTGCCAGATTTGAAGGATGCTGGGAGTTGGAACAATGTTTTTAATCTTGGCTACTAATTACGTGGCAAAGGTATAAACTGGGCTTTGCAAATCATTATTTCCATTAGAAAGGTGTTGGAAGCAATTCCACTGAGGGCTCCCCTCCTATTTATGCAGCTGTTATTCCCATGAGAGGAGGCCATTGCAGTCATGGCTGAAACATGGGCTTCTGTTCTGTTTCCACAGCACTTGGAAGAAAAACAAAACAGGACTAATGAAAAACACGCACGGGAAATGCTTTATTATTTCATCATCCTCACCTACTGAGATCTGGCACCACTCTGTGTTTAGGAAGAACTTCTCCCGCCTTCTCTCGCGCGCAGTGTGGTTGTATAAGGCTGACACTCTGTCATTTCCTGTCAGATCATTTCAGAGGAATTTGCTCTTATTTCCTCCCAGCCTCATCCCCTCCTCCTGGCCTCAGCCTTGGCTGCGTGCCCCAGCAGCCACGCCGTGTTTGCTTAACCGCATGGAGCGCTGGGCTGCCCGGGCTGCAGGCGCTGGGGCAACGCACACACGCACATCGGGAGCTCATTCGCGGGAGCTCACAGCCACACTCAGGAAACACACAATTCTTTTGTCCAGAAAACATGCAGGGCCAAAGCCAAACTTTATGCAGGGTCTTTGTAGACTGTAGGTGAGTGAGTTCTAGATGTGGAAAAAAAAAATAGGCTTTTTTGGCCCACAAATCTCCACAGAAATTCTCTTGGGAGAGGCATTGTTTACCATTTCAAATGTTCAAATTAAGGCATTTTCTGAACTTATCCATGTGTCATGGAATTCATAGTACATGACTACAAGTTAATTCAGCATTCAAGTTATCTGTTAGCATTAGCCAAACATATCTGGCTTCAATAGATGTTACTGCAACATTGCATATATACGTGATTACTGCTACTAGTTTTTCTACCCTGGCATACTGGATAGGTTTGCTAAAATGTCTTTGTTTTATAAATGGTATAAAACTATTTTAGCACCCAACAATGGTGTGAAAATAAACCATGCAGAAACAGGACATTTATACTTGAATGATGTGTGAGCTTTTCAGTGGGTAAAGTGGTCACAGTTCATTGTTTAAAAAAAAGTAGTCAAGTCACTAATAGTCTCCACAGCAAGATTTATAGCAATGGAGAAAAAGAACTAAGTAAACTATCTGACTGAGAAGTCATTTCTTCCTTCCTTGGCAGCATAGGATTTGTTTAAATGTTGTTAGGAGAAAGCTAATTAAAACAATTTTGTCAGGAGTCTGGGAGATTGCTAAATCCAACACCAGCTCAGTGCTCTTGATCTGGAACGACAACTTGTTCCCTAATAATAACTAGAAGTTTCTTTCTGATACAGAAAATTAGAAGTCAGAGAGAAGTACCTCCCTCTGACATAGTTAAGACAATAACCATTATTTTGAGTAGCAGTCATAAAATAAATGATATTTGACATTTTATGACAACATTTAGATTTTATTTAATATTACTGCTGATATTTATTTAATTTAAAGCTAATGGGCTATCTGCCAGGCCAGAGCAAGGATGAATAGTTTCCATTCCACTTATGACAGAATGTTCTTGTCCAGAATACTGTCAGAGTTTAGAGTAAAATCATGCAATTGTAATCTGTATAAGTGGGGGGTTTAATCCATTATCTGGAATTAATGTTTGGTCCGTGTCCTTTCATAATCGGATACAGTATCAGGCAAATTGCAGTTCTTTGTTTTATGATTCAAATCCTCTTTATTTTCTCAGTTCCATTGTACATTTAGTACAGAAATAATATAATATTTGATACAAACATATAAAAATATAATATAGTAATACAAACAAGAAAATAGCAAGGTTTATTTCCATTTGCTGAATATCCACAGTATTGAGCCCTACAACTCACAGTCTTACAATCTAATCTTAATACAACGTTTAGAATTTTCCAGTTTTTAAATTTATGAAATGGAAGTTAGAAAAATCCTCAATTCCTTATTAAAAATAACTCTTGGTATTAGAAAGTTTGTCCATATGTCTGAAAGTCTATTATTAACTTTGCAAAGCATCTATGTCAGGTAGGAAAAGGTCTTTCTTGAAGTAAACCAGGCTACTAAATAAGATATTTTAATATTCCCAGAAATATATGCACATTTTCTTTTTTTTTTCCAATTTGAATCATATTTTTGGTAAGTCAGAGGTACTCTTGTACAGTTGTTAGTTTGTTTTCAGTATCATTACTGCAGACGTTTCGCTTTCTAAAGTTTCTTTATATTCCTTCATGGTGATGGCTGGCCAAAACAATAAGTAATCTCAGTAGAGACATTTCAAACCAAAAGAAAATTTAGTGTTGTTTAGATCTAAATATTTTTCTTGAAAAAGAAAATCCAAAGGATGCAGGAGTAGTAAAAAAGTATGGAAAGTTTATCACAAATGCTGACATCTCATTTGAACATCATCCTGCTTACAACAACCAACATTAAAGATCTTAATCACTCATTACTTATACATTTTCGGTTCTTTTTAACTCTGGTGAGTTTACTATGTACATTTTCCTATAAATATTCATTATATATTACTCCAAGTCTGAGCTATGTTTCCTAGGGGAAATTGGGCAGGGCGTATGGTCTCATTGTCTGCTCTTGAAATTCAGTGTTTCTTTCTTGCTGGAGCAATCTATGAGAAAGAAGGAAACTGGTTATTGGTCCTGGGAGCCACTCAAGGCAATTACAACCCAGAAAATTAGGATAAGTCCACTTAAGATGATTCCTACTGCAAGGCAGGAACACCCATGGAGTTTTTAACAGATCCTTATCTGATCTGTTCTTAAAGGCTTGCACAGATGGAAACACCTTATCTGCAGATTACACAGAAGCCTAAAAACCTACTTAATCACTATAAGATACAGTAGTCTATGAAATACCAATATTTGGAAGAAGAGAAGAATTGAGGGTGTCCAGATTGAGATAGATCTATTGAGAATTTACCGAAGTTGCCAGAAAAGGACTCTTGCTCACCATCAGTGACTAGGTCCTCTGAAACTGTAAGAAAATGGACTAAAAGGAAGGGGGGATGGAAACCTAATACTAAGGATCAAAAACAAAGTAGTTTCAAGTACGTGTACTCAGAAAGGAAAAAAAATTCATCCTGAGGCAATAGCCTAGAAAGATCTAGCCTAAGACTGTGGTGCCTCTTATTCTTTTGAAGCCTCTGAAGAGCACAGCTGAGTTGAAAGAGGATCTATTGCAACTCTCTGTAGTAGCATCTCACGTGGTGGTTTTTCCTATTCTGGGAACTACAACTAAACTATTTTAGCAGAAAAGACATATACTCTTATCATGACAGGCTTTATGACAGGTTTTATGACTTATTAACCAGCAGCAACAGAATGACTGAGACAGCATCTACAGCAGCAGAAAAATTGGAAGATTGCTCTACTGGGAATACTTTTTTGTGATCTAGTATTTTCCAAGGGAACGTTATGAGGCACAGGGAGGAATTTCATGTCTATTTTGATGCACAGCTTGTAGATAAAATCTGGGATTGTACCGCTATATTACAAGTATTTTATTATGATTCTAAAAACCTCAGTCAGTATATATCTGCATGGATAGGGCACAGAGTAACTCTAACAGTAATTGTTCATCTAAGGGCAACCTAAGAGTGAGAAAAATAGTCAGAAAAAGTTCCGCTTCTGAACTCATACACGGAAATAAGAGGTTTTATTAGACCGGACAGTAAACAGAATTCAGAAGTAGAAACATTGTTAAAATGCATGCCTAGACAAAGTTTGAAAGGAAGTGAAAATATATATCCAGACAGCAATGCTGAAATCATATCACATGCATCTAGGAAGAAATCACGAAAACTGTTCTCACCTGCATAAATATTAAGGTTCCTGAACTGCAAATATGATTACATTTAATAGGACACTCTTGAGTCCAGTCATCAAGCTGAGCTCTACCACTTAGATGTGCTGAGATCATTTTGGAAGCATTATACTGGCCAACTGGAGGAGGCGTGGAGGGCTCCCTGTGATGCCTGGGGCGGCCACCTAAAAACAGAGGCTAGACAAGAATAAGGGAAAAAAGGCAGGTATTTATTTGAGGGGCCTTCAAAGGTACACCTTGGGAGTCAAGGGCTACACCCAAGATGGACCCTGGGTCACGAGTTCTTCATATTTTTATAAGTTTGGTTCATTTGCTTATCAGGGTTAATTGTCCAATTATAATCTCTGTTCATTATGTAATTACCCCAAGTTTGCCCCCCCTCAGAGGCTTTTTAGTTTACACATTTTGGGGCCTGGTGTCCTTGGAAAGCAAGCTTGGAGAGGCTTGTTATGTCAAACTAGCATGAGAGAACAGTAGTTAATAGGCCACATGAAACTTCAGAGTTACACAGTAGGCAGTACGGGATTTGAAAAATATAAAAATTAAAACCTAAGGCATCACCTGTGTGAATGGTGCCAGTGTGAACAAGGTATGGCTGGAGATGGAGATAAGTGTTGGATGGTCAGGAGCAGCATACCTATGTGGATGAGGTCCAGCACACTCTCAGAACACTTTTGTCTAAGTAAATTTGGCTTATGCACTTCAGCACTCCTGAGATGCTTAAGAACGCATTTCTATAAGCACCAGGGAGATACAGGTATGAAATTAAAGACTGTGGAGCATAAAGACCGGGATTATGAGATTAATCAGTCCACAGAAGGAAGTGTCCCCTATGCTGTACTGAAGCATTTACAATGTTCTATCTAGAGAACCCAAACACACCTAAACCTTTCTCTCTGACCCTTGTGGAGAATTGTAGGGAATATGACCACTTAATGGTGAGTTTAATAAAGGTATTGCATTTTTGCAAGTAAAGGTTGTGGATGAGCAAAAGGCAGCATTTGTATTTGATCTGCAAATACCACTTCATACTTTGGAGGGAAGGTCTGTGGAGCAAGAAGACCCACTTAAGATGATGTGTTATCAAAAGCTGAGGGCAGGAGTGACCCAGGCTTTAAGTCAGGAGAGATGTACATGTATAATCAATCCTCTTCAGAGAAGTATTCAGAACATTTTGCCAAAACTGAATATCAGAATTTGAATTATTTCTTTCTATTTCTAAGTGCTGACAGTGTGCTAAGTATTGCAAAAGAGAAAGCCCCTGTTTTGAGAGGCTTCCAAAATAAATATTACATTTTTTTTTTCTGGAGTTTGGCTCAGTGCCCATTAGTAGCCAAACTGTGATACAGTCCTAGGCATAATGACATACTGTGTTCATTTTCCTCTGAGAAAGATGACTGATGATAATGCTTATGAAGAATTTCAGCTCTATTACATGGGGACATGTACATGCATAGACTGCAGGGCCACGTGCCGTTTGGGAGACAAGCGTGCATTCAGTATCTTTCAAAGCTGAGCTGCTTGCGTTAATGACCTGACTTTTGCTGGTAATATTCACATGTATAAAACTCACCAGGAAATAATTAGGAACACAAGGTAAAATCTTGATCCCACTGGAGTTAAGAGGAATTTTCCTTTTGAATTAGAGGTTGACATTACCTCCATTTGGCTAGGTAAAGAGTGGTCAGTTTTTTGTTCTAATTCTGTACTGCCTATGTCCAAAACCTACACCTGTAGTATGGAACTCTCCTCTGTCAACTCATTAAATATAAGTTCCAAATGAAACCTTAGCACAGCGATTATATAAACTAAAACTTCACATTATTTCTTGATCTTATTCTTTGAGCTTTAACTATCCTTTTAATTTAAAAAATTAAACCAGAATTTTACGGGCGAAAAAAAGATGAAAAGGTCCTTCTTTTTCTGCCTCATAAAATGATGGTTTAAATCTAATTTCACAAGAATTAACAGAATTGTATCATTGTAATAGAGAATGAGAATCCCGATTTGAGTATTTACAGGAAGTTCAGTTCCATACTTACCTTTATGCAACATAAAAATCTGCTATTACCTCACCTAGTAAGATTTTTAGTGCACACATAAGCCGTTGTGTTTCATCCATACCTTTAAAAAGGGGAAAGTGGTGGATATTTTAAAAGTGTTTTGCTTTGTTAGGTTTGAATAGAGTCTTGTTTATGTGAAATCTGGCTTGAATTCAAGTTAAAACATTGTTTGCTTTCTTTTTTTGTCTTCCTGCTCTTAACTATTTCTTTGCAGTGTGAAAATACCACAGCCTATGGTTGATGTCTTCATCACAGTGGAATGCTTTTAAACTTAATGAAGAGTTGCAATAAATCAGTACACTTCATTCTGCTTTCTGTCATCAACACATACATACCTCCTTAGCTATTAATCCCCTCAGAAATTATTAGAAGTCAATAGGACACGTTAAAAATAATTACTATTAACTTCGAAAAGGATTGTACCTGGTATCATAGCTACTAGCTATCTTGTCCTCAGTGAAGTGACATTTGTACATTGTCCATTTCTGAATTCCTCAGAAGAAAAAAAAATAAAACTACATAACTTACAGCATTTAGTCACATCCTTGCTTCAGGATACTGAAGTTAAGGATGTGCATTTTGTGCAGAACCGGGCCCTTAACTGGATGACCCGTTCAAGCAAGGACTATATGTCGTTCCATGTTTGCCTGGTACCTACCCCAAAGCACTCAGATACTGCAGGACTCTATTAATGACCATAAAAATATCATATTGATTTATTCTTTCTGATATTTTGTAGTTCTAGATGTGGCAAAATATTCCGAGGGTAAGGCTTTTTCCCCCGTAAGTGTTCAAAGCTTTTTACCCAAAACCCATAGTGTGTCAGGGCCACGAGGGCACTGCTGGTCTGTCTGCCCCGCCTGGCTGGCAGCCCAGGTCCCCATCTCAGCCCCCCGGGGCCAGCAGCCCCTGCCCCAGCANCGGGCCGGTCTGAGAGCACTCTGCTTCTCATCTCAGCAGCGACAAAAGCCAGGCATAAATAGGTCAAACCCAGACCACGGTGTTCACTTCACTGAATTTGGAAAATTTTTCATTCTAATCATAGTTTTTCAGTTTTCTCCCTATGGCTGTGCAAAACCAGTTCAAGTGTGGTTCTGTCTTTTCTTAGCTCCAGCCTTTACAAAAACTGAGAGGTGGATCTGCTAGGAGCTGGGAGCTGGGCAAGGGATTCTGCAGCTAGCGTTAATTCTCAGAATTGCAGTTTTAATATTCTTGAAGAGGTTTTGGTCATTTTCTGGGCAAGTGTACAAGTCAATTCCTTTACTATTTGAGTTTGGTTTTCCTTATTTTCCCTGCCAACACAGTTAACTCATAATTAAATGTACCGTACCTGGAACATGCCTTATTAAATGCTGAGAGCAATGGATAGGGCAGGTTGCTACACTTTGTTTCAGATTTCGCCTCTTAAAGATAACAAGGAAACTAAAAGAAGAGCAAGATATTCATGAAAGCAACACAAAAAGCCAAACTATGAGAGTGAATTCATTATGATTGAGGAATTTTTACAATATATTTGCTTATAGGATTGTCCCTAACCAAGGCTACTATCTTAGTAAGGAGGTTACTATGGAAACAGGGAAACAGGGTTTCGCAGATTTCTTGATTGCCCTTCTCAGGCTTTGTTATATTCCTTGTTGAAAAATAAATTTTGAAATCTCTAAAAATAAACAAGTCTCTCTTGTGTGCTGTGGGTATTTAGGTTTGTAAATAACTTACTGACATCTTACAGCATTTTAGAAGTCCATTTAATGGTTTCTGTTCCATAAGGAATTAATGTATTTTATGAGATTTTTAGTCTAGAATGAGTTTAATGCCACTTAGTATTTAATGCCATTTAGTATTCAGGTTTTTTTGTCTTAGGGCCCTGGGTAATAAACCTGTAGTAGAAAGACAGCTGACTGATAGGCAATATAAGATAGAAAATAAATTAATAAAACTTGAATTCAAAGCATTTTTTTAAAAGAATAAATCTNAGCCCTTGGGCCAGCCCGCACCCCAGCGCAGCCTCCGCCCATCGCAGCGCCCGGGGGCTGCCCGGGCTGGGCCGCCCCGATGCCCCCGCAGGTGCCCGGCTCCCGGCCGGGACGGGAGCCCCCGGGGCAGTGCCACGGCTCCCCGTGAGCCCTTGGGCCAGCCCGCATCCCAGCGCAGCCTCCGCCCATCGCAGCGCCCGGGGGCTGCCCGGGCTGGGCCGCCCCGATGCCCCCGCAGGTGCCCGGCTCCCGGCCGGGACGGGAGCCCCCGGGGCAGTGCCACGGCTCCCCGTGAGCCCTTGGGCCAGCCCGCATCCCAGCGCAGCCTCCGCCCATCGCAGCGCCCGGGGGCTGCCCGGGCTGGGCCGCCCCGATGCCCCCGCAGGTGCCCGGCTCCCGGCCGGGACGGGAGCCCCCGGGGCAGTGCCACGGCTCCCCGTGAGCCCTTGGGCCAGCCCGCATCCCAGCGCAGCCTCCGCCCATCGCAGCGCCCGGGGGCTGCCCGGGCTGGGCCGCCCCGATGCCCCCGCAGGTGCCCGGCTCCCGGCCGGGACGGGAGCCCCCGGGGCAGTGCCACGGCTCCCCGTGAGCCCTTGGGCCAGCCCGCATCCCAGCGCAGCCTCCGCCCATCGCAGCGCCCGNGTTTTTTTGTCTTAGGGCCCTGGGTAATAAACCTGTAGTAGAAAGACAGCTGACTGATAGGCAATATAAGATAGAAAATAAATTAATAAAACTTGAATTCAAAGCATTTTTTTAAAAGAATAAATCTTTAAAATAGTTGTTTATAAGAAACATGCTGAGCATGACTCCATGTGGTCTGGGATATCCCTTAGGTCAGCTGTGGTCATCTGTCCTGGCTGTGTCCCCAGCTTCTTGTGCACCCCTGGTCTACTGGGGTGGGGTGAGGTGAGAAGCAGAAAAGGTCTTGACTCTGTGTAATCCCTGCTCAGCAGTAACTAAAATATCCCTGTGTTATCGATACCATTTTCAGCACAGCCCCACAGCAGCTACTATGAAGTAACTTTATCCCATCCAAAACCTGCACACATTTATATCATAAATGTTTCCCTGAGAATGACACAGGAGCAATGTCCACAAGACATGTTCCACCCATGAAATGGGGTGCCCCTCAGCAGATTCTGCAGGATTTCAGCTCATGTCCAGAAAACTGCTTTGCTTTCTTCACTGGAAGCAGCTGCTTTTTAGATCAGATTGAATTAAGGCCTAAGTCAGTACCTTTGTGCTTCAGCTCTCAAGTGGTGACCTTAGAATTTAAAGTTGATTGGAAACAACTCTTTCTGTCTATCCTGGTTAAGAAGAAATGCTCAATATTAATTTGCAGTAAGAAATACAGTTTATTTAAGTGTTGAGACAGCCTCTACTGAAGGCCATAGTTCATTGTTGTATTCCCAGCCTGAGCAGATGTTCCCCTTCTTCCATGGAAATAAAATGCAGGCTGTAGAACAGGCAGGGCTGGCCTTTCCCAGTGTGGTTTGGAAGCAGTTTGGGAAATTGAACTTTTGGCCTAGCACTGTTCTTTCCAGTGCTCTGGAATCACATGGCATCAAGACAGTAAAGCAGTGGAGAGGCTGGCCTTGTGTAGGCTCCGTCCACAGAGGTTTCAAAACCAGCCCTGAGTAATTTGGCCTGACCTCAGAGCTCATCCTGCTTTGGGAAGAAGTTTGCATTAGAGACCTCCTGCGGTCCCCTTCGTTATCTTGTGATCCTATGTTTCTGGAGGAAACCCTCCCAAACTGGACATTTTTAGGATCTCAAGCTACAGGTTTTCCAAGGAGATTATTAAGATATCTGATCCACTCCCTTTTCCCTTGCATTGACATTGAAAGTCTTCTAAAAGATGATTAGGCCTTTGAGTATAACAGGAGCAGGTCACTCCTCTCCATGCTTTGAAGTGCCACTCCAGAAAAGAAGTACTGCTTGAAGAGCCTTGAGATGTGAAAAGCAGCAGAACGTTGGATTAAATACACAATGTTTCAGGCTTTTTCCTCAGCCATGCGTGCTCCTTGTAGTTGCAGACATGAGAAAGGTTGCTGAATTTCCCAACAGACTGGCACTGCACTACGGCAGTTTGGGAACTTCTCTAGTAGGTTAGTGTTACTTTAGTGATGATTGTGAGGAATGTCAACTGTCCTGTACAGCAGATGAACTGAGAGTACTTTTTCATATAAGGAAATACTCAGCGAAAACCTTCCCCAAAAGGCTCAGCTTTGAAATGCTTACCTACTAATCTTGCTTTTGCAAATGTACAATCTAATGCATAGATTAAAAGATTTCCAATGGTCTCTGCTATTAATAGATGACATCTATTTGTTAAATTTTCCTTGGACTTAACCAGTTTTCTCTAAAATACATCCAAAGCAAATAGTCTAAATTTATTTTGGAGTTGGAGGCTTATACTTTATATATCCTAACTTAGAGATACACCAGTTACTTAAAATTTCAGCTTGACTCTCTTTCTGTGGGCACTGAACCAGCTGTGGATCTACCTACTGACTATACTGAACAATCGCATTATTGTAATGCCTAAACTGCTCCTAGAGGCCTATTTTAGCCTGATAAAAATTATAAATTAATAAATTAAACTGTGTTTCAATATTCAGCATTTTACTACTGCTAATAATTTAGGAGTTGACTTCCTTTGCCTATTTTATTAATGTATTTATAATACACAAGGTATAGGCAGCGGTTTAATTACTTTTTATTTTCAGTGCTTACAGAAATTAAAATTCTTCACTGGGCCAAGTTCAGTTCTCAGAACAGGATTTAACTTAAAACTTACCCTTGGTGGTGTCTGCAGGAAAAGTGTTTAAGCCTGCTGTGATAGTACCGTTTTCTTATTTGGTTTAAGTGTTTTAAGAAGCTGAACTGATGATTTTTAAGTATTAGGTAATCCTTCAGGGTGTCCAACAGAATCTGAGCAGTTTTTTGAGGAATACAGATAAACAAGAATGTCTCGAAAATTTATTAGGTGTGGATGCTCTTTTAGACAGGTCCAAAAAAGACAGAACTATAAAAAGAAACAGTCAATTTGTCAAAACCAGCCTTGTTTGAAATATATGCAACACAAACTGCAGAAACTTCTTGTGTTGCAGACAAGAAGTGCTGAACAGAAAAGGTTAGCTCTTATCACAGACATCGTTTAAATCCATCTTTTGTAGTGCCATAGGTACACACTTTACACACTTTACAGGGTTATAAAAAGTCAAGGTACTTACCCTAGTGGGTTTACAACCCACAACCCTGAGCTTAAGTGCTTTGACGGATCAGGCCCTTAACAAGAACAAACTCACAGTGAGACAAAGTAAGAAGATGTGAGATGCATCAATAAATAGGGAACAACGACATTGTATTTATACCCTGAGTGAGAGGGAGTCTCTGCCCCAGAAGGCCACGGCTGGGGGACAGGCCTGTGGTACTCCAGGTGCTCCAGACACATCTTTTTCTTCCAAGTATCTTTCTGCTATTGAACAGTAAGAGGCTTCTTTAAAGAGCATGTGACAAAACATAAAGGAAGAAGTTCTGTAAACAGGGAAACAGCTCAAGTAGAAGGTTAAGCACAGCAGAAACAGAAAAATGAGACAGCTGAAAAGGGAAAAATCTAATAAAATAACATATTTGATGCTTTTTCAGATATTAGTGGACAGAACTAATGCAGACCCAATATAGTTTTTCTTGGAGCAGACTGCAAAATTGCAAAGAGTGGGTTTGCAGTTTGCAAAGGGAAAAATTGCATATCTTTTACCTGTGCTTCCACACGCAGTAAAATACTTTTCAGTCATGGTCTCTGTCCTCCAATCAGTTTTTTAGCCAAGGAAAATAAAAATAAAAATACAAGAGTGAAGGAGAAAGTTAAGAATCACAGAGAAAGATATGTTCCCTGCATGCCATGACAGCATTAGCATGAATTATTTGCTGTCCAGCCCTTCTCCAAACTGAGACAAATAATGTTCAAACAGCAAATGGACTTTTCAAGGATATGCTCTCAAAGCAGACCTGTGTCTCTTCAATGTCATCCTTCTGAAACCAAAATACTGGTCCCAGAGGTATCTGTTTCTTGGTAAAATTCATGCCTTAGCAATGAACAGCAAAGACACTAACATTGGGATGAAGTTATTTTGCAACTGTTTTCTCCAGCTGGCAATTAATTTCCTGAGATTTCTCAGGTAACACTCTGAAAACAATAGGAATGTCAAATTTTATTATGAAGTGTGTAATAAAATAGGGCTTATTGTGATGGAGATTTCCTCATGTACCTAATAAAATCAAAGTGAAGAATAAAAGTGACTGCCACCTTCATTATACAGGCATCCAAACTTACATGTGACCAAACTTCAGGCATCCAAAACTACTTACCTGTGACCAGCCCCTCTTGCTGTCACACTCACAAGAGCTGAGAAGACAAGACTGTTAGAACAGCCCCTTCAAGTAAAATATTGAAAATAATTAAAGTTGGCAAACTAGCATGATCAAATCATATGTACTATGTTTCATACTGCCAGAACAAAAAGTGTTTTCAATCACAGCACATGAATGATGGATATGTGTATTGGGCCTTGTCAAGAGTCCTGGGTCTGCCTACAGAGCCATTAACCAATTTGCTGGTTGAAACCATAGCTGCTGAAGTAAAACCTTAATTCAGAGCAAATGAATTCCCAAATCCTCTGGCTATAAGTCCCAGAAGGGTAACTGTACCTTAATAACAGAAGAGATCTAGTGACTAGATTTTTGGGTCAATACATTGAGGAAAAACATGAGAGTGGAATGGCTAGTGGCCCAACTAACACTTCGTCCTGAACACTCCTGCTTTTGCAAGTAGCTGATCTTCTTGAAAACAGGGAACTTCCATGCATCTCAGCTATTCACTGTTTTGAAAAGGTATTACTTAACACAGATGCAATTCAGAGATTGAAATGGCCCTGAAATAGCATAAGTAGTAAAGACCACTCATGAGTGACTGGAGCATTTTTTGATCCCCAAGACAGACAGTTTACCAAAAGCAGGAGCTAGCCAGTTACATGGAAACCAAAAGCAGAAGAAAATTAAGTATGTGCTGCCTGACTGGCAGCCCAGTGTATAACTGAGCCTCCTGGGGCATGTCAAACTGCACCAGGGAAGTAGGGAGCATGAGGAATGCCCTATTCCTAACCAAATCCTGGCAACATGCATAGACTGTTTAGTCGTCAAGGCAGGCCTAAAAGGCAGGTCTGCAAAGCTCAAACCACTGCTCTTCAGAAAATGTGGTGACAATATCAGCAAGTGTTTCAGTAAGACTCTTCCCATTAAATTAAGGTATATCTCATAAAGGTGATGATGAACTATACTTTGATAGCCACAGTCAGGGAAACATGGTGTAAATCCAGTTTTTCTGCATCCTTGGCAGAAGGTTGGCACAGGCACGCACCAAAGAGGCTCTCAGGCCAGGTTAAGGGTCACTGCTGGCACTTAGAGCAGTGCACAAGATGAACACAGCTGTCACCCTGCTGCAAACTTGCAGGGGTTTGAAACAGGAGAGTCAGTTACACAAGGAGAGAGATAGCAGCTGCTGGGAAAACAGCACTGTAAGAGCACACAATAAAGCAAAGCATCTCCAAATGTTCTAGCATCATCTGTGGGACCAAATCCAGCACTGCCAGCTTGTGGAGCTCTATCTGCATTCATTGTACGTGTTGATTATCACAGACTTGTTACTCTCAGTTTCCAGAGCAGTTGAATGACATATTGATGTTAATTGTTGGTTTGCTGAAATATCCAAGAGGCCTAACACTTCCAGCACATTCATCAAACGATGCAGAAAGATTTTCAGGTTAGTTTTATTCCAAAGAAAGGTGCAGAATTTTACAGAAGAAGCTGGCAAATTAGATAAATTAAAATAAAAGATCCCTTATGAATGATATCCAATAGAGGAAGTTAATATGGTGAATGAAAAACAGAAAGAAAACAGATTTAATATCTCTTTGCCAGCAGAGCACTGTAACTTCAAACCTTAATTAAACTAAATGCATGACTGAATTAAATATATTGTTCTGAATGATCCCCCGGGTCAATGAAATTATTAACTGATTGATCTTCAAAGTAGGACAGGTGATGAATCAACCTGAATTTACTCAGTTTTCACACACATATACACTTCGTTGTGCACTTTGTTCTCGACAAACTGGGTAAGTAGATAAAAATGGATAAGCCATTCTGCTGATAGCCTGTTAAAGTGCTCCTTCTATTTGTGCTAATAGTGCTTGTGTGTTTCTCAGATTAATGCCAGCGTCTTTTTTTCTCATGTATATTTTTGGCTTGTAATGGCAGGGCCCAGCGGGGGGTGGGAGGGAGTATAAATGACTGTATGAAAATAAGTGGATCCCAGATGTTTTATTCGGGTAACCTAACCTGTGAACTGCAAATAAGGGGATGTTTGCAGGGCAAGCATCCTGGATTTAAGCATTCCAGAGATTAATAGCTCATTCAGTTAGTTAGTTACCATTCAGAGTTTCAGAAGCTCTTTCAGAGAATCATATATTGTATGATTATACTTTTAATAGTGAATCAGGTCAAAAAGAAACCCAAACATCCCCAAAACCAAATATTCCCATGCACCATGAAAAAAGGATAAGAGATACAAAGGAGAACTAAATCTATATTTGCAATATTTCCATTGCTTTTCTGCTAGTCACAATTACGTTTCTGTAATCAAATAGAAGGTGAAAGAAAACATATCGCAATGCCTGATGCCATAAATAATGCATGAGTGGCTGTCTGAAACAGTGAAAACCAGTTAACAAACAGGCCAGTTTTGTGAAATGTAGTCCTGTAATGCTGCCAAAGACAACGTCTGCCTAGATTATCTGTGCTGTACGGGTTGGCTGTGTAAACTAAAGTCACCTGGGGACACGTTAAATCGTACTCTTGAAGGTCTTAAAAATGTTCAAATACTTTAGATCATAAATCAGCATCTTTTGATCACTTATTCTCCTACTTTCTTGGTCTCTGAGCCTGTTAAATTTCAAAAGGTAAGTCAGGGTTGGAAAATGAAAGAACTTTTAAGTAAGGCATAGGCCAGAAATGATGACTTTTTTGAGTTTTGTTCTTCCTTATGAATTAACACAAAATTACAACTAATTAGGGAGAATTGTAAAATGCAACTAGTGGTATAATTATCTAGACTGAGCTTTAAGGCCACTGGGGTCACTTACAATCTCATATTTATTTTCAAAATGACAGAGTGATTTAAGGATTTTGTGTTTTATTTTCAAAAGCGACTCTCTCTTGTAATGAGATTTAGGTTCCAAGATCTCTTTTGAAAACATACTTATGCATTTTACAGCATTTAATGATACATAAATTTAGGTTTTATAATTTTAAAGCAAAGTGAATTTAGGTGCCAAAATGCCTTCAAATATTTCATTCTACCTAGCTCTTGAAACCAGAAATTTAAGCTCATGAGGCACTTCTTTTTGATGGATTTTCTTTCACTTCACATCTTTCTGATACGGATAATTTCTAGTTAAAACTGTATGACTATTAAAACCATCATGAATCAGTGCAATTCTTTGGGTGGACTAACACAGCTAAATAAGTTCGAATTTTAACATGCAAATTTTACTTTGCAGGAAAATACAACAAAGAAAGATTTCTTTTGCTGTCTTTGCAGGATAACCAGTCACATTTATCTGCTTTGCAAAACTTAGCTAATAATACTGCTTGTCTCCTGAGGCAGGTGATGGTACCTCTATATAGCACACTGAACAGGAGTTTATGCTAGGTGAAAGCCAACACTCAGCCATTGGCATCTTATAATAAATCTGGCACAGCAAAGGAAAAATTGCAAGTCCCATCACTTCATGGTAGCATCAAAAACTTGCTTGTCCCTCTGAAGGACACAAGACAGCTTTGGCCACAAAGCTGCCTGCTGGACAGAGCCCTGCACATGATATCCTGCCGTGTGTCATTTGACAAAGGTTTAGCAATGAGATCAGAACAGAAGCAGAGGACGGGAGCGGTGAGGGCGTGGGCAGTGCTGGCAGCTGAGCAGATCAGAGCCCCAGGACAAGGGCCAGGGGAGGGGGCTGCTCTCCAGGCCCTGCACTTCTCTGTGGAAGGAGACACTGCAAACACTGCTGATGTGAGACCTGGTTAGGTAAACCATCTGGATTTGACCTGCCAGTACAGAATGCTTGACTGTACTCATAACATCCCATAGAGTGTTGCAAGCTGTATCAAATATATGATGGAAAATTTAGCTATATACCAAAACTAAAAGCTGCTTGGCCCCTGGAAAATGGCAATTTACTCATTGGGAAAAAAAAAAAGCCCTTGAAGTATATTCAGTCTTACCTTTTGCTTTGCTTGAAACTTAGGTTGAGAATAGTGAGTACAGGGTTTTGTTTTTTCCTTTTGTTTCTTTTTATGCTGAGTTGGAAGGGACCCATAAGGATCATCGAATCCAACTCTTAACCCTGCACAGCAGTCACAAGAGAGTCACACCATGTGCCTGAGAGCATTGTCCAAATACTTCTTGAGCTCTGCCAGGCTTGGTGCTGTGACCAGTTCCCTGGGGAGCCTGTTGCAGTGCCCCACCACCCTCTAGGTGAAGAACCTTTCTCTAATATCCGACCTAAGCCTTCCCTGACACAACTGAGGCCATTCCCTCAGGTCCTGTCACTGGACACCACAGAGATGACATCAGTGTCTGCCCCTCTTTTTCACCCCATGAGGAAGTTTTCGACTGCAAGGAGATCTACACTCAGTCTCCTCTTCCCTTGGCTGAACAGACCATAATTCCCTGGAGTTTTGCCGTTAGACCATAACCTTTTGAATGTTTCTTGAAGGCAGTGGTTTTAGTAGTTAAGTTAGAAACAAAATAGATGTGCATGCTTTTTCTGGGCAACTCATAAAAACTGATCTCACATTAGTAAAGGTTTCAGAAATTAGTCCTGCTCCTTCGAGTGTGTACATAAACTGCCTCTTGGTGAAAAGGGCTGTGTGACATTTAGTTAAATGAGATTGATTGCATTAGATTATACAGATTCAATTAAATCATCTGTTATTCTGAAAGCAACGAATTCACACTGTTCATTAGGAATGTGAAAAACGCATGTTGTATCTGCCTTCCTTTATAACTTGCTCTGTTATATTCTACCATGACATGCTGAGCCGTAGCAGATTACATTAGTTTGGATTACATCAAATACTAAAATTCATCTTTCTCTATTCTATTTCTCTATGGAGATTGAAGCCCTTCCATAGCATTGTTGTAAAGCTAGAATGCTAAGGAGGCAGGTCTGTTTTGTTAGCTTTCCTTAGCTACCATCCTTTGCACCTGCAAGCAACAATTTCAAAGGAAAGCAATTGTTCCAACAACCACTAGAAACAGCATTTCAGAAATCCAAAAAGACCCATGTAATTGCACTCTCCAGTCCAAGCTGATTTAATCAATTGGCTTAATTGCCAGCATGGGGATCAAAAGGAGCAAACAATTGTCGTTTTGTCAGCAGTCCATCATCCTTGGTAGTATACTGAAGATATTGAGGCAAACCAAAGCCTACAAAGCCATAGAAGGGTAGAAAAGGGTAGTGAGACCTCCTGCAGCAAGCTGACCAGTACCAGAAATTACTCCTCATGCTGGATCTTGGAGTCTTTTGCAACCATGCAGTCATTTGAGAGATACCCATTATTACAAAGAAAATATGATTATTTTGTCTGATACAAAACCATTTTCCATAACCAGTAGACAATTCTTTCCTGTATGAATGCAATGGACTGAAATCATCTGTAGTGGAATTTTATGAATCCTTTAAAGGAAATATATATCTTCTGTTTGCCTTTCAGGGTCATGTAAGTGATCCTTTGGGGGAAATTGTACCTAATGTGCTTCTGTCTGCTGCAGAATGCATAGGGCCCAATCTGTGTCTGCTCGGAGGCATAACCTGAATCTTAGAAATAAGTGTGTCTTTATACTGTAGATAAAGTAATTGTTAGTGCTTTGATAAGGAAGGTGATTGTAGCTGTGACTGAGCATGCTGCTGGTAGCTCCTTATTAAAGAATAAGACAGCACACTAATCCCTATTTATTCTTGGGTAAAATCTACACTTATCTTCCTCATGATGGTAACAATCATTTTGAACTCCTGTGGCATTTCAGTGTCATACTCCAAACAGGAAAACAATTAACTCTTTGCTTTGATGGTATTATTTAATTCTACATTATTAATTTAAACCTTACAGACTGTGGATTGCCACACACAGTTAGCTTTAGGATGCATGCTGAATCAGGCTCCAACAAGTACCCAAGCGCAGTTCCCTTCATATTTGTAGCTTTAATCTAGTCAATTAAAATGTGATGAAATGATAAATCACATCCATGCATTCTGTTTACTTTTCTATTAAAAAAAGCAATGGCTTGAATTTATGAATCAGATGATCCTTCTAGGGATTAGGCAACTCAGAGTCTTGAAATCAAATCTTGATCATATTTTTAGGGCAATGAATACAAATTATTAATCTATCCTTCCTTTCTTTCTTTTTTTTTTCCTTTTTTTTTTTAACCCAGTTCCATAGAATAAATGCTTGCTGTAGTAAAATAGAGCTCTGATGTTTAGAACCCTGGCATATATCAACTCTTACTACCTTTTCATATAATGTGAAATGCAGCAATCATTCTTTGGTGTCAGAAACTGTTTGGGCTGCAAGACAGATGGGACTTTCAAAATGAAATGTACCTATGACTGTTTGCTACTATATATATAAAACATCTCATTTAGTCTCATCTGTGATTTTCCAAGAGAAAAATGTTTCCACAAGTAATTTATCTCAGTCTTACAGGTTCGGATCATTGAATGACCATTTCCAAACAGGTCTAGCAATTGCGTTTCTAGTTTTGTTAATTAAACTTCAGCTTTTTGTGTAATTTATCATGAACATTTTAATGCTCTTTTAAAAACAAACACACACAATTAATATAGCTATCTTGTAACCCAGGAATAAACAAATAGGTTTTTATTCCAGATTTTGTTGGTTAGTAGGTGTTTTTTTCAGACCTTAGTTTAGCAAGATATTATGTGTAACTTTAAACCCTGGAGTCAAGTTCATTAATGTAATACATAAGGCATACATAAAAGTGCAAGAGCATACATTTCAATATGTAAAAACTCAAGAAAGTCTTTGATCAACAGGACAGATGTTTGATCCCCGACAGGTGCCTGGTTGAAGCTCAGAGAGGGAAGGAAGGGAAGACAAGAGTTATTGCGTCAAAGATCAATCTGAGAGCAGATTTTTTCAGAGCTAATCATCTGAGGAGGGAATCTTCTGTGTCCCTTCTGTAACACAGCAACTTCAGCAAGCAACTTTGCTTTTAAGTCTCTTTGTAATGGAGATAAGCAAGGGAGTTTTATATCTACAACACAGATATGAAAAGAAACATTTACTCATTCTAGAAGATAATTTTCTGTGTTTTGGGTAACAAAGTCGAATACATTTGCAGTAATGAGGACTAGAAGACATGGAATAAATTTTAAAGCTTTAATTTTGTTTTCATTTAAGCAGAGGCTATTTATGATAAAGTTAAATTATTTCTCTGGGTAATAATTTTAAAAATTATTCACTTCGTGATCTATTGCAGAGTATAAGGATGGTTTGCTAGGGGACATGACTGCAGTGTCTGGTTCTTAAGCATGTGAAACACAGGAATCTTGAAAATCAAGCAGAATGCTGGAAGCTTATAAATAACACAAGGGCTTGCACTCCCTATACTGTAGTTGGTATGAAAATTCCTGCAGTGCTTTTTTGTGCATAATAGATTTTGTTTTGTTTATAAATATTTTAATGAATTACTGCTGTTCTTCTATAAAATAGTGATTTTACTCTTTTTAAATTATCTTTTACCTTCCGTGTTTTCTCTTCTCCATGTCTTTCTCCCTGGGGCTACAATTTTGTTTCATATTTCAGGATGCAATTTGTTCTGTATTTTTTGTATTTAAACAGAAGTTTAAGTACATTTTCCACATACTTGTTTAATTATTGTGCAAATCTTCCTTCCTTTGTTGACACCTCCTCTTAGAATTTTAAATGCAATAATCTAACAAACAGTGGATAATCCTAACTGAAGTGCCTTTTTATCACTGTGTGGGCCGAGAAGGGTCTGACTCTAAAAGTATCTTTGCTATTACTAGGCAGAAAAAATGTTTCTGGAAGACACCTAAGTGAAAAAGAACAGCAGTCCCCACGAGCTAATTAAGAAACACATCCTAGTCTCTGTCTCCAAGTGGCTTCTGCTCGTGGGGAGCTGCACTCCAATTACAGCAGGAGCACGAGTGTGCCAGCCGTGCCAGCACTGCAGGAACAGGGCGAGGCCTCGCTCTGAGAGCAGCGGGTGAAGAGTGGGGCATTGAGAGCTCTGTTCCCAGGTCTGTCAATAGTTTACTGATACAAAACTACCACTGGGGCCAGTTGTACAGGGCTGGAGTTGAAACAACAAGCCAAGCATCAGCAGGGGGAAAAATCAATTTACAAATGACAGTTGCCAGTGGTAGGGCAATAGAAGGTTCTTGAAGGTGGTTAAAAGATGGAAATAATGTTTCCAAGACAAAGGAACAAGACAAACAGTGCTTTTTTACATTTTTATGTTGCAAACTGTTTTAAGTGCCACTTTGGAAAATGATATTTTACAACAGGTAAGCCGCAACCAAACTTCACAAAAATCAAATTTATTTGAGCCCATTAGTGACTTTCTGGCTTGAGGAAGCAGAGTGTTATGGTGACATGAACTACTTCATGTCATGTCCCTTCCTCTGTGCTGGTTTTCTCAGGTTCCTGAGCTGTACTTCTTTCTCTTCGCCTTTGAGCCCATACCCCCTGCACTGTGCGTGCGCCCCACCACAGAGCAGTTCATAACAGGACAAGGTCATGTTTCTGCAGAGGTTGCAGGGTCACCAGAATTCACATTTCTTTCTAGCCACATGTCATTTCTCTCCTGGCATGGAAAAAGTAATTAGCTTTCCCCATACACCCCCATACTGAGAGCAGAGTTCATTTCCTTTGAGAGGAAGGGTGCCGCTTCCTTTCTTTGGTGGGTGAGTATCAGCAAATGAAATTCATTACTGGGTTCACTCAATATATTTGTCGGGAGACATTTTAGCTGATTTTTTTGAGTGAAGGGAAATTCCTTTCACAGGACATTGCCTCACAAACCCTCGATCTGATGTTCAGAGAGAAAATGAAGCTGAAAATAATGGCTTTCACCCAGCTGAGGCAGAAACATTTTTAACATGGTTCCATAAGAAGCAGGGCAACTTCTCTTATAGTTCATTTATTTTTGCACAAATGTCCTTATGTGGGAATGTACAGACCACAGCTAAAGCCTCTTTCACTGCTTTCGACCAAAACCAGTGTCCAGATTTCTTCCCTTTCTCTAGGACCTTCTTTTCCTACTAAACCAGTCATCTTCCATTGCCATATCAACCTCCTACGGATTGGGTGAATTAGGAAGCAAAAAAGTCCTGATTCTGCCTAATTCTATCGATTATCCCGTGTCTTACCTGAAGTATTCAGCTCTAACCAAATGGCAATGGGGGTGTTCCTACACACAAGCCTCAAATACAGGCTGGCCTTTTATCACTTCAGTCTAACTTCGGTTTTCTTACGGTGCGACAGTCTGACTACACCCACTCCATAGTGTTACAGATTATCAGCAGGTACAGTTTCTCTGACTCTTATGTTTCCTCCTTCTTTACTGGAACAATGTAAGAGTCTGAATCTACACATGTGCAGATGAGTATCAGAAGATATTAGTGGTATGTCCTTGGTATAATTTTAAGAAAGATCAGGAATCCAACTCCTTCTTGTTTCCCTTGCTTAGTTGCCTTCTTTATTTCCTATGAGGTCGTTTTTTACACCACAGAGCAGAATTGATCATGTTTACTGTTCATGCTATTAGCTAGGGCTTTTAAAAGCTCTAGTCAGAGCCCTATTCTGCTTGGTGCTTCTTATCACACTGATGGCATAACCCCTGATTCCCAGCAGCCAAGTAGTAGAGCCTTTGATGAAGGACACATACACCTGCACTAATTTTATCACTTTTCTACATAAAATCATTTCAACTGCAACCGCAGGCAAAGCTGAGAAAGGACTCACTCGCCTGAAGCTGGTCATGGGTTAGTGCCTGTACAGACAAGAGGAGGATGACCAGCTCATCAGCAGTGAAATGAGGCCACATATTTGTCTGAACTGTTGAAGACCTACATGGCAAATAAAAATCTCATACAATACTGAGAATTATTAATAATTTCAGTTCTATTATTTCAGATCCAGATATGACCAGCTTTCCAAGAACAGAAAATAATTACGTTTCTGTAACTTACCATGAATTAGAATTGTGTACAAAAATACTCCCTTCTGCAATGCTTAAACTTGATATTTTGCTTAGAAACATATTGAAAAAATATGTTCAGTCATTAGCTTTGCAGAGGAATTAGGGATGAGAAAGGGAAACAGATTTCCTTATTGCTTCTGTCTCAGCCAAAACTTCTCAGAGTATAATTTAAAGAAGCAAAAGAACTGCTTAAAATAAATGGGTCCCCAGTAACCAGTGAGCCTGCTGCTCAGCTCTGTGCAGGATTATGGGGTTCTTCTCTCCTATTTGGAACAAAGGGAACAAGCAAGAAGCATTTGCTGCATCCTAGATTGTAAGGGCAGCTTCACTGCCAAACCCGGCAGAGTTAAGGCCAGATTTAGGCATGTTTCCTCATGCTGAGTATTATTCCCCATTCCCATGTAATTTCACTGATTTCAGAAAGGAAGACTTGTAGAGTGAAATGCTGCTTGGCATTAACAAGTAGAGTAGAAGCTACTTTCTAGATCCTCTGCTTTTAATAGAGATACTTAATTTTGCCTTACACAACAACTCTCTTAAAAATTCTGACAGCTGTGCTTTGCCTTGTAAGTCTTTCAAAAGACAGAGTGCTAAGCTGAAGAAAATGCTTCACAAATCTGACATGTTCAAACTATCCATATCAAAAGATTACTTTTTTATCTTCAATTTATTCTGCAAAAATACTCTGGGGGATTTATTTCAAAAAATGAAAAATGGGCCAGTAGAAACAGTGGTGTACAGCTCCTATTTATCTGGTTTACAGCTAACAGTTTGATTGCTAGAATAGCACTTGAGAAACTAGATGCTTTCTTGAATGTGGTTTAACAAACATTCTATTAACTCAAAGAGAAAATAAGTTAAAAGCAGAAATATAAGCCTGAGATGCCAGATATTTTATTTTATGGACAGTATGAGGTTTGACTCCTGAGATCTCTTAAATTTATCTGCAGCAGATACTGCTCCCGTAACAAGGAAAGCAGAGGAGGGTTTCAGTCCAGCAGCTCCCACCTGGATGTATTTCAGAGTGCAGCCGTGCAGGCTGTGTGTGTAGGGGAGCGGGCACTGCTGGCTCTGCCGCCCAGAACGGCAGCCCCGGCAGGGCAGGGGGCAGCCACTGCTCACACAGGAGGGCTCCCTCTTCTCCCAAACTTCCTCAGGCTAAATCAAATACACTTTCTAATGGACTGTTACCTGAATTATCTCATAAAAAGTTCAACGTTTTCTAGGCACCAGAAGCACAATTAAAAAGTCTTCCTCAATAGGAAATCAGATATTTTTAACAGCCCATTTCTTTGATCACAACATTTAATTTAACCACTGCTGTCTGCTTCACATGGGCTGTGATCATTGAAGCTGTTCTATTTTCTGAACAAAATGGGAAGTGCACGTAGGTACCTCTGCTTCTGTTACAGACACGTTGGAACAGCTTGGGGAGAATTCAAATCTGTCTGATGATCAAATTACAAACCAGCAATAACAGGATAAAGAAACACGTTTGATGCGTTATTGCAGTTAGGTGAGAGCAAGGGCAGTCATTAGAAGTCATGTATCCCGTCCTGCTACAGCTTTTAGAAAAATCAGAAATCACTAAATGTTTGTAAGACAACTAATTTATTTTTTATGGGGTTTTTTTCCCAACACTAGTTGTGTTTAAGGGATTGCCATCAGAAACAATCAGTGGAGATTTAAAAAAAACCCAAAAGCATCAAGTAAAACAGGTCTTTTATGATATCTGAAAATTTTTCCTTTGTGATGGAAACTCTAGACTGCACACATGGTGCTTTCAGGACACCAACTGAGAATAAAGCTGCTTTCAGAGGCAGTAAGTGATTTCATTCTATTAATGTCCAGGTGATTTGTGGTGCCCATTACAGCATCACTAATGTGATGGCAAACATTTCCTGGGCATGCCATGTTTTCAATGTTCTGCAGAACATAGTCAGCTCAAGTGCTTGTACAGCGCCTGATTGGAAAGGACAGCCCCTGGGGTTCATTCTTTTCATCAGTCAAATACTAATTCCGAAACAAAAGGGCATCTTTTCATTTTCAAAGATGCTGAAATAAACAGTGTAAGGGAGTGTAAGGGAGCAGTGTAAAGGAGCAGAAGGACACAGTAGAAGCCCCCACGAAGCAGGTATATAAGTCAATAGAAACAGTCACAGGAATTTTTTATATACTATTCCTTTCACAGACTGCTCGTCATGTTCTTTCCATATTCTTCCCATATGAAAAAGCAAGTCAATATTTAAACTATGTCCATATATGTGTGTTACCATTTAGTTATGACAGAAAAGGCAAGCACAAAATGAGGCTTATACTTTGAGTGGAAAATGGAGATAATCCCTGTAAAATATAAACAAATATGCCCACTGTAGACAAACCCTTCAAGGATGTCACTTAATCACTACTCTCCTCCATGGAAAAAAGTAAAATTTTATCTGTCTAAAGCCAAATAAAACATGGGGCTAATCAGTCAAAGTGCCTCTATTCCCCACTGTTTTGCTCAATAGAGAGAACAAGGAATTTATGCCCCATGGGACTGAAAAGAGGCAGCTGCCTGAATCACAGCCTTCCTCACAGCTTCCAGCTCCAGCGAGTGCTGGGACACCTCATGTGGCAGGACCTCATTGCTGTTTGTCACCAGGAAAAGCCTGGGTAGGGGCAGCACTTCTGAAGAGAGGGCAATCTCTGTGCCTCAGACTTCACACGCTGTACTGCTAACACTAAGGAAAGTGGTATGGCCTGCAGGAGATGATAACGGGGTGGTCGTGGCTTGAGAAGTCACAATTCAGAGGCATCAGTGTCACAGGCCGAGAGAGCTGTTCAGCTGGAAAAGCCTGGTTGAGCAGAGAAGCAGCTGGGACAGACAGGTCCTTGCATCTGCCTGTAGTGCACAGAGCTGATTCAAAAGGCTCTGTTTCCTAGGAGGAGTATATAATGAAAGCTCCATGAGGTCAGTGTGTGATGTTTCCTGGGGTTTCTCTCTGGGGCACTGCAATAGGAGTGTAGGCAGCAACCACGGGTGAGAAACAGGCTGTGGTACAGGGAAAATGCACCTGGGATGAGCACAACTGCAGGGCACTGAGCAGTCCTGGTAATCACCTGTCTCCCTCCTACTGCCTTACACTACACTTGCTTCCTACTAACAAAGAAACTAAGATTTGGTTTGTATTTTTAGTGATATAGCAGAAGAAACTATTGAGGGGGTGGAATAATTGCATAAAACAGTATGATTTTAGAATGAAAATACCACTTCATAAACTCCTTAAAGATTTGGATTCTATGTAAACCAACAGAAACTTTAAAAAGAATGATAGGGTAAAATCAATATTGATTATTAGGAGTAAAAGTGCTATAATTGAGGCCATAAAATCTTTTAAGATCCAACTAAAATTTTCCAGTAAAGCTACAATAAATTATTCCTAAAGAAGTAGAATATTTGCATGGAATTCAATGTCATTATATCAGAGCCTGTTTAATGAAAAAAAAAAGACTATTACTGATTCTGCCATGAAGGCTATTATGAGAGGAGGATTAACATAGTTATTTTGGCAAGTTACCTTTACCTACTAATATTTCATTGCATTCTACAAAAGTCCACTTTTAAAATCTCTGCATGCTTTTAAGATCTCACTTTTCATTTTTGCTTGTTTTTCCGCTTCTCAGACCTTTCAAATCTGACATATTAACTCCCTTATTATAGCTCAGCAAGAGCAAGCCCTTTTAATTTATGGAGGGCCCTAATTTTTATAATCTGATATCAGTACAGGTTGTAAATCTTTTTAATGATAAAATAAATGGAAGTCTAACATGGCATTTTTGTCATCACTTCTTTAATAGTTTCTATCTAGTTTTTCAGGTTTGTCATAAGTAGAGTTATGCAAAGGAATGAAATCAAATAATATAGTGAATCTACATTTACAGTGTTTGGGAGACAAGTCACTCATACATTATTCCAGTTTTACCCCAAAATAACTTGAAAGTCATGGATTTAACTGATAGCATCACTGATTTTTTGTTGTTCAGTGGAAATACATCCCAGAACTTTTAACTGTTATCAAGTGAGGAAGCAATCATAACTACTTCAGTTTATATCCGTCACTTACATACAGCCAGAAGTTTTTGATTGCTTACACAAATGCAGACCTTTTGATTATGCTTCCTTCAAAATCAGATACTGCAAAGTCAGAGCTTCTATTCTGAGGGGAAATTATGCAGAAACTGAAGCTGAAAGAGAGCACAATATTCTGATGGTTCAGGGGTGCTGCTTCCTGCAAACTGACCACTGACCTGTAAGGGGTACCTGTAGGTTTACCTATGAAAATTAAGGCTTTACTTTTAACCTGGAAACCCCTGTGCTGCCTGAAATCCAAATGTCTGAAAAACTGCTTCTCCTCCCCTTGTTCTGTATGATCAGTGAAAGTTCCTCTGTACAAAGAAGAGGCACCAGGCTGAGCCAACCATGGCTTCTGAACCTGCACTTCAGTGAAATATCTTGCTTCTGATGGGCTGCATAGGACAGGGCAAAGATATGTTCCTCAGGGTGAGCTGTTGATGCTGTTAGAGGAACTGTTAGTTTAGTGGTCAGGATTTATCCTTGTTTGATGAGATGTGCTTAGGAATACTGTTTGATTCAGGCTTTCTCTTGTTACAGTACATACATCATGTGATTAATATTTACATTCACTTTGGTGAATGCCACTGTGCAAGGGTAATTATCACAGTGGTCGTTTTATGTTGCATTAAACTTCAGATGTTTAGGAGTTCTCTGAAGAAGCATATTAGTATGATGTTTGTGTTCCCAGCCCTGAATGAGAGTAATTTCTTTTAGGATATGACAAAGTGCTCAGCTGCTCTATGTTGGTATTAGCGCCCTGCATCTCACAAGTGCCTCTGCTTGTGTAGAAGGCTGAATTAGCCATACGTAAGGTGCCATGAGGTGTGGCCTCACAACAAAAATACTGTACATGAGCTACCTCCCAGCACATCCACGAAAACCTCCCCTAGTATGGTGCTCTCTGCCCAGAGGCAGAGGCTCCTGTAGGATCATCTGTTGGGCTTAACTGTGACATTTGGGAGAGAAATGTTTTGTCTGAATGCAGGGCCTCGCTGCAGATGGATCTGTACATGGGACTTTCTCACCACAGCATGCCAAGACCATGGAATTTTTCACATCGAGTTCTTGTGGTTTCACACCACAAGGTTTGAGCCTAACATGGTTCAGGAAAAGAGTCAGGATGGGAAACTGGTGGGTGGGTTTCATTCAATTAATTGGTGGTGAGACAGCCTTCTGCTCTGCAGCTCCCGCCATCTGGAACAGCCTTTCTTTATCTCTCTACCTCATTGACTCTCAATCTGATTTCAAATCTCAGCTGAAAACATCTCTCTTCTGTGCATGATACCCTGTAATTTCTCTTTCCTGTTATTATTTCTTTTTTATCTCTAACGTGTTTTCAGATGGAACATAAGAGTTACCACACAACATTAAGTGATGCAGCACCATTACTCTAATCTGCATCAGGCCAGGCAGCAGCAGGGAGCATTTTTCCCACTAGAATATAAATAGATTTTAAATATTCAGATGTGTGTCAATTGTGTCACTTAATACGTACATTTCAATTGTTGTTTTAATGAATGATTTTGTGGGAGGCTTTATTACTTTTACTTGCAGTGTCATCTCTTTCCTCAAAAAGTTGCCTTAAAAACTAGAAATCATTCTGACTGTTAAGCACTCCAAACACTACTGGATTTTTGTGTCTCTTGTTTATAACCGTGTATCTCCACTACAGTGAAAAATATCACTGTAAGTCGTGCACACATGCCAAAGTAGCATTGACCTGACCAATTTAGGTTGCTCGGACTGTAAAGGTTGTAGGCTTCGGCACGCAGTGTAAAGGTATCCGTGCAAAGAGGGTTGAACGATGTAGGTGTTGATGATGATGGCACTTCCATGCTGCAGAACTTTTCAACCAGAACACATGGGAATGGGGTGTGGGTAAGGGAAGGAGGTGAAAACAAATATTCACATTGTGCCTCATAATAAATCAACTGCCTCACATTAAATCAGGGTAACTGTGGAAAGGGAATGGGCACTAAAACTGCAATAAACTTTATCACTACAGTATTAAAAAAGCAAGGACCCACATCAGAGAACAGTCTGTTACCATCCAGATAGGCCGAATTTTGAATGGTAGTCATCTGAGCGCCTAACAGGCATCATTCTGATGAGGATTTGATGTTATGAGTCTGTGAAGGAGTCAGAGCAGGAAGTTTATAGGGATAAGTGACATTTTATAAGAGTGATTGTCATCACTGAGAAAAAAAGACACTTGAACTTTTGAGTGCATGAACCTTCCTTCTGGTTTGAAATAGAAACTGTAAATGTCAAAGGGCAATAGCTCATAGCTTCTTTCTTGGGAGACTTATGGTCTCTCAAGAGACTACCAGTACAGAGACTACAGTATGGAGATGGCTCCATGGGTTTCCTTTTCCCTTGGTCATGTCTCTTTCTTCCCTATGTGACAAGATATGATGATTTTCTGTGACTCATAGGTAGGCAGGGAGTGTTCACCATTGCCCTTGTGTATTTCAGATCTGCCACATGGCTGAGCCATTCAGTTTGAGCTAAGGTGTTCAACCTTGGAAGCAAGGACAGAATTTAATGGCCTCTGCAACAACATCAGTGATAATAAGATTTAGTTTTAAAGAAAGTGCATGTGCAAACCCCACCTGGCTGCTTTGTCTCCCAGAGATAATGGTAACTTCTAGGAAGACCTTCTTTGAGAGTGTCAAGGTATATGAGCTTATTACTAAATGGGTTGTGAACAGATGTTAGGAAATTTTGTTATTGCAGTATAAAGTAGTCTTTGTGTGAGACCTATGAATATGCTTCTTAATCTGGGATTGTCCCAAGCAGTTCAGGACATGTGGTAGAGTAATGTGGAGTGAACTAAAATCACTGATCATAAACCATCTTGAAAAGAAAAATATGTGTGTTTACTGCCAGGGATCACTGAGAGTAAAAACCTGTTTTAAATCAAGAACTGGAGCCATTTCAATTCCTTAAACTAGCTTTGGTTTAGCCTGGAAGTTAGCCCTGCTGTTAAATCTAAAGCATCAGATTTAGCCCTTTGTAAAAGCAAAGTAGCATAATAATTGAAGTATAATCTTCTTTAAGTACTTTTTAAATATGGACATTGACACTGTAGGATTATACATTTTATGTCACATACTTATTTGCTGAGTGAGTTCTTGTAACAAGCTGATAGCAGCTGGGGGCCCAATCCTACCAGATTTTACACATTCCCGACTCCATTTGAGTTGAATCAAATTGGAATTGAGGGCTCTACCTTGCTAAAGTTCATAGTCCAATTGCTGCAATTTTCTTCTCTACTGTTCTCTTGAACCTTTTATCTGCAGAATGTAAAAAAAGGACCTCAACAGAGAGATGGTCACCTTTAAAGTACAGTCATCTTGGATGAGTGCTCTTCTTCTTAAGATTTGCTCCCTGAACTCTTTAATTATTTCTAAGCATAGAGTTTAGATCTCTATATAGAAGCCAGTGGATTTCTGAGAATATTACACACAAATCTTTTAATTACCCTTCTCATCATGCCCAATCAAGGAAACATTGCAAGTTGTATTTTAGGGAGCATTATTTTAGTACTGTTTTGTCGTGGTTGGTCATTTCCTAATACTTAGAAGCTTCAGTCAATAACTGTGGGGATATGTCTGCTGTGAAGAGACATCTGTTTACTCAATAGATCTTTTTATTTAATTTTTAATAGAGCTTTTCTAATTTGGCTTGACCATTTGTTGTTAATGTATTTATAATGATTACAGTAGCTATAATTCATATCTAATGATTTTTTCTAAATCTATAAATATTATTTATTAAAAGATAAAAATTCAATACTTCTTGTAGTAGCCATTATAAAAAACTCAGCTATTGCAAAATGAAATAAATATATTTCACACCTGTATTGCAACAGATCAAAAAGATAAACCTAAAGAAGCAGTTCTGATACTTGCTGATAATGTAACTGATTTGCATTATCTAACTATTCAAATAATAGAGAGTAGAATTTGGCCTCACTGTACTCTATTTTAGCATGGTTAAATTTCTGCACTGCATATTTTAAAAAAAGAACAAAAAAGTTAGATTTTAGCAGTTCGTAAAAATACCAACCAAACAAAAAAAACCACTATAAAAGTGAAGCTGATTTTATTTGTTTTAGAAAACAATTTAAGATACAAAGAGCCAGGTTTGGATGTCTGCTTGCCTGCTGTAGTTCAGTGACTAGACGAGTCGTCTATAAGAATGTATGGGATGAATTCTGCTGCCAATTACACATTTGTGCACTTGGAATAATTCTAAGGAAGTTAGTGCAATTTAAAACTGCAAATAAATATAGGCTCAAAATCAATTTCTTCACTTACCTGCCAAAACTGAGTTCAGGGTTCAACATACGCAGCACTTATTCCATCTAAAGAATTCATAGCACTTTACAAAGGTGAATTAATATTACTTCCACTTAAAAAGCTGAAAGAATAAGACAGACATGTTGGACAGAATCCATGGCAGATTGGGCTAGAGATTGAAGATTAAACATAGTGTTTTTTCAGTTTTTTTTCCTCATTCTTGTACTTGAGTTCTAAAGAAATGCTGGAAAGATTAGGAATTAATATCTATAATACAGAGATATTATCCTTCCTTTCTTAGCATGATTTTTTTAAAACCAATTTTATACAAAAGGAGGATACGTGTGTGCCTTATCCACCCAAGTAATTTTGTGTTTTTATAGATAATGCACCCCAGTAGTTATCCCCAGGTCCTGAGCTTATATATTCTAGCTGGCCAGTGATGAACTACAGCCCAGTTTGGTAGTAATTACTAGGCAGTATGCAGGTAAATTTAATTTTGCCCTGAGTGAGCTTGTACTCCCAGGCCCTATTCTGCCAGCAGAACCAGCTAAGAGCAGGCAGCTTCATGGGGGGAGGTCCCCCTGTTTGCTGGGGACTGATGGAGAGTCCAGTGAGGGATGCTATGTCTTTCTCTGGGAGTCCCACAATTTCTGCCCAGGATGTGGTCAGTCTCATCTAAAAGCTGCCAGAAAAGGGCAATCTCACAGTAGAGTACATTTCCTTACATCAGATTGGTTCTTAGGTGAAGATTTCTCCATCCTCTGTGACATTTTAGTTGGTAGACCTGACTGAGACATTCCTCTCTTTTTTTTTTTTAAATTCCCAAACTGCCATCAGTGTCTGAGGCAAACACTGGTCCCTCTAAAGCACCAGTCTACACAGCTGTGCTGACTCCAGCTATCCAGAGGTCAAACACTACTAAGGTATAAAGCACAGCTTTACAAGATGAGGAGTTCTTGTAGATTAGTAGAACAGTTTCATATGTCAGTACCAAACCACATGTCAACATGTACTATAATTTATTTTCAGTAAATACACTTGTTATTTTTCTGTATTAGTTAAGCTTTTCCAGTACGGTGCTAATTTGATTATTCCCATATTAAAATGGACATATACAGAGATTATTTTAATTTATATTAAATGAAGTTGTAATGCTAACTGCACAGTTTCTGGCCATTCATGGTTATGCTGTAGAGCAACAACACAGGGAACTCCATAACAACTCACACAACATATATGCAATAGAAAATATACTTTTTTTCAATCAGGCTTGTATCCCAGCCTCAGGAAACCCCACCTGCCCTGACTTGAAGTCACCTCTTACCCACACAGATATTCAGATTGCTTTAGTCTGCATTAGTTCACTGTCCAAGGGAAATAGAATTTCCCTTCTATTTTATTTTAATGCACACTAACAGGTAGATGCATTAGAAATTATAGCCTAAGAGCTACTTGCCTTACACATGGAAAAATAAAAACACATTGCTGGTATTTCTGAAATTATACCGAAAATAATAATTAATAATATTAACAACAACAACCTTAAAATAATGAGCCATCATTGCACTTGACCAAATGGTTAAGCCATTCCTGCTTAATGTGTGCTACCAATGTATGAAACACAATAAGAAGAAGACACTGAACATGTCTGAAGACTGCTTTAGGCTGGTGGATGAACATTAAACAGATCTAGACAGAGGTAAGGCAGAAGAGCAAGCAGGGAAGAAAGACAAGAGAGGCTTGATAGGGCCAGGAGGAGTAACAGCTGAGTCTGTGACAGTGCAAGCTCACAGCTCTGCTAAACGGGCTGAAAGAGGAACATTCCTTGGATGTTTTCACTTTTTCAGCCATGCACACATCCTTTTGAATTTTCTCCCTGGGATTTTTTGCGTTTGATTTGCCCTGACATGAGTACAGCTGTGTATGCCAACCCTCAGAGTAAGTTTGTGATTACCTCACACTAGAAGTCAGGGAAAGAATTAGCATTATACAACAAAGTGGTACTAAAGCCAAATACAGCTATTAGTTTCCTGCCAATATTAATCCACAAACTGAAACATTCTTGAAAAATTGCTAAGTAATTACAAGAGATAGATCTGACTATCTGGAATCTAAACAGCCTATGGAACAGTGACAGAGGGAAAGATTTTGGTTTGTTTCCTCAGCTGAAATGGGGAAGCAGAACATGGAAATAATCAGTCCAAAAGTGGTGAGAAAGGGAAATAATTTCAGAGCTAAAACCACACAACAGATTTAAAATTGACATCTAATGAGGGTGGTAATTTGAAGTATGCAACTTTTAAAAATAAAATTGAATAGCCTGGTTGCAAAACCATGGAAGTGAGGGGCAAGATAAAATTTTGTGACACTTTTCATTATCTTGATTCTTGCCTTTACATTTGACGTAGGCAACAAAAAACAATAGATAATGGAGGGGTTTTTGTTTTGCTAAGGAAGTTATCTGATTTTATCTTTACCAATCCTAAGAAAATCAAAGTTGATTTCATTTCACTATTGTTTGTTGCAAGGTTTATGAAATAATATAATGAATCTCTAGACAATAACTAATTATTACTGATTACTAAGAAATAAGTCAACAAAGATATTCTCCTGTTTACATTCTTACCAGACTGTATCAAGACCATCTGCATTTTCAAGTCCTTTATCCCAAGAGATAAATAATTTGTGTTGTTCATGGAGTATACACATGCAAACATGTCATTTGGATTTGATGCACGTTTACAAAACAAGAGCTAGAGAACTTAAACAGGAAAACGAGCAGGAATATACAGAAAGGAAAGCTTACATATGCAACACAGCAGATAGAAAAGTAAATAGTTCAGTGAAATGATTCCGCAAAACTCTTGTTCTGATTGTATGGCACCAGTGTTTGTACTCGGAAACTGCTCGAGGTGTATCACTTCTATTGGCTGCTGATCTTTTTGCAGGTGTCCACCCCAAGAGTGAGTGCATGTGTGTTTGTGCACACATATGCCTGTGTGCATTCATGTGAGCCAAGTGTCTGGCCCATTCTGGCCCACACTGAAGAATTCAGGTCTGGATTTGGGAAGGGAAATAATAGCTATATAAACTGGACTTTAACAATTTTAGAATATGTTTATGTCTGAAAACTCAAAGCTGTTGATCATCGGTACACCTGCTTTATGTGCCTCCCATTGCCATCAGCAAGCACACTGCTCTCCCTTCCAATTCTTTCAGTCTCCACTCCTTCAGAAACTGCTCTTTGCTAGGTCTTTTGACACAACTGGAAGGATTTTGTCCTTCCCAGCAGGCTAGGATTCTCAAACTCCAAGCTCAATTCCTCTCTGCTACTGTGTTCCACCCCTTTGCCTTCACTCTCATATGTTGCTGGAGTGATGGTGGTAGTGATGAGAGTATTTTCTAGTGCAGCTCTGAGGTTTCCTTCCTTTTTCCTGATTTTCCTGGCTTCAGAAATGGATGGCTCAGGAAAAGGCGAGGCATGCTGGAGGACAGATGCGTGGGAAGACAGGTTTCCTAGCAAAGGTAGTCAGAGCTGCTGAGGGACAAGCCTTGCCCCACCATGCACCAAGCAGGAGCTGCACCTTCCCTGAGCATGCAGGAATCTCCCTGCTTCCCCTCAACTTTTGAAAATGACATCCTCATCCTGAAAGTCAGCAGAGTTCCCAGTCTTTGCTCTCCAAAAGGCACCACAAAATAGTTTTCAAGTAATACACTCTTCTACTTGCAAGAGTCAGAAGTGTAAGAGGCCACTGAAGGTTACTAAGTTTTCCTGTATTTTATTTTTGCTCTGTGTATGGCTTTACTGTGATCTTGTGTTTTATGGCTACATTTTAAATCTTTCAAAGTCTCCTAGCGTAATAGGATCTGCCATCTTTTGGCACTACTCAGTACAAAGTAGTAGTTAATAAACCACTCTGACTGGACTGGAGACTGTCTGTACACATGCCTTTATATGACAGTTCCCCGTGCCCATGGGGATGCAATCGTGGCTCTCTAGGAGCCAGCAGAAACGACTTGTTTGTATCTGCTGATCTTTGATTTGATGACAATGTTTGTCTGTTTAATGAAATCACCGTGTCTGTGAAGCTTACCTATGAAATGGCTGTGTCTTTTCACCTTCATGGTGCCCTTAATACAAGAATTATTCTCGAGTTGTGCCTTTCATGAGCTACATTATGTTAAAAACACAGCTAATTCAAAATGGAGTGAAATACCCTTTCTAGCTGGTGGATCAATATTGCTCAGTTGAGTAAAAATCCTTGGAGGGCTAGTGGGAGATTATGTGTCCTGAAGAAGTAACAGGCTTCCTTGTGGCAGTGAGAGCTAGTGTGTTGATCACTGCAAAGGCTTGATTAATGGAGTGATTAAAGCAGCAGAGAGTTAGTGCTCTGGCAGCTGGGGCATAGGAAATGGGCATGGAAACTACTGGGAGAGGGGAAATACGCAGCTCCAGAATCACAGGGCTGACTTGCCCTAGCAAACACTTTGATGTTGGAGGTGGGGAAGGATGAAACACATCAGGCAAAAAGAAAAAAATACCTCCCGCCCCCTTCCTCCATCCCCCTTCCCCCCTTCCCAGCCTTGTGCTTACAAGGGAAAGCCCTTGACTTTGGCTCACTTAGCAGAAGGCAATAAAGCTTCCTATTATGAGGCTTTCTCTGATGTATCATAACTGGTCTCAGGCTCCAGAAATCTGATCCTTCAGAACAAAACTTACAGTAGATGTTAATAGAGTCTCTAGCCCAGCAGTACTATGAACAAGGCCCCGGTATGGGCCCAGGAAAACTTAAAATTCAGTCATATGCTTTATTCCTCATCTTTCCTGGCCTGTTGTTTTGTTGGGTTTTTTTTTTTTTCCCTAGGCTACTCCACTTTTATACAGAGGTGAGCCAAATTCAGACTACTTGTGCTCAAGGAATTAATCCCCCCGAAGCTACAGGCTGGGAGCCAACTTCTTTTTTGGGTCCTTTGCAATGGCAACAAATCTCTGTGTGGTTGTTTGAGTTGGTCCCATTAAAGATAAGGATCATCTGCAGAGCTGGAACCTGCATCTGGAGTCAAAATTCCCAAGACTCAAAGGGTTTAGATCAGATGTCTGGGAAAGGAGCCGTCCTTATTCGCTTTAGACATCTGATCTAAAAAAACCTCGAACTTGTAACTCTTTTCAGATTATCTTCAGCTGTGAGAGGCCTGGGGATTCAAATTCTTGGCTTACTAGTATGACTTCTCCGTGCCTTACATCACCACAGTTGATTAGAAATACCTTCTTTATTAACTTTCAGCTCCTGTCTCATGCATGAAGGTTAATAGCCGAGAATATCCTTAGAGAAGGTACCTTGTATTTAATAAATGAAGATGAGGCACGAAAAGGGGAATAAAATTCCCCCTCAGTCCGCTAGAGGGAATCTCCCCTCCGAGTACAGCTGAAAGCCTCGGCCCAGCCCCAGGCACAGCACGCAGGGCTCCCCTGGGCCATGCTTGGCGTGACAAAGCAGCACCAAAAGCCTTTCCCTCCTCCTGTTACCCTTAGTGAGCTCCCATTTCTAATTAATAACCACAACAAAAACATCAAAATTCTATAATGGCTTTCCTAGAGAAAGATAGGAAAATTAGCACCCTAGAACACTATGTATCTGAAATAATTAGACCTTTAAACAATAGATAAATGGCCACTAAACAATGGCATTTAAATATATAACCTGGATTAACAAGTTTAAGTCCCCTAATTTTATATCCCTGGTATATTATTTATGGTATTTGTGGGTTACAAACATTGATATGAAGAGGATAGTTCGTGTGCATTATGTGGGAAGCATTTACATTATATATAATGCATAAAGAAGTCTACGCAGCCTTCAGCATGCCAGCTGTTTCTGTTTATGACACTGAGTTATTCATGAAATCCAGGAAGACATTTTGTAGGAAAATATGCTACCTGCTTGCTTTTAAATGTCTGGAGCTGTCTGTCCGTCTTGCTAAATAATTAAGGGAGCAATGTGAAATTAAGCATCATGTTTCAATCCACCTTTTCCCTTCATCAATACTTCCATGTAAGAGGAGTCAGGAACTAGAGAAAAATATGACTCACAGGGGCTGTTTAGGTGTTGCTGTCATGTGTACAAAAGGTAAAGAGAATGATAATACGCCTTTCCTGTCTGTAATAGTGTTCACTGTAGCAAACCTTTCTGCTTGTTACAGTAGAGTAAATGGGGTGTTTAATTTGGGACTGAGTGTAGTCTGGAGTCAAGGTGCAGCAGTTTTATTACAGAATACGGTTTTATTGGAGACTGAAGATTTAAATTCCACCATACATACAATATATATATACATGGAAGGTCTGCTTTGCAGATACAGACTGGTACACACACACACAGAGTTCTTGTCTGTTAAATGCACTCTCTGATTTTTGATTTGAAGGAACCAAGGGATTATGCCATATTTCTGCATTTTCTAGTGCACTGTGAAACCTCGTTAGAATGCAGGCTCCTCCAGCCATCAAGGAAAGAAAACACACACATGCATTCAAAAGGAGCAAGTGCTATTTTTCATTTCCTCTTTAGATTTTTGACAGTACCCGCAATGTCTCCAGTTCATGACCCTCAGAAAGAAGCTTTTGGGTTTGGAAAATATTTTCTTTGTTTAGCTTTTTTTTTCCCAGCAAACACATCATACCCCACTCCCTTCNGGGACATCTGCCCGCGCCTTCTCCCAAAGGTTCGGAGATAAATAACAGCCGAGCAGGGATCCTGGCGCAGACAGGATATTTAACACCCGCAGATCAAAAAACGTAAAGCTTTTACCTACCCCAGTACAATAAACCTGGCTTTAAGAGCCTTGTTATTCCTAGATTTAATAGCTTAGTCATTTCTTTTTTTCTGTTTACGACCCTTGCAAACCAAAGAGAGAAAAATAATATTGTTGTGCAGACTATAAATACTGTTGCCGTGAATCTATTTTATCTGGGGAGAAAGTACACATAGTTTCTCAACTGCGAGCGTATTTGTGTATCATCCGTGGTTACCGGCACGCTGTGAAGCTGCTTTCTCTAACGTGATACAGCGGCTGCATACCTTGGTGAAAGGAAATGATTTCTTCCCAGGCAGAAGAGGATGCTCATCCTGCTGTGGGTAATCACACACAATTTCCATTTCGTTAGCGTTTTTAAAACCTCTTTTTTGGAGCTCTCTGATATCTAGCTAGTGGTAGCCAAGGTCACTGCCTGCTTTGGCTGCTATTTTGCCAGCAACATATTTACACTGAAGTGTGGAATAAACTGTTTGTATTCAACTTTTTTTTAGAAAAAAATAGGCTGAACACAATTCTTATGAAAGACCGATACTGATAGTCAAGTATTAATTCTTTTATTCGCATGTGCACATAGCTTTAGAATGAGCTTATGCCTAGATCCTGCCAATGACCTCAACCTTGATCTGGAGGGACCATTTATTCACAAGCAAAACATTCATTCTCCTTACAAACTGGTCCTGAGACTGCTGCCTGTGTGACATTTGGTCCTCTATTAATAAACACACAAGACACAAAATTATTGTGATTTTGTCCTCTTACCATTTGGGGTTGTATGTCATACACACAAGCACTGTGGCTACTCCCGAGAAACTTTAAATTAGAAATTAGCATTTAGTGGCTTTGTAGAGCTCACAGAGGAATTACGAGCAGTCCTGAGGCGACCGAGGGCTGTGAAAGCGCAGGGAATCAGGCACAAAGGCAAGCACTGACGAGAGAATNCAAACACATCATACCCCACTCCCTTCCCCCAGAAAGGTGCTTGGATCATGTAATCGTTTCTCCTTTATTTAGTTTAAATTTTAAGACAGAAGACTTTCAATAGAACGATTTTCTGGCAAGGCCACCATATGATGTGTGTATTTGGAAATCAAATTATTTAGAATTATGACCATGTCATCAAAATAAACCATTTTGAAATGCACTGCTAGCTCTCCAAACAGATTGTATGGGGGAAATTGGATAACACTTGGCTTGAGCGCTTAGAAGTCAGTAAAATCAAAACACTGGGGACCATTTCATTTCATTTTCCTCAAAACAGGGGCCCCCCTCCGTCCGTGCGGGGGCTGCGGGGCCCGCGGGGAGCC
>VYXC01002442.1:1130199-1141152 GCA_013397175.1 Platysteira castanea
TTCGGAGATAAATAACAGCCGAGCAGGGATCCTGGCGCAGACAGGATATTTAACACCCGCAGATCAAAAAACGTAAAGCTTTTACCTACCCCAGTACAATAAACCTGGCTTTAAGAGCCTTGTTATTCCTAGATTTAATAGCTTAGTCATTTCTTTTTTTCTGTTTACGACCCTTGCAAACCAAAGAGAGAAATATAATATTGTTGTGCAGACTATAAATACTGTTGCCGTGAATCTATTTTATCTGGGGAGAAAGTACACATAGTTTCTCAACTGCGAGCGTATTTGTGTATCATCCGTGGTTACCGGCACGCTGTGAAGCTGCTTTCTCTAACGTGATACAGCGGCTGCATACCTTGGTGAAAGGAAATGATTTCTTCCCAGGCAGAAGAGGATGCTCATCCTGCTGTGGGTAATCACACACAATTTCCATTTCGTTAGCGTTTTTAAAACCTCTTTTTTGGAGCTCTCTGATATCTAGCTAGTGGTAGCCAAGGTCACTGCCTGCTTTGGCTGCTATTTTGCCAGCAACATATTTACACTGAAGTGTGGAATAAACTGTTTGTATTCAACTTTTTTTTAGAAAAAAATAGGCTGAACACAATTCTTATGAAAGACCGATACTGATAGTCAAGTATTAATTCTTTTATTCGCATGTGCACATAGCTTTAGAATGAGCTTATGCCTAGATCCTGCCAATGACCTCAACCTTGATCTGGAGGGACCATTTATTCACAAGCAAAACATTCATTCTCCTTACAAACTGGTCCTGAGACTGCTGCCTGTGTGACATTTGGTCCTCTATTAATAAACACACAAGACACAAAATTATTGTGATTTTGTCCTCTTACCATTTGGGGTTGTATGTCATACACACAAGCACTGTGGCTACTCCCGAGAAACTTTAAATTAGAAATTAGCATTTAGTGGCTTTGTAGAGCTCACAGAGGAATTACGAGCAGTCCTGAGGCGACCGAGGGCTGTGAAAGCGCAGGGAATCAGGCACAAAGGCAAGCACTGGCGAGAGAATACGGCCTCTTTTTAGCCGGGGTGAGGGCATTTTTCATGACCGCACGACGAGTGTGCACGATGAGTGTAGTGCAGGTCCCTGTTCATCAAAATCATAGAACCACCATTTTGCAGCCCACATGCAACAGCGAGAAAATGGTGGCTCAGAACGACTAACACACCCACCTCAGCACCAGAGTTCCTCTGCTCAGCAGCCCTGCTCTTTTTTTAATTATTATGAAATGGCAATAGATTTTAGATCAGGAATGAGACAGGAAATGAGGGGGAAATCCTATGTGCATCTGGAAAACACACAGGGTAAAAATTAACCTTGAAACTCAAAGAAAACAATGTATGTATACATGTGAAAGCAGTCTCTGTATGAATTTTCTCATAACTGTAAGGTGTATCTTCGTCTTAAAACATGGGACTTTAGGAAGATTTAGCAAAATAGGTACCGTTGTATTGCTGCAGAAGCCAATTAAGTATTTTTTTAAAATAAAATCATATAGCAGAAGTAATTACATTCAACTCTGAGCAGGAATTCGCTTGGCACTGCAAATTATGAACCTTGCTTTATAAGAAAGGGACTTTTTAATATGATGATCCGGCAATTTGGAGGGACGGTTATTTTCATTTTAACAGGCCTCTGCTTAGAGTATGTCTCCCTAGGGATGTAATGAAGGTTAACAACTTACACGTGGGGAGAAGGGATTTTAGTGATTAGGGAAATTGCAGGCTCCAGTTTATGTGAGCATATATGTGACAGAGAGAGAGAGATTCCTTCTCATTTCAGACACTGCTGCACAAAAGGCATGTAAATGGGAAACTTTTCCAGGGAAAACCCATATGTAATATAGATAGTAGTTCACCAGGGGCTGAACTGAATGGCAAATACTGTCCCCTGGGCTCTTCACTGGCATCAGAAGAGGTCAAAACAGAGAGGGATAGTCCACTTCCAGCAGTGCATCAACATGGTCTATCTTACCAAAAGTCTTGCCCTCACAAAACAATGTAGATCATGTACTGGGCTCAAGCAGTTATTGCTGGCAACTCAGAGAGGCAGGACTTAACATCTTTCTTTTCTATACTCCAGTAGTGTTTTTTCGCTGAACTTCCTATGTACTTCATGCAAACTGAATTCAGATCTTGGAAGAAATTCCAGCTGAATTTTTCACTGCAATGTTTTATTTTATAAAATTTGTTATTAAATTACTTTATAATTGATTTGGTATTAAACAGCAAATCAGAACTCTGTTTTCAACCAAAACCAGCTGTCCACTTATGTTTCTGTGCATTCTTGACCCAGTGTGACAATTACCAGGGGAAAAACATCCCTTTACAATATTGAATGCAGTCCTGTGCCTGGACATTCACCAATATTCATTGGCCTGTATAATTTAAACAAGAGCAGTTTGTTAGCCTAATAAATCCAAGATTTGGGCTGAGAAATAAAGGTGCTGTCAATAATCCTTTAGCCAGATAATAGAAAGGGGATTATGTGATTATTCTGTCAAAAAATTAGGTTTCATACTTTTAATTGGCATCATATCCTGTCATGAGTCTGTAGGGTTTAAATCACAGTACACCAAGTTAGAGTGAGAAGGAAACCTAATAGTAAATCCTTTCATCCCAGAGCCTGTAGAGTTTTTATGTGAAGTCCTAATTTCTGTTAAAATACTTCCAGAGAAAGACAACAGGAAACAGTAAACATGGCAACACCACAAATATATTTCTGACTGTTTCTGTCAGCGTTCAAAGAATAAGTTGTATGGGCTGGAAAGGAAACTGCTGTATCATTAAAACTCAAGCAGGCTCAAACAGCCACCCTTTTGTAAAATGGCCCCCCTCCCCATCGTCTCTCATAAATCTTGTTTTAAACTCGGCTAAAGTCATGGATTGACTTTGCCTCTTGCAGTAATGGCTTGAAACTGTTGTGCATCACAGCTCTGCGTTCAAAGGGAATCAGGAGTGTTTAAAAACAACTTCTGGTGCAGGATGCAATTATAACTGACAGCCAGATGTCTGCCCTGTCTGGTACAGCAAGCCTAGAAGAGATTGCAAATGGTCTGAAGACCTTTGGATCTAAACAGTGCATCCGAGTGAGTGATACACAGATAAACAACAATACCACAAATCACTGACACCAGCCAAAGGGTTGCTGGTACTGATAAAGATTTTAGGTGTCGGGAAGTGGCTGACCCTTCAGCCCTCTCCTCTCTTATTTTTAACTGTGCCAAAACGAAAGTATGCTAGTGCAAAAAGACTCAGCCCACGAGGTGTGTTTATACCTCCACTGCCAGAAGTTCACCTTGTGAGGAAAGTCCCCCCAGTAATTGTTTAGTTTACAGAGGTTAACTGGACCGTAGTGAAAGATATTTGATATTTTGATTAAATTATATGTCTGGAGCATCTGCAGCAAGTTCTGTAATACAGGGTGATCAGCCCAGGTGTATTGCCAACTAAAAACAGCTTTTAATGGACTAACACTAAAAATGGAAAAATGGACCTTCTTCTCTCTCCACAGTCTGAACTGATTATTGTGTGCAAGAGGCAATGCTTTGATGTCAATGTATGTTTCTTATAGTACTTGTAGGAATTTTTAGATCTCTCTCTCTCTCCACACAGCATCCTACTTTGTGTATCTTTTGTGAGGCATGTACACAGGCCTACTGACTTAGCAAGCACAGGTTTACATGGGGAGTACACAGACAATGGTACAAATCTTTCAAGAAAGCAGCTCTTATCTACCTATCTTTTACTAGTATTCACTATGAGACCAACCAACTCAGAGGCTTTAGAAGTGAAAGGCTTTAACTGAGTTTTCATGAGCAGTGGATCAGGTCCTACCTGATTCTGGTGATATTTTTAAAAGAATGTGCAGTTAAACTAACATACAATTACCACACCATAATGTTAGCCTACAGGGAAATGGCTGAAGAGTGTTTGGACGGTAACAATTTGAAGCAGTGAATTCATGTGAATAATGTGAACAAAACATTTAGACACTTTAAAAATAAGTATTATATTTGATATGCCTTTATGATCTCCTTCTTCCTGTGATATTGTTACTGTCTCAAAAATATCTGAGATCTGATAACAAGTTTATCTGGCTTGAATTATCTCCTGTTTTGTAGCAGGATTTTGTAGAATTTATGAAAAAAAAAAAAAAAAAGAAAAGAAAAAGATTAAAGAACAGAAGCTGTCCAGGAGACATCTCTTTCTTATATCCCAGTGAGAAAATTCACTGCATCACTTTATCACAGGTCTTCAGTGTGTCACAAAGACAGGTCTGTGCAATATTATTAGAATGAAAGATAAGGGACTCCATAATACAAAGATGTCATCAGTGATGGGAAAATTCCAATTTTGAAAGAGGACACCATTCCAAATATCAAGCTTGAAGGATTTAGTATCTTGAAACATTTTTCAGGTTGGTTCAATGTCATTGTGATAAAAGGGATGTCACTTAAATCACAGCAACCTGATGTGCAAAGTTGTCCTGCTGGATGAACTGCTAAAACTTTTACTCACAGAAGACTCATTTCAATTAGTCTCAAAACTGACCAGACCCCTGAACATTCCTTGAGCCAGACTGACTTCATGGCCTTTATGGTGAAGGATGACCAAACCCCTTCTTTGTAGCTTCCATTCCTGCCTTGGCTGTCTGTGCCTCCTGTCTGACTCCCATTCCCAGAGCAGGCACTGCTTGTTTGGACATCACCAGTTCTCAGAGCAGGGGAGGTGTTGTGCTGTGGTGGGGCCGCAGCCGGGCTGGGCAGTGGGGCACCCGCTCAGGCACTGCTGCAGCACTGCACAGACGTGCCCCAGCTCACCTTCAAGCCACGAGGAAAGGCTCCAAGCTTACGCTACGCACCAAGAAAAAGCTGCATTAGTAGAAGCATTAAAGCATTTCAAACCACATCTTTTCTTAAGTGTGAGTGAAGATAAAGGCCCCAGAATTCCCTGTGGAAAATAAAGAGTTGCCAAGAGTATGGATGTGAGAGGAAGGACTGTCAGGTTTGAATCTTCTGTGAAATGCCAGGTCATGCAGAAGGAGGGACTTGGGGCCTAGTGGTGGCCCTATTTTGGCCAGCATTGAAGTCTGGGGAATAATTCATGAGAATATAATATATAATAATATATAATTCAAGAAAGCCTCTGGAGTCTTCTTTAAATCAAACTAGCACATGAACGAGTGCTGACTTTCAAGAGTTCCAGCTTTTTAAAGTTTGTCACTTTAATAGGCTTTGAATGGTCACATAATCCAAAACCATTTTGACAGGTTGAATTTTATTTTGTTTATAATAATTTTTAAAGCTAATGATTACTGCGTAATATTATGTATGGGAGATACAGTCTTTATTTACATGAGAAACCTTTAAAGAGCTACTGCCAGTGTAACATTCATTAAGATCCTGGTAATTCTCATTGATATGGGAGATATAAATATCTCCTCACCTTTCCATCAGAGTGCATCAGGAAGGAAATGCACACAGATCAAGATAGGAAAAAAAGTCTGCAAGTCGTATCAGCCCTCCATCTCCCCTGGCAAACTTCCCAGCAGTATGGCTGGGACTACGCAAGGAGAGAGGGAGAAGCAGCATGGTCTGAGAGACCAGGGTGGGCTGCAGACAGTCTCCATAATGCTCTCTTAAAGGCAGAATTTGGGTCAAAAAAATGATGCTTGAAATGTCCCCAACCACCAGGGGAAAACAGATCTTCCTCTCCATCCCAGCATAAAAGGGAGAGGAAAGCCATTGGACCAGGCTTCCCCATGCACTGGCTGCTGTGCCGGCGCTGCTCCTAGACACCCTAAATCCCAGGCACATGCACATGCTAGGCCACATGTGACACCCCAGATTAATCCCTCTGCCATGGCTGCCCTGGCACCCACTTGCCCATGAGAGCCCTGTGTATCCTTCCTCTCCACACCATGTTTTACTCAGGAAGGTGACGGCAGATTGCTGTTGGAGATTTCATGCTGCCTTACCTGCCATGCGTAAGGGCTAATCTGGTGACCTGAGGGGCCTGAATTCATCTTCCTCATTTGCCTCTCAAATATGTGAAACCTTGAAGTCATCATTTAAACTCACCAGGACATTTTAGGCAGGTAAAGATGAAAAACAGAAGTCATGCAGATTCTGCGAGAACAGAGCAGCTGGAGGGACTTCCCTAGGGAGCTAAATACCTTCAAATCAAGTGCCTCAGTTTCTCCTCTGGAAAATGGTTATAAAGATAATTCCGTACTCAGCAAGTTGCAGGGGGTTTTCCTGTGAGAGTAACTAGAGCAGCCCTTGAGCAGCCAGTCACTTCCCAGTGGCTCTGGGAGCACCCTTGCCATGTTTGTTACTTGTGCCAGTGCTTCACATGCAGAAGGCACAGGCCACATACAGGGGTGTTAAATAACGTAAGAGCCCTTAATCCCTGACAGGTCAGCAGGATAAGTACAGAAGGTTGGTAGAATTTTCCAGTATAAGGTAGGAAGTTCTCCAGTTGGGTTTGCTGCTTATAATTCCTTCAGCTAAGAACTGCGTCTCAGATTCATTGTAGTTATTCTGAGTTGGGTTTTTCAAGGTGGTCATGTTAGACTCTGTTTCTCTATTGCTATGGTTACCATTAGTAAAGTTGTCTCCGTAAGTTGTCAGGGAACAGACAGCAGAAGAAATGTTAACAATTTCTTGAGAACTAGTAGATAGATAGATAGATTGATAGATAGATAGATAGAGATAGATAGATAGATAGAGTTACATGGAGTGAAAATAAAGGAGAAGAAAAATGGGAATAAGCCAAAATAATAGAAAACATTAAATGATTGCATAACTACCACTCAGCTTAAGAACTTCATTGACATTGCATTACAAATGATAACTATGTTCAAGCAAATTCCGAGCTCTGTTTTGAGAACTATAAATGCTATTCTTTTCTGGTCTCAGCCACAAAATCCATAGTCTGGAGCTACTGCTTACTCCTCAGGAAGGGTTTCTGGGCTTTCAAAATTGCCACACTTAGGAAACTAGGGGAGCCAGTTTGTACTTCAGATGAGAGTTCAGAAAGTAAGTCCAAGGATGTGGGTAGTATTGAGTTAGATAGGAGTTTCATTGATTGAATAATCTATAGCTGCAGAAAGTACAGCTATTTTTCTACTGAGTTTCACTTATCTGACTTTCTTCTGAGGCAAGGTTTTATGGGGGACATCTATCAGACTGGACACAGAGGCACAATGCTCATTGGCGTATGTCCATTAAACTATAATAAAACTACAATGTATGTTGCACTTCAACTGTCTTATTTTTATATACTTTAGGTTTATGTCATTATCTTCATGTACTTTCGTTCTTTAATACATCTGCAGCATACTAAACTTTGTAGCAGATAACTACATGGAAAAAAAAGGATGGAGTTTTGATAGGAATGTGTGTTTTTCTCAATTGATGACCTAGGCAGGAGTTCCAGCCTCAGTCACAAGCCACAGACTCCCCAAACTTCAGGAATTTTATTAAAAATTCATGAGACAGGTTAATTAAACTTTGCTGTTATTTTCTCTCTTCCCATGAGCTCCCTGGAGTGGCCTCACTGGAAAGATCCCATCACTTAGGCATTAGGCACTCATTTGGGATGTGGCAGATGTGGACTCCAGTCTGTGCTCTAATTTACTGAGAAGGGATTGTCTTATGGCCTCCTGAATACCAGGGGAGTATGTTAATATCTAATCTATAATATTCCTTCTCAAGTAATAGTAACCAAGGCCCAGGGAATGTTTTCATCACTTTTATGGACCTGTTTGTTTTGGTTTTTTTCTCTTGATTTGGCAAATGGCAGCTTTCAACAAGCAAATGATATGCCAACCAAAAATTAAAAATAATAAACAGCCCTGAAAAAGTACCTATTGCTTGTTTTGCCAGCAGTTTTGCAAAAGGAAAGTTAAAGACCTGATTGAAGTCCCTCAATAGATTTCAGAAGGTAGTGTAGTTGGCTTTCTGGCATCATCATCAACCTAAAATTTGTTTTCAGGAAATTGAATGTGCTTCAACTGCACAAATCCCACTCTTATGCATAGGAGTTCTATGGCTAAAACAAAAATGGCTTTTACAGAGCACCTTCACTTCTTTATTTAAGGACTTCTGGGTTGAGGTTCATTATGTTGGCGTGTTGTGTGTAAATAAGTTGTTGATCTACTATTGCTCGTCCATCAGTCTATAGCACACTGTACTCCAGCTTTGTGCTTTTGGTAGTACAGAGTCATTACAAAGCTCACAGGTAACCGCCTATTAATAACTAATTAATCATGACTACACTTTTAGTCTCATTGTCAGCAATGGCACAAGTTCCACTGACTTGAATAGGGGTAGGGTTTGGCCTGTTGAAATGGTTCATATGTATCTTCTCACGTTCACCAGGGCATCAGCAGTTTTGGCAACATCCCATGTGTCGAGTGTGCTGCATTTCACTACTGCACCTGCTTGATGGGCTGGTAAAGAGAATGACTGAGTCAGAAACAGGGGTTGTGTGTAAATACAGTCACAGAGTATCCACAGATTTCTCCCTGGACCTATGTTCCCCACGTACCTTCTTCTGGCCATCCTTGGTGGAGGGGAATGTCTCAACCCGCACAACTGCCCTGACAGTGCCCATTGAGGTCTGAGGGACCTCTCCAGGGGGTGGCATTGGTGCATGCTGGGGACGGGGCCGTCCTGAGTCATGCTGCTTTCTTAAATTATTCCACAAAGGTTGTTCTCTTTCAGCCAGGACTATCTTGCCAGCCTTGCACACCTCCTGTAGGCACCGGTCCACGTCCAGTTACTGAACCTTGCCTCTCTGTTTCTGTTTCCGTGATGGTGGGCACTGCTTCCTCAGGCCTTTTCTGATGTTCCAGAAAAATCTGAAACCCCCAGGAAATGGTTAAATTAGTTAGATGCTTCATTGATTAAATAATGTGCGGCATGTTTACATATTTATAGTCAAAGCATTTCAAAGTTTGCTTTTTCTCTCAAAAGAACAATAGCAACCACTTCTCTTCCAAATTTAACAGTTTCCAGTCCATCACTTCTTTTACCACATCATTTCATCCTGCAGGCTTCCAGTTTGATTGCTGTTAAAGGTTTAAGAAGTTTAAATTGACCTTGACCTGCGAACATATGATTTACAGTAGATGGTATTGTTCTGGGAAAACAAAACTTCTGTCCTGACACTAAACTGCATTTAATGATTTATATTACTTCACCTTGGCCAAGTTCTGGCATATTTACTAACACTGTACATTATTTAAGCTCCTCCAGAAGCCCCATTGATTTTGGAGGCACTCTTCCAAAGTAGGGCAGATTCAGTATATGAATAAATATACAAACATGTGGTCCTCTAATATATTGTCATGATTTTGAAGATAAATTCTTTGATCACTTCTAACCTTGTCTTCAGATCTGTTTGTAAAGTCTTTGTGAATTATTCAAGCATATTTTAAAAATACACAGATAATGCCTGTTTTCTTAAAAAGAAATCTCTATTGGCAGTATCATGAGATACCTTGGAATACAATACACATGCTTGTACTTGAGAAAAAAAGTCCTCTTTCTGCTTTGGAAATTATGAAATATGTTCTGGTTGAAGACTTTAATGGGGTAGGGTTAAAATCACAGGGAATTACACAAGTAATTGTAAAATTGTGAAAGAATATACTTCTAGTGTCCCTGTGAAGCTTGAAAGTCTGCAACAATGTGTGTTAAAGAGACAAAACTGGCATTGAAGTGTTCCTGGTACTATTGCTACCTTTTATCTTTTTTGGCATGTCTTTAGGAAGTAGCAGAGAAAGAAAAATATGAAATTGAACACAGAAAATTTAATTATAAAACAAAGCCACCCACCTTGCTGTCAGGGTCAGGAAGTATAATGGCCTCCTTTTGACGCAAGAATGAGTTTAACAACATATGTTAAATGAACAATTATTTAAAATAAAAGGAAATTGCCTTAAAAACAGCTGCAGTGTCTCAGACTATAGCACTGCAGCAGTGCAGAAAAACAGACCATTGTGGAAAGAAGGCACATGCACAAACGAGAGCACTCCCACAACTCTGTGCTTGCTAAGACAAAAGCAAAAAAGAATAATTTCACAGAATGCTCTTAAATATCTCACTTGTATTTGATCTCACCAGCTTGTTCTGCTTTTGATTTTTTTATGTTTGTTTATTTTGGTCTCCCTTTTTACTGTGTCTTTATTTGTTGGCTGCATGACTAAATCCTAACGCCCAAAGCCACTGTTTGCTGCACAATGGCACGATGACATTGGGTGTTATCCAGTAAATTGTGTTTCGCTGAGTGTCACAAGCAGTGGAAACACCAGAGAAAGCGCGTCAGCGCTAGATGCACATCTAAGAAGAATAAAAAGAAAAGAGCTTTTTGCACCAAAATAAGTCCATTTTTCTTGAAAGCACCGGGAGTCACCTGACCGAGCCCGGTGCCTCCAGGATAACACAGCACCAGCCTGCAATGGGAAAGAAATTAAGCAGGGCTGCCTCCGCCTCGCACACGCCTTTTAGCCTGTCGACGCGTTGCCTGTCCGTATCCCTCACAGCGCATCTGTAGAGCCATTAAATTGGATAATCCCTCTGGCCTTTGATACATTTCTGGACATGATTATTTCATTACTCGCAGTATATCAGTAGGATCATAATAAAAAGGACTTCTGACAACCTGCCAAGAGTTTTGTGGCCTTGTAAACACAAAAGTGCTCTAATAAAATTTTATTAAGTGTTAAAAAGTCATAAAAAGTGAAATAACATAAACTACAAAATTTACTGTCCTCAGCAAATGCTGAAAATATCGTCCATAGTAAAATTAAATTAGCATGTAATAGCGCGGCAGCGTGGAGTGGGCTTGAAAGAGGATCTGGGAGGAAAAAAGGGGGGGGAGGGGGCGGGAAAAAAAAAAAGAAAGATTGCACTTGAACTG
>VYXC01002442.1:1141637-1173992 GCA_013397175.1 Platysteira castanea
AGGAGTAATAGTAATAAAACAAGGAAATTGTGGGTAGAAAATATTTTAAGTTTCGTTTTGTTCAGGTGAAGAAGATAGCTGGTTCTCATGTGGCAAGGTTGATGTTCAAGGCCGCTCTACGAAAAATAGTGACTCGCTGCTTAAGCCTGGCTTGTCTTTGAGCCTGAGCTGGTGCCCACTGAAGTGCAGCCGGAGCAGCCCCGGTGGGGAGCGGGCAGTGAGGGATCCACAGGGGAAAGCTGGCCGAACGACGATATATGAGCAGGAAAAACGAGCCTTGTTCTCACTCGGAGGGGAAAAAATAACCATGAAGTTAGTTTTAGTAGAAAGTCTAGCAAATCTGTGCGTTTCAGTCACTTTGAATCTCTACACTGTGTATCAAGGCAGGGTTACAAAGGAAAACAGAAATAGTATTGTTCTTTATTTTGAGACGTCTGAATGAATGGGAAAGTTGTAGGTATAGTATAGAGCAGTGCTTGCTTTAGTTCGGCTGTCTTGAATTAAGGCTGGTTTCTAAAAATAGATATTTCTGTTTGGACATAATTGGCTAGTCCTCTGTGCATGTGCAGACCATACAGCCTTAAAATGTATATTTATCTCACTGATTCAAAACTTTTTGAACGTTTTGTATACCCTTATGTTCATCACCTCTGATTAACACAATGAGGATATTACAGGGTAATTCTCATATATATAGAGAATGACAAATTACAGAAATAAAATACATTTGAGAAAGAAGCAAAAACCTTCCTTTACTTCCACTTCAGATTTTATATAAATCTTCAATAATTTTACAGTAACGACTGCAGTTACTAATGCTCACATAAAGCTGTACTTTTTAAGCAGAAGAAAATTAACACATCACATTGTCTACTGCATTTTTTAAAACTCTGAACTCTACACCATCTACGGAAACACAAGTTTTCAATAAAAGTTAAATAATGATTTTCTTTTCTCTCTAATTAAATTTTAAGTCTTCTCTCACCAAATATAATGTAAAGGCTGCAAAAATGCAAACAGAAAGTGTACCAGCACTGTGATCAAAGCCTTAAACCTAGATGAATTAAAAAGTCAGCAAAGCATTACAGAATTCCACATACATGTGGCTAAGGTGTGTGCACGCCTACATAACTTTGAAGAGTTTTTAAGTGAAATGAAGGGGTTTGGAGTTAGTTTGCTTTACTGAAAGACTTTTCAGGATCAATGCTAATATTTGTTGGATTTTTGGGAACATTCCTAGGAATTCCCTCTTTAGGCTATGGTATGCAGAACGACACCACTGTTATTTTTAAATATGGTCTTAAGAACATACTTCTGTCATCTGGTTGATCAAGTGTTTGCTATTTTGTACTGCTCTCTGCCTGAGCAAGTACTTGTACAATATCACAACGTGAAGAATCCCATTTGTTCCCTGGGGTTTGCAGCCAGGAATCGGTGTACATGCTTATGTGTGCAGCATCTGGGTTTCAGTGGTAAGAGAAACATTGTTCCTAAATTTAACATTCTGATATGTGATGGGTGGTTTTGAGTATGCAGCATTACTTCCACAATGGAATTTTTATATCTGCATAATGTGATGTAAAATTCAAAAGATAAAGATACACCAGGCAACTGTAGGTTATGTTTAAATGGACATAATAAAGGTTCTATGGGCAAATGTCTGACCGTGCATTAGACAAGGCTGGAACTCCTGTTGTTTACAACCAGCTTCATCCCCGGTCCTTTCAGTATCCGACACTGCCTTGCAACTCCAGCTGCAACAGCAAACACTGGAGTTCTGCCTAGGAAAGTTTGCAGTCTGCCTGTCAGAAGGGCCTCAGAGGGTGAGGAAGGAAAGCCCAGTTATGGCAGAGCACGGTACTTGCAGTAGGCAGGATGGATATTATCTGGGCTCCAGGACTGGGGCTGCACATGTGTCACTTTTTTGGCAGGGTTTCTTTAAATACTTACAGAATTTAAAGGCACGCACCATGCAAGAGAGGACTACCTTACAATACATTAACCAGGTCTTTCTGCGTTGATTAATAGCTTCAGTCTTTTGTTGATGGATTTTTTTTTTTTTTTTAAACTGTAATACAGCTGGACCCTATGCTACAGAAAGAGATAATGGGTGAAATCTTGGCTCTTCTGAAGTCAGTCACAAAACTCACTGACTTCATTGGAGCCACGTTTTCATCAACTGCCTCATAATACTTTTTATCAGCCATATGGAGAAGATTTAAAATTGGCCTTAGAAGAAATAGAAATTAGCTCCTCTACAAATGATCTGCGTGGGTTATCTGGGGTTTTTTTCTCCAGGTAATATAAATGGCAACACAAAGTATATACTGCCAAAAAGACAAATAGGTATATAACATTTTGATTTCCTGTAACTACAGCATAACTCAACTAAAATATTATCTTAAAATCAACAAGTTTAGATTACTTTATGTAAGACCACCAGGTCTGATATAGATGATGCAAGGGCATGGGAAGACATTCAAAGGCAGAACTGGCTATTTACAGCTCATGACACATTTCGAGAAGATGTGAAACTGTGTGTCAATGGTGCTGTAACATGAGAGGCAGTAAGTTAAACAAGAGAGACAGTATTAATTCACAGCCTTCACTTTTGTACATTTAATTTTATTGAATTGTGCTTCCCCTTGATATTTTAAACAGCTACATCATAATGGACTTCTCAAAATCTGATTTAAACCATAACACCAGGAAGTACAATTTTGCTAAAGGGGGAGGGAGGGAAAACGAAACTGCTGGACTTCCAGCCACTGCCACAGTCGTCTTTTCACAGACTGTTTTTTCTGATCCATTAGCCTGCCAGACAAGGATGGCACCTATCCAGTGTAAATGTTACATTTTCAACATTTGGATGGCATTTTGAGCAGTATTTCTTATCCCCTGAGAGTGTACACTTTATAAATACAATATCTGCAATTCAGAGCTGGGTTGGGGTAGGATATGACTTTATAATGCAAAAGATATTGAAGGACGCTGTGTATGGACTCATTTACTGAAGAATAATTCTTCCTTTAAGTTATTTTAATTTACAGCGAAAATTACTTAAGCACGGCATCAAACACACTTTTTTTTTTTCTGGAATAGGGAGGATCCAGACATGATTTTGAAGGAATAACTCCATGTGTAGACAAGATCTGTTGCTACTGTTCAGCATAATCTGCACTGTGCATATCTTGCACAGAAGTGGAAAGCCACACTAGCATCTTTGGGACCTAACATCCTTATTGGACTAAACTCTTCACTGTGTATATTCCAGTAATATCCCACTAACTGTGCCAGATGCTGACAGAACTCCACATTGGAAATAGTTATGAAAGTGAATCAGTCCTCATCCATTGCAAGTAGTGGATGTTCTTAGAGCAAGAACTTGTTCTGACATTCTCATTCTGTTTTAAATCCTCCTTCTTGTCAAAGGGAAATCAGTCATATTTGGATGGAGCCCCAAAACAATTTCTTTGTGTTTGTTGTTCTAAGTAAAAACAACATAGCTGGTTTGGATAGTCTTGTGTAGGGAGGGAGGAACCACAGCCAGACACAGCGGTTCTATTGCACACTTAGGCTGAACTATATGCCCTGAAATTTGTGTTTGCAATGAAAAAACCTGACTCATCTTTAACTACACAATAGTAGTTAAATATTGCTTAGAACTGTTTGAATATATACCAGATAAAATCCATTAAACTGGAACAAATATAATCCTGAAAATACTAGCTTCACATTTTTCTGGTTGTAGGTATTTTTCTATACTCATTATCTGCTGTTTTCAAAGAATGTTCTTATTTCCTGACTTGGAAGTACAGAGCAATGCATTTGTCTCCTGTTTAGTTTCCCACCTTCCCTTCAGTATTTTGGCTCATGATACTTTGTGTCTTGGGCCTTATATTTACCCACTTCCAATAAAACGTTATCAGCTGCTGGGTGATTCTCATTTGCCAGTTGCTGCCTGCAGATATCAAACATGGATGTCTGGTAGTACAGTGGAGGCCAGGACATGGAGCCTGAGTAAAGAGGAAGCCCCACACCCACCTGGCTACAAGAGTAAAGTGAGAAAGAAATTGCAGATTTTCATAATGAAAAGCTGGGTAGCGAAATTCATGGCTTTCAGGCTGGTAGAAGTGCTTTACCATGGTCCTGGAGGAGAGACAGATCAGTGTGACTGGCTGGCTCCAGGCTTGTAACCAGAGCTGGGGAGTCCCTGCTGGGGTGGCCGTGGTTTTCCAAGGGCCTGTGGAATGCCCTGTGGTGCCCCAGCACAGGCAGCCAGGGCACAGTTCTCTCTGCCAGAGAATCAGGTCTTACATTTCCAGCCTTTGTTGCTGCAAAAATAGCCTTGGAAATAAGAAGCCTGAGTAAACTAAGGAGCTGGCAGGAAGCTTGGAATAATAATTCTGAGAAGCATGAATTGTGCCCATCAAATATGATACTTTAGAGGCCTGGTAACAATACAACCAGTGCCAGACAATATTAACTACTAATGGCAAGCCCAGTTGCAACACAAATAACTGGCTAAACTGCTTATCCCAGTGGGGGAGTCCATCCGTATGCAGAGGAAATGCAAACTTACCAGGCCTTGAGCATTCCCAGGAAAAGGGAATGTCCCAATTTGGTACCAGGACTTCTCATTCTTGTCACTCTGCTCCCTTGGTAGCACTTTGTATTTTGCTGAATCAGCATGTACATGGTGTACCCTGTGAGGGAGGTGAGATGGGGAATAAGCAGAAGGATCTGGCTTATGGCCCATATCAGGAGTTGGACACGATGATCTTGGTGGGTCTCTTCAATTCAAGATACTCTATGATTCTGTGAAAGCAATACAGGATGATGTGGAATGCTATGGGAAGGACTGATACATTAAAATTTTGATGATTAGCAAGAACAACAAAACAACAAAATAATTTACTGAGTGACAGATACCTGCTTTGGCCTTATACCAGGGTAAGTGATGGTAAGACCAGTAGTCCCATTTTTGTCTGGGAAGGGAGTTTTTTTATACAAACCATACAGCCAGTTACGTCAGGGTACCTAAGAGTCTAACACAGAAATGAAGCTGAAGTTATGATGTCCTGGGCATTCTAGAAAGTAAAGTCTCCTCTTCTTGTGTCACCATTCCTGTAGCAGACAAGCTGAATAACTCCTCCTGAAATGCTTTTGGTCCCTGGAATCAAAGGCTTAGGATGGATCCAGTCACACTGCCCCTCTACCACCGTGAAGTTCTGCCTTGCTCAGGGCTCCTCATAGCACGCACCAAAGCACACACCCACCCCTTCCTCACGGTTTACACCGATTCAGTCCATTAACCAGTAAAGCATCTCGGTCAGCTCAAGGGTCCCATGGTTTAGCTTTGAGCAAGGTCAGCAGAATTTTTAAACCAAATTGGAAGGCATATACCTTCTGGTACAGATTGGTGTATATATACCTTCTGGTATATACTTACACCAAAACTTAAAGTGAATAAACTATTGTCCATTCCCTGCTTACTGTTGTTTAGAACATGCTGCATCTGAGAGTCAGAGCCATCTGAGTAAGGAAGAACAGATGCAGTATCTCTAATGACATCCAGTGCTAGAAAGTTCTTTGAAGTTGCATAGCTGCTATTTCTTCTCTATGATTTCCAAATGCAGAGGGGGGAGAAAAAGAATATCAATGTTAAAAGCATCAGTCAGTCTACTTATTTGGACAATAGTTGTCTGTGTCATTTACTCTTATGGTGATCTGAAGAGGGAAAGCAGAGAATTTTTTTTATGGTTATAAAACATGCGTTATTTACTTCTGAGACAAAAAACCCAAAACCACCCTACATAGTATTTGTCGAAGGCCAAAGGCCAACATACCTAGGCATTTCCAGAAGGGCATTTTTCCCTTATTATGTATGATTGTTTGCTGATGGTATGCCTGATCACTGGGTGGATCACTGGGCATCTTTAAAGCATCACCACCATTTTCCAGCATCATCCATTCACCAGTGACACTGTCACTTTAAAATCTAACAAAAGGTTGCTGATTTTACTTTATTCCCATTCCTATCAGACTGCTGTTATTCCAATACAAAAGAGGGCCAGAAGGAGTATGGAGTGAGCCTTAATGAGCTCACTCCTCAGACCTTGCCAGTACACCGAGGGCTGCAAGTTGCCATGTTCCTCTTAGCGCTCTGCTTGGCCAGTTTTGCCAGGCAGTGTAAGAAAATACCAGTTTGGATGAGTTCTAGCTTTCTCAGCTCTGAGGTGTGAGATGTGTAGGAGGAGGACTGAGCTGCAGGGCTCACAGACCCCATTCTGAGCTGGGTGCTCTGACTAAAGCACACAAGCTTCTCCTGAAGTAATGCCAGCAAGTGCTAACACAAGATACTCCACAACTGCTGCAGACTGTGAACACCTAATGCTGCACTTGCTCTCTGATATAGTGTATCTGGACCTTGTAACAATCATGACATTCACTCCACAATAGTTGTGTTTTATTGGGCATTGTAGATCATTACTTACTCTGTGGGAAATGGTAAGACTATATGCCAAAGGCCAGATTCTGCTTTCTTGACTTAAATAAGCAGGTTCCTCAGGTGACTGCAGTAGGGAAGTTACTTTTCAGCATGAGCAGAGCCAGCAGGAACCCTGGTCCTGCACTTAGTTCTGCAAGCCCAGTGAATGCAGTGTGGCTACAAATGGCCACTGGCTCAAATGAAATGGCTGGGGTAGGTACCAGCACGTGCCTTGGCTTGTGTTGCAGCTGAAATAGTGAGACTGACGTACTAGTTCACTGTTTATATTATTTTACTGTTACGAAGCTCCGAAAGTACTGAAAGGATTTTTTTTTATGGTACAGTCCCACATCTCAGTTTCTTGAATGTACAAGTGCCAGCAACACTCGGTACCAGGTAGTAAATTGAAAATCAAGGGCATATCTGCAAGCATATATAACAGCATGGTTATATGGTATATAAGAAATACAAATCTCAGCTGTTACTCTGCCAGTGATCCAGGCAAAAGAAAGAATATAGAAAGAAAACTGCTGACATTTATATGACCACATAAGGGTACTAAAATACAAAGCTGCTTATGAGCATTTTGTAATAAATACTGTCCTGATAATAGATTTTTGTTTTAGTTTTGTGCTTATATGTGATTTTAATGTATCCAAACTATTTTCATACACTGTTAAAGACATTTCCTCTTTTGATTAGGTACAACAAAATTAAAGGTTTCTTAAATATAATTGCCTGGAAAAGGGAGTTGTTAGTACACTTTTAAGTAAGTCCCATGACTGACATCCCTAGCATGTTGAAATAAATACACAAGTAAAGTTAATCACTACACGCTTTAAGAGGAGGAATTGCCATAACTTTTATGTATGACTACATTACAGCGTTTAGATAAATTACTTGATATAGGTCATTAAAGAGGGACCAATTCATTTTTGTCTATCTTAAAAAGGGCTTGGAAAAACATGATTCCTTATCAAACATCCACTGAAAAGACAACTCACTGTAATATACTGAGATAAAAAATGGGTTCAGGAGGGGAACATGCTTCTTTATCAGGTTATCCCAGTTGTCCTTGACAGCCAGTGAAGAGTCATGTAAAGTTTACTTTAATTGATTTTATTGTTAATCTGCTTGAAATTTTGTAAGTCAAAAGGAAAAGAAAACCTGAAAAACATGCAGTCAGCCACTTTATATTGTGTTTAGCTGTACAAAATGCTGTTCTTCCAGAGATCCAATCACCAGCACACTGCAGAATGCTTTGCAATTTTTACACACACTTTTCTTTCGTCTAAAGCCACAGACTGTCTATATTTTACACTGCCACCTCTAACATTTATATTTCACCACTGTGGGCTGTGATGTTCTATTACAATGGTACTGAGCCCACCTACCTCTAACATCTCTTTTCATGAGGTATTTTCTCCCCACCGTGCTGGAAATGGCCTGTAACACAAAAAAATATTTTCTCAGTACAGGAAGATTACAACACGGGAGATTTCAGTGCAAAACGACACAAAAAAAGACCTTACTATTGGCACATGTTTCTGTACATTTCATTAGAAGAGATGGAAAAACTACAGTATAAAGGAAATCTCTACTCAGAGGAGACTTTATTAACTTCCTCAACTTCTTTTCTGGTGACTGGTGTTAGAAGTGCTGTGATAACTGGCTAAGTTGTACCTGGTTATCCCTTTAACCTTACTCCTCTCCACATACTACTGTCAATGATGCATCCAAATAGTCAGCAGAGTAGGATTTTAGTTGTGTTCTGGAACTAAATATTACCTGTTTAGAAAAGATCTGAGATACGGCATTGCTACCCAGAGGTGGGCAAAATACTCCACTCAAGTAATTTGTTTATCAGAACATTACATAATTTTTTGTAATTCCCCAAATGTAATAAAACTTTGTCTTTAGATTCAACCCTAAAAGATTGAACAAGACACTTCTAATTGTGCAAGATTTCTGAATACCTAGTACTGAGTTTATGGTGTGTAGCTAGAGTCAAATTTGCTTGTGCTAATTGTCGGCAATTGAGGTGATGATTATTTCATCAACAGCAAGCTTGGTTCCTGAGGGTTTGATTTGGAGGGAGCCCAAGTCACTCCTGTCTGCTAATGAAGCTGTTCCACTGTGTTACTCTCTTGTCAAAATGGGTTAACATAGTGTAGCCCATGGCCACCGTCCTACAAGAGTAGCACTTCTAAATGAAAAGTCCTGACAAAAGAGGGGGATGAAATCCTGTCATAGAAAGGAGCTTTTCTTTGCTCACTCCCGGTGAGTTTCTCAGCTCACCGAGGACAGACATTCACTGCATGCACACATCTGGCCCAGCCTCTCTTCATGTAACATCATTCATCAAGTCCTGTCATGTTAGCCTTGTTGCCCACATTCCCCCAGCACGCCACGGAAAACTTTCCTCTCAGCACCTTACATTTCACTGCCTTGCAGGCATCCTTTGTTCACTTTAACAACAAAATGGTGCCATTCAGGAGCTGTAGCAACATAATTGGTAGTTACACAGCACAGTCCTCCAGTCACCGAGAGGTCTGTGAGTGCATGGTTAGGCTAGGATTGCTGCAGTGTCATTCACTGCTCCAAAAAATGCAAGCTTATTACTATTTTCATGATGCATTTTGTCCCTGTGATTTCAAGAATGCTTTGTAAATATTCATTCTTTCCATGTACATACTAGGTGAAGCTGGGAAGTATTAAGTCTTTGTGGAATATGAAAGGAGAAAAACGTAATTATACTTGTCTCATTCCTGCAATATACATGCTGTGAACCCTGGTGGCCAAAAGCACTATTTCTGCTCTTTGAACATAATTTCCAGTTCATAGTTCAGTCCTGACAGCAAAGTAGGCCAGCATATTGCAAGTTTATGACTTTTGAGACCAGAATCATGCCTGGGAAAAGGAAGGCTGCAAAGGCAGTGCCTCCCAGGTATGACATCCATGGAAGAAGCATGGACAGGACCATCAAGCAGCCCATGCAGTTCATAGTTTGGGCCACTCCTCAAAGGGTGATATTTCAGCTTTTATTTTTATTGCATTTTTATCTGTTGAGTACCTGTTTGAGGCCATATTTAATGGCCATTTTTAAGGCTTCATCACTTATACTTAGCTCATTATCAGTGAGGACAAGGGGAGAAGCTCCTTACTTGCATACTTTAATACACACTCCAGTCAGTTCATGAGTAGGTAGATAAGGGAAATGTGAGGTACCTGCAATCTTCTGATCCCTTTTAGCCCATTGTGATTCTTGTGGTTTTGGGAGGGGTTTTTTCCTGTACTTCCACACACGTTTATCAGTTTCATCTTCTCCAACTACCCCTCAAAGCCTGTGTTTTGTCTCTTTGCCTTATCTGGCACCCTTACCCCTGCTCCTTTCTCTGCTGTCTGTTCTAGACGACTACATTAGACTATCATTCTCCAAAAGAAGAGTATGTTTGGGGTTTTTTTCTTCATTTTCTCCATCACATCCCATTTGTCTCCTCAGTCATCACAACTCTCTTATCTTGTCAGACTCAAAACCTTGGCACCATCATTAGGTATTTGCTTTCTCTTGCCAGTATCTACTCCACTACTCAGTATTATAGATAACCTTCCCCATGTATATCTGTTTTCATCTCTTTCTGTACATCTTCTTCTCACTGTTCAAACTATGTGGGAGTGACTCAGCTCTATGCAGTCTTTTCTTGACATGGCTCTGTTTGTATTTCTTTAATGAGATTCACCTCAAACAGTCATTTAAAATTTAGGCATATAGACAGATAGAGCAGTAGATCTGTCAACCTCTGAATGACTTGGATCAGTCTATGAGTTGAACAAACAACAATTAACTCAGAAATAATAAACCATTGAGGTTTACTAACAGAGAACCTGCCAGTTCTGCCATCATTGCACTGCAGATGAACAAGCACAGGTTTATTCGCAATGACCAAATTGACCTACATATTTCAGAAGAAAAATGAATTGCTAAGGATCTATGTTCTTCAATATTTGACATGCAACAATACTGTGTCACTGTGCCCTGAATATCTTGGTGCTTGCCTGTGACACAGTCCACAACAGCTATGAAATGTGGATCCTTCCGAGACATTTCATGCTTGTCAGGTTGGCAAACAATTTGTGCTGGTGATGAGACTTGTCTGAGTTGCTGGGCATTGCAGGCCTGTTTCTGTTTACCTTGCCAGCCCATTTGCAGCCAGCTGTTCTCCAGCAGGAGACAATGTTAAAGCAAACACACACATGGATATTGTCCATAATAATTAAGATCCCAAGGCAGCAAGTCCCTTAAACATGTGCTTAACTTTGTTTAACCAGGTGACGAGGCTAAAGCTTCTCCTGAAATGTTTTCTATACTTGTCCAACCTATGAAAAATTCCTCAAGGTGATAAAAAATTAAGTATGTTGGTCTTCCATGCATATATCATCCAAAAATGTCCACATGGCTTTAGAGTGGGCATTTTCCTGAAGCCATTTCAAAATTTCTTTCATATTTTTGATTCCTCCCCTTGTTGATTCTCTGACAGTACTTCTGCCTACTAAAATATCAATTTGTTGATAATTTCTCTTCTCACTCATTATATCTTTTGTTATTTAAAAATAGAAGAAGACTCTTCATTCATGTTAATAAAACTGTTTACATATCCTATCTCTGCACCCAAGATGCCAAGGCTTATGTGCTTTGTGGGAATAAATGTGCTTAATAAATGTCTTTGAATGATCATCTTGGCCATTATCATCAGTATTTAGGAGATGAGCTTCCCCATATTTTGTTGGTATGCATTACAAGATTAAAAGTTGATGATACACAGAAATGGAAGTAGATATCTGTAGCAACTCATAGTCTTGGAGGAAATTTAGCAATTAGACAGATAAAGCCTGATGTAATAAAAGGTCTTAAGACACATGACTTATAAAGTAGACATAGCCAGTCATGGACTCAAAGATTTTTCTGAGGGACAACCCTTGTCAGACCATCTTTTGCTTCTAGTTTTTGCCAATTCCCAATTTGGGTCTGCCAGGTGAAGTACTTCAGTAAAACAGAATTGCCCCTGTGGAAGAGAGGCTTTGGTGGGTTATAAGGCTGCAAGGATATAGAACAAAACTGTCAGCTCTTCCCAGAAGGGCGTCATTTGTCAGGAACACCAAAACAGAGGTTTGGTGCAGCTGGGCAAATCGGACCAGCCTGCAGTACAAGCAGGCTCACTGTAGCTTAGCTGGAGCTTTCAGCTAGCACAGTCCTGAGCTCTGGGTAGTGTGCCTTCGTCTTAAGCAGCTCCAAGAAAAATTATCAGTAGTTTTAGGGGTGAAAATTTGTAAGAGGAAGTAATTTAAGAGTCTGACCAGCCTTTACTGCAAAGCTTTTCTGCTCATTACTGCTCTGACTGGAAGTCTATCGCAAACTTGAGGTAAAAAAGCAAATACAAACCTCATGACAGTTTTACACAAGTTTCTCCACCACGGTTAATACTTAGCCTGCTACAAAATATATACACAGCAAATACTGCTTCTCAGGATCTGAGTAACAAAAACCTCCTCATCTCAAAGCTTGCCTCAGACAGCTGTATGCAAGCCAAAACCTCCTGCTTCGTCACTGGCTCCCATGAGATAGAGAGGAGCTATGCTGCTCCTTTCCCATCCTCACATGGTGGTCTGAGGAAATACCAGAGTGGGCATCCCAGCACCATGCCGTGTTCCTCTGGAAAAATAACCTGTGACACCAAAAAAAGTGAGAAAAACTCCACAATGGTTACTGCCAAATGCCATTAACCTGCTATCAACAAAAATCTACACTGTTGCATGACAACGGATCAGTTTCTGTGTATGACGAAGCATAGTGGAGCCATCTGCTCGCAGTGTGTGGCCTGAGTCTTGGGCTGCAAGAGCATCTGAAAAATTTGTGGCACATTTCTGAATGTCCCATCTCTACTGCAGATGTTTCCATCTGCACAGTAGTGTGGTGCAGTGCATCTCACGTACCATAGCATTTGCAGTTCCCTAATTTCTCTAATGGGTGGTTCTAATCATGCTGGTTATCATTTGCAACCACAATTCTTCCCCTCGTGACTGGATGGCATGAGATACATTAATGGTGGTAGTTCATCTCTGCAGGAGCTGTCAGAGGCCCTCAGCTTTCTGAACCATTGCTATCAGAAAGGACATGACATTGCTTCCTTGGAGGGGCTGTAGCTGTGGTGCCACCTTGGCAAGGAGGCAAGAGAGGGTTGCCAGTTTCTGTGAGTAAGATCCATTCGTGCCCTTTTGTCCCCAGAAGAGCCACACTGGGGATGGTGCATGCTTCTGTAGGTCCGCACTGTCCTGTTGCTCAGGGCACTGATCCCTCTTCCTGCTTAAAGGGATCTCAATGAGGAATGTGGGGCAAATCCCCAGAACAGAGAGCTGAACAACAGCTAAGAAATTGAATTTCAATGCTGTGGAGGATATTCCCCCACAAAGCCACATAAAAATCATAAAAATTGAATTCTAGACATTAGGAACTCTTAGCCAGCACTTTTAGACACCATGGATACTTAATATCATGTCCACATTGTAGGGGTTTTGATAATCTATGATGTAGCATAGATACAGTCACAGAGACTTCACCTACCTGCATTTATCATTCTGGAAAGATCATGTCTATTAATCACAGATAAGAGCACAGCCTATTGTGTCCCTGACAATTAGAGCTCTCTGCCAGCAGAGCAAACACAAATGCTAAGATCAAAGAAATGTAAGGTCTCTTTACAGGGTTCGTGTTGCTTGGGTTTTTTCATAAAATCTTGTACATGCTATAAGTAGGGTCGAATTTTTGTGGTGTTCTGTAAGTGCAACTTCAGCAGGGAAGGGAGGGCAAATACCTGTTTCTAGCTGCTACAAAGATATGCTGCAATTTTCAATAGGGTTGGAGGGTTACCTTCTCTTTGTGAGCTGCACTAGAGAGAGCTCACAAAACACAGGTTTGAATATACAGGAGCTGACATGACACCCCAGCACTGAGCACATGCAATTCCTTGCTTTTGGAGGCAAAGGGGAATGACCTGAAGGAGAGCAAGAACTTTTGTGGAAAAAAAAACCTCTTTGTAAAATGTTAGAAGAAAGAGAAACCATAGCCAAAAAAGCAAAAGCAACAAATAAATGGATAAAAGGATGGTAGATGTGATCGCTGGTTTTGCAGGTCATGGTGTGAACTGTTTGAGTGCATTGGCCACTTGCCAGGCAGGTCTCACCTGTTTTGAGTCTGTGACTGTTCTGCTAGGCTGGACTAAGTCTGCCTATTCTCTTTTAGCCATGTTTTCAACTGCAGAACAAAGCTAAGGAACTTTTCCTGACAAAGGAGCCATTGAAACTTTCCCTTGAAAATGTCTCATTTTGACAAATAAGCATGAACAAATTATCTAATCAGAAAGTCCCCAGCTATGGAGAACAATCTACCCATTTATGCCTGAGCAAGATCAAACCTTTCAGCATTTGGTTGTGCATTTTGTCATTTCAGTTTCCTTTGTCTAGATAAATAACAGTACAAAATAGTATTTTTACTGAGGTTTTCTGTCAGAACTACTTCACATGGCTTTCCTACCTTCCCAAGTATTAAGATAGTTTAAAAAAAATAACAGATTTTTTCTGAAGTTAAATTTCTTTATTCCTTCTGTTGGACTATTGTACACTCTTGAGGGCAGATCTCTGATCTTCATCTGTGAAGCATCTAGTACATAAAGCTGTAAAGCACTGATGCAGGAACTTGGATAACTGCTCTTGGTTTTTGTGGTTCCCATTACAAGGGGTCTGGGTCACAAACGTGTTTTTCGGGATTGGGGCAGCTGATGGTACGTGCTGGGAGCTGGCGTCTGGGAACCATGAGGCAGCTTTGGGATACCTGGGGCTCTTGTCAGAGCCATACCCTTCAGTGTCCTTTCCATGGAAAGATGAGGGAAAAGCAGGGATAAGAAAATCCAAGCACACCTGGGTCTTACCTGCAGGAGGCTCCGAGATGGCTGGAGCAGGCACTCCCACTGCTGAGTGCACACTCCAGACATACCCTGGGTTTCATCTCTCAGATATGGCCTAAGGGGCTGCTTCAGTTCAAATTATGATTTATGATAGTAGCACATACATCTGTAAGAATAACATGTTCATAATAATTAATACATGCTTTCAGAGTGATTCAGCAGCCATAAACGGCACTTTAATTTGCTTCTTAATTTCCCCAAAGAAGTTACCTGCTATATGAGAAATGCAAAGCAGTGTTATTCAAGCCCTAGCAAGATATACAATCCTGCAAACAAGACAAAAATTGCCCCTGTTTTTTCCTTATAAACTGATCTGTAATTTATTTCTGTCAAGGTTCTGAACTCTGAGTAAGCTTGGTCCTGGAAAACCAGAGATAGAGAGCACATTTTAAGACTATTTGGTTTTTTGAGTTTTACAAGTTCGAAAAGAAATAACATTTACTCTTGGTTACCAAAGATTTTCCCTATATTTACTTTCAAATCAGCTGGGTTTTCTGCAGAAAACAGAACTCTCCTTTTCTTGCCCTTTTGTAGAAGGATTTATTTATACTTTAATTCAGGAAGGCTGCCATTTGGAGAGAGTGGAAGGTCTAGGAGGAAGGCTGCAGTGTGCAATGTGTCATCAGGGCAGTTGTGTATATTGTAGCACTTGTTCAGGAACCAGAAGTATGAGCCTTGGTTTGCTTGGCAAGAGAAAAGCCACTGGCATTCTGGGTCATGATACAAGTTCTTCTGAAAAGCATTATCCTTGCACACACGGCCTTCCCAGTCAAAAATTCATCCTCTGCTCCTGCACCTACTCTCACTGCAACACACCTTTGGAGTGAATCCACAGCAAGTGCAGTGGCATGGGGGTGCTATGGCAGGAGGGACAGAGGTGTTCCTATTTAGCTAAAATGGTAGAAGCAGCATTATTACAGCAATGTAGGCATTCATTTTCTTCCGTAAAGGTGAGTATTTCACTCTGCATTTTTAATTTAACCTTGTATATCAGATTTTATCTGACCAACAAAATCCTGTCAGCCCATCAACCAGATCTTGATCACTCCTGATATCTCATCAGGACTCTTAAGAAGATTCTGATATTCATGAACATTATGGGTGTTATAAGATAATGGGTTTTTTTTTCATTTTTAGGTAGAATAAGATGGGTTATTTTAAACTGTTGGGTTTGGAATTGGATTTCTTCCTTCCGACCATCCAGAAAATATAAAAGGCAAACTGACAAGTTGATGTTAGCTCCAGCTTAGAGATCATTTACAAGCTTTTTTCCCCCTCAAATTTAGATAAATTTTCCTTTAAATTCCTATATCCAACTTAACCCTAAATAATCCAGAGCCTTGGAAATGTTCTTGGGAAGAGAAGGATTTCTCTACATCTGAGAAATGCTTTCAGAAGTGTCAGGAATGAAATCTCTAAAAAGGCAAGTAAATGAAAATTTGTTGGAAGACATAAACGTGGTTCACAGGTGCTTTCTGGGACTGGCAGTGCTTGGGGTGTTGGAAACTAAGCACAGGTCTCTGTCACTGAGATGAACTGATGTCACCTCAGCAGAGCTGAAACCCGTTTGCCTCGCATGTCTGTTGGGAGGGCTGTGCAAAGGGGGTTGTCAGTGTGGATACAGTCTTTTATCAGTAGGGATTCTCATCTGCGTGCCGTCCTTCACTGTTTTACACAGGGGTTTAGGAACCAATGTGGCTTAAGCCAAGTCACATCTGGGGACAGAAAAAGGGAAGTCAGATGTGGTTTCCAGCTAATCAAAAGGCTTTGAAACTTTGAAACTCCTTTAGAGGTAAAGCAGATCTGTGTCTGAAACAGTGTATTAACATTTTCATTAAAATATTCTTTCACTGTCATTGTGTTCAGGGACATGTTCACTAGCACAGGCAGATGTGCAACTAAAAACATCTGAAAATACAGGAATAAAATATCTAGGAACTGCATCAACAGGCAACTCACTTCACACAGGCCACCAAGGAGACATCAGATGCTAGTGAACTTGAGCCTTTGCTGAGGTCGTGTAGTAGAGTAAGTCATTGAGTTGAATGAGTAGAATTTACCCCAAAGAATTCATAATATGTGATTAGAGGACATAAGCATTACTAAAAATAAAGACTGAAATCACACATGGAGAACCAACAAATAATTTGCATCCTGAAATATAAAACTCTTATCACCCCACGCACATGCTTTAAATTGCAGTGCTGGATAGATTCTCCAGTATTAACTTCATACAGTCAGCACCCAAAACTAAAAGCATCACACTAAGCCAGTGCCTTTGCTTGCACTTAGCCCAGAGTGACATCATTGTGCTAAATCACTTGTACAGGCAGAACTGAGATACTGAGTGTAATGGAGACATCTTCCAAAGAGGAATTTAGGAAGTCTCTTCTGCAGCCATGATTCTGACAATGTTCAGAGTTGTTAAGTGCTGTAAAGACCACGTGCCATGAAAATCAAGGAAAGACAATCAGCCAGAAGTAACTGATTTGTGTCCAAGTTGTAGTATCCCCTGCTGCATCATGCAGGCACAGGAATAAGTTCCTGGGTAGCCAGTGGTATCAGCTACATTTTTGTTGAATAGATATGCTTTTAGAAATCCTCTGGAGTGTCACTAGACTCTGCCCTATCAGTTCTTCCTCCTACTGAAATCTTCTTATGTTCAGCCTTTTGCTGATGTTCTTCCTTGTCCTACACTTCTCCCAAATTCTACTGGGAAAAAAGTGGCATCTCTGTTCATACAGCTTGATTTTCTCCCCCTTTCTGAAAAGCAGAAGGAAAGAAGGAGCAGAGTACTAGAAAAGCCTCAGTCTTGTTTTGATGTCAGTGGGACTTTCATGTAAGTTAAAACAGCAGTCCCAAGCACAGAAAGGACTACCTATGAAACTGTTTTTATAAATATTTTGTAAATGTTATGTAAGCTGAACTGATCTGCAATACCTGAATTTTTCATTGCTTTTCATGGCAGAGGAAAGAAGATAGAAATATGTAAAATAAGGCACTAGTACCTTAACATAAATAACTAATAAATTGTAAAGCTTTGTAGAAAACAGAAAACTGCTAATGGGATAATGCACATTTGTTGATTCTTGGAGCAGACACTGGCCATACATCAGGCACCAAAGCAAGTGCTAAGAGCATCAGCATGTAACAGCATTAGTTAAACTTCTTTTATGGGAGAGATTAAATAGTCATTAAAGCAGCCCATACTGAGTTTTCATTTTCTATTTTCTATTTTTTGTCCTTGTACAAGAGACTATCACAGGATTTGGGGTTTTCATTAGTACTTCTATCCTTAAAGAAATTACCTTCATGGCAGTCGACCACCAAATTATCAATAATGAAAACCACCCTTCAAAAAGGACCAGCCCAAAGATCAGAAGCGTAAGATTCAGTAATTCCATTGGGTCATCCTACCTCATTTAAGCTTGCCAGACAACTTCAGTAAAGGATTATCATGTGGTCTGTCATTGCATTTCTTTGCTGCTTTGACCAACAGATATTACAATGGGCAAAAGATGGTGTCGACTCCTGGCCCACAAGAACTGACCCAAACCCATCAATCACTGCATGTAGAACACAAAATATAGTAACAAGATAAATTATAATTGCTGTTGGTCGCCCTAGTCTGGCATGGATTTGAATGAAGGAGTAAAGGACATAGACAAAGGCACACGATGATCAAAGCTCCTGCAGAGGTGGTTATTTTCAAAAATATGGATTTGTATGTAAAGATCTTGATTCACGCATTTTCCCCTGCGTGTTTCTGCAGCTTGTGGGGTTACTCACATTCTTAAAACTAAGCTGAAATGGAAGCCAAAAGTTACCACCCACATAAACCTTCCTCCATTCAGCATTAGGGACACCAGGAACAAAAGGTAACCCACTCTTCTGAGGAGCAAACTAGTAAATCCCATACATCCAGACAGGGCATGGGGAAAGACAAGTGCCATGGCTGTGCTCTGGTGTATATGCTGCAGCTTTGTAAGTTTGGCCCTTCCTTTCGTGTTAAGGAATGAAAATACTTTAGAGCCAAGTTAAAGGGATGAATTGCAGATTGAAAGTCCTTCCTTGGGTTGTTGATGCTCTTTATGCCAGATAAAACAAATAATAGAGCTCGATGGAATGGAAATCTCCATAGTCTGCCGTACATTGAATTTGTTTATGGTTCACTTGGCACAATTTTTTTTCCCCTTGGACAATAAATGGACTTCTAAGCTGAAAGTTAATTTTTACTTTAAAAAAACTCTGGCTGTAAAAAATGGACAAATTAACAGCAATGAGCACTTTCAGACAGGAGAAAATGATTCATTAACTGTTCTTTCACCATTGTAGAAGAGCCCACTTTTGGCTGGTCCTCAGAGAGTCCAAAGATGCTTATAATACAAGCAACGTTTAGAAAAACTTCATTGCACAGAGAAAATTCAAGGCTTCAATTTTCTTCTTGAGAGAGTTCAGTAGTTACTCTATTCTCCATGTGTATGTGTGAGTGTGTGTGCGTGTGTATGTTTATACACAAAATTAGGTTCTAGCAATGGGAAAGTGCATTTATGCAAAAAGCAATTCATCAAGCACTTCTGTGCTCAGAATTCACTGAGGTAATTTAGATACTTTAATGGCAAGGTAGTTTAGGTAAGGTATGCAATAAATGTTTCCCCCAACCCCTTCAAATAGTTAGAGTAATGGAAAATGTGCACTCTAAATGAATCTTTTCAGTAAAGTAATTCTTGTTTTAATTATTTATCAGTTAGAAAATATGAAATATAATGACATAGCAAACTTCTCTGGAACCTCTTTTCATGTTGAGGGAGCATTCTTACATTAGCTGGAGTTTTATGCGGCTGTAACTAAAAGGCTAACATAATGCAGTGTGCGGCACTAATCTGTTTCTCGTAACATTAAATGTCCAGCAAGCACCTACCACAATGAGGAGCCCCTTTGGATCTATTTGCAATATTTTCACCATGGCCTTGACCTTAGTGATGTCAGGCATATATTATATCTCCACTATAATTTACTATTGACATCATGGATTAAATTTGTTGTTTCAGCTAATGCAACAGAGCAAGCAAGGTGGATTGTGAAACAAAGCCAGCTGCTGAAATACGAGGGTTGTCAAGTATAAATTTACAAAAGATATTCAGACTGAGCACAGAAGACAAAAATAAATGGACAGAGAAGCTTTTTTTGACAGACTGCAAAGGGCTAGAGACTTAAACTTGAGCATTGTAAATCCAAATGTCACAAAACACTGCTACAGAATGTGAGACATGTCTATTTCTCAGGAATATAAATGGTGATATGAAACCAAACTTTCAAGATGCTGTGCATTTTTGAAAAGTCTATCACTATCTCCTGATAAGAAACTTAGTGATCTTTTCCTCTTAGCCTTAAAAGAAAGAAATCCATCATTTAAATTCAGTGACCAACATAACAACTGTATTGGCGCAGGTAGTTTATAAAAATAGCAAAAGAAGCTTTGTATAGTTTTTTTGATTTCTAGAAAAACATATTAAACTGACTGATATGTTTGTTCTCTTGGTGAAATTTAGCCAATCATATAAAATTAATTCTTATTTGGGCATTCATATGGATAGATGGTTTTTCAGCTGTTATGTGTCTGTGGAAGAACAGCACTATATAAAAATAAAATACTTCTTTTATTTTTGAGGTGTTATGTCAGTCACATAACTCAGGGTGGGTTCTCTTGCCAAGGCTTTTCTGTGGTTCCCAGAATGACGTACTGCCTGATCACCTGAGAAAGGTCTCAGTAAAGAGAGATACCCACGGAACAAGGTGGGCAGCAGTGCTCATGCAGGCCTGCAGCTGAGGCTGGGAAGCATCCTGCAGTGGCCTCAGCTTCCAGATTCTCCAATCATGAAGCCAGTAACTGAGGCTGAAAAAAGAGGTACAGCATGTTGGCCGAAGGCCAAGTCTCCACCTTGGAGACTTTCAGCTCTGTGTTTGACTCAGCAACAAGCACGGTCTTTCTTATTTCTTTGCAGTTGAGGGAATAAACCTAACCCAAGGAAATTAAGCTCTGACTCCGTGACCTAAGTAAATTGTCAGCACAGATTTAAGAGAAACATATAATAGTCACAGGACCATCAATGAAGCAACTGTGGGTTCTACCAAAATATAAACAGACGGCACTGTTTTGGGATAAACACAGAGATAGGAATGATACCTTTCTCTGTGACATTTGGAATACCTCCAAAACAGCTGCATTTTGTGGAACTCTTTCCTCCAGTGCAAATCCATTCATGGCCTGAGTGATGGGATGGCTACCTCTAGCAACTGAAGAGCAGAGGAGGTAATGGCTAGCAAGAGCAAGTTTGTTTTGAGGGGGTCCATGGTTTCTTCTTGTGTTTTTTCAATACTCAAAAGGCCTAATCTTAAATATTGGGATGAGTTAAAGCAAGATTCTTAGACATGACTAAAAGTAGTGTTACGACAAATGGTCTATAGCTTTCTCCTATTGTGTCAAAGATGCTGTGGAAGATGATCAATGTAGGCCAGACCCAGAGAGATTCCACGCTCCACTCACTGCAAACACCTCTCTGGAGCAGCTCGGGTACACTGTGCTGCAAGAGGTAAGAGCAACAGTATGCCACGTGATCTTAGGATTAATTTTGATTCATTTTGCAGGTCAAGCATGAAATGCCTCTTGCAGTGCTCTCTGGTGCTAAACAATTTACACCAGTTTAGAATTTTCCAATCTTAGCATCAATTATTTGTGACAATTTCAGATGGCTATCTAATTTTGGCAATGCAGTATTCATACCTATACATACTATTCATTCCCTATACATTGATTTCCTCTAAGCTCTGCTTTTTTGGGAAAATCTTTTACACTGATACACCTGGTTAGCAGATGTGGCTTGGCTATTATATGTGATGCAATTAATCTGGAAGGCTGGCGTCACAGGACGTTCCGTGATGCTGTGGCAGCATTATTGTGATTCATTAGTGTCACCTCCTCAGCAAGTTGTAATTGGCAATGCATATTGTTTCTGTAAAAAATCAGTCACTGTGGTGGTAGGAAAAAGAGTGGCATATTTTCTCTCCTGAGGAAAACAAAGGTTATCCTTGTTTACACATCTAGTGTAAATGTAAAATGAACAAGCTCCATCCTTAATTTGCCTCATCTACCTCACTGCAAAGCCTAGGTGTTAGAGGATGGTGTGGAGATGCATTCACCAGACAAAAAGTGTTTCCTATTATTAATGGCTGGAGAAGCCCTCTGTGTAATCAAAGGGCACAGCTGCAATGATATACAGCCAGTGACAAACGGAGAGATCTTTCCTTCTCACTGCTACAAGCTTGCCAGCTTGCAGCCAGCAACTTCCAGCGCTGTATATCTGCAAGATAAATAGCACAAGATATGAATATACGCAGTGCTTACAGTCTTGAAAAGTATTATTATATCCCCCACATACAATCATTCTAAATTTGACTTGAGTGCATTTTTCACAATTTCAGAGCTATTCTTGCTGTTTGGAAATAGATACGGGTTCTGAGCAGAGATTTAAAACCCTCTAACAGTGCTGCTTTCGGAGGTCTGGTTTGGAAGCGGATGTTGTACAGCTGATGGTGTCAGCAAAGCAGCTTGCATGAGATTCATAGCTCTCTTCTGCAGTGACAAGCAGCACTGAACTTTTCAGTGAAAGGAATCAGCTAAAGGATATACAAGAAAACATTTTTATTTTTCTGATGCATCTATGACAAAGCAATCTAAGGAAAGAACTCATTCTCTTCAATACGTGTGTATTTCAGAAAAAGCCATGTTAGCTGTTTTCTTTTGTAGTTGTTTCTAGTCACATTTTAGTCCTTTTGTTTTTACAAAAAAAGATATTCTGTGTAGCACCTTCCTTAAGCTAAGGATGCATCTGAACTGAAACAAAACTTTAAAGCTAAGTGGGGAGCAATCGCCTGTGAAAAGTGAAGCAAACAAAGGTTCTCAGTAAATAAAAAATTATGTGCCCTTTTGCCTGGTTTGCTGTTGGTTTAAGTGGGTCCAGATTTCCACAAACATGAAACCAAAGCTATCAGTGGGCAAGGCCAGCCTTTCCACGGAGGCAGTGTCAGAAGGGGGTCCCCACGAACACACATGACATGCAGGCACACAGGCACATGCACACACGGAGGAAGTTGGTGCCGCTCTGTGACCTTTCCATGAACTTTCTAGGAGATGCAAAGATCAGTCAAGAAGCCAAAGGTCAGCATTCATGCTGGTCACAAGCAAAAATCAGTTTTAACCAGTCACTGGAAGAGTGTTTCTGCCCCTTGAGTTATCTCAGCAAAATACTATTAACTGCATTTTGTATAGTGGAAAATTGACTCAGTCAGTGTTTAGTGTCTCAGCACGGCTCAGTGTTGCTGCACTCATTTGACAACTTATTAGAAGTTATGTTCACTTTTCCCCTGTAATATATCTGTGCAGGGGAAAGATGGAGTTAAATAATATGAAGGAAGTGGCACAATGTGAGAAAAATCTGGGAATTCAGAGTGAACAGTGCCACTGCTGATGTTCGTGAGACACAAAAGTATGAGCTGAAGAAAGGAAATTACATGTTGATTGCCTATGAAGAAAAACATTGAGTTAAAAGCAAGGGAACAGTAAAGGAAGTCTGCAATTTCGGTTGTAATTAACTTGTCCAGCCTCCCGCACAGTACTTGGTATCAGATCATACCACAGTGGTATCTTTGTTTAAATCAGAGTTTTAAAAAAAGAGAATCAGAATGAAATATACAAGTAATATAATCCTACTTTCAGCAGGTCAGAAGTGAAAACAAATGTGGTGATTTTGCTTCTGCTGTAGCCTGAGGTGGACATTTGCCCATGTGACAGCATACAAGATACATTTTAGCACAAAACTCCCATTGACTGCAACGGGACCCTGATCGAACCCAGACAGAGCAAGTGCTGTATTCTAGAAGAAGCACAAACCTCTACCATATGAGTGTCTTTACTACAGCAGGCTGGGAGGATCTTGTTCTAAGTAATGAGTTATTAGGAACATTCTTTTGTTTCCCCTTGCTTTTGCTTTTCTCACTGGCACAGTCTAATAAATTAATAGTTAAGTTCCACTTAGGAAAAATGATGAGTGAAGCTCAAGAGACGAAGCTAAAGAGATGTGAAATTTTGGCTACAGATTGGAAAAGGATACCTTGAGTTTTTAACAGTGTACTTTAATAACAGCAAGTGGTTCATGAATACATTTTTATCTAACATATTATGAAATCTCTCAATATATTCTTCAACTCAGAAAGCTTTCCAAGTAAAACAAAGTAAAAGGAAAAGAACATAAAATATTTTGCCCATATTGGCTTATTGGTGACTTCAATTATTTCTCATGCTTATTCTTTTTTGGAGTCATCTGGGTTATTTTGACCACTTCCTCGCATCTTTTAACTCCTAAAACAAATTATTTCACCAATAATTGCTCACTCTGGGGCTAGTTTCACTGTGCTTTCTTTTGTAAAAACAAAACAAACAAAAAACCAAAACAAAACAGTTGGGTTCATTGTCTGGTTTTTGCACTAGAATATGAGTGAAAATGTCTCTGCACGACCCAAAACTGCAGCACTTCCTGCCCTGTCACTGAGAACTGAAGTGCTTTTGAGAACAGGGTCAGGAGCCGTCAGGAGCACTGAGGGTGCTTTGTGCCTGCCCGAGCAGTGGGAAGGCAGCTCCTCACAGCTGGGAGCTCCCACCTGGACCAGAGCTGGGCTGACGCTTCCAGCTTCTCCGTGAAGGGGTCTGAGGACTATGGACTCAGTGGTAATTCTAGATGAGGCTTGGGCTGGGATAGTAAAGCCATGCATAAATCAAACAAGTTTAGGGCAGGCAGTATTTAATATAATAATAGGGCGAGGACTTACAGCCAGGGCTACTCTTCTGTCTCCACTGCAGAGGAGAATAATGGAAAATCCGATCTTTTAATCTTTCTGCAAATATTTTAACTCCTTTTAAAGTCCTTCTGATGATTGCATTTACTTCATACTTGTGCCAGCACTTCTGTGTGTGGGAGTGCTCGTAGATCCTGAAGTGACTGTGGAGCCTCTTCTTGTTCCATCAGCCAGTAGAGAAATATTACCCAGCAGCAAATAAATGGTGCTGGCCAACTTCTACTTGGGTATGAAAGCATCTTGCCAGGGAACACTCTGATCCACATACACTGACTTTTTTTAAAAGCTGGAAGAGTCTGAGAGGACTATAAAAGAAGCTAAAGTCATGCTAATGTTTTAAAATGGTAAACATGATGACTAATAGACGTTCAACCTATTAAGATGAAAAGAGGCATCATCCCAGTCTTGGAAGCTTAACATTGGAGACAATTAGTACGTAATTAAATGATGACAGCAGAACATTCATCTTGGCACATTTTCAGGAAAGTTAAGTTTTGTCAGACAAGTGTGGTCTTAGTTTTTTTGATGAAATAGCAAGTTCTGGTGATAAAGTTAAAAACCCCACCAAAGCTACTTAGTCCCACTGAATGGACTAAACCAAACAAAGAGATGATATTGAGTAACTGGGAACTGAAAGTCACCTCTGTTGAGGCCTCGCAGGCCTTGTTCCTCTCCTGTTCTACAGCTGATGGTAACAGCAAGGGAGGGGCAAGGACACACCACGCATACAGGAACAGTAACCAGAGTCAAAATCCACACATCCCAGACAAGTCCATAGAGCCAAGGTTGGTCTGGGGTCAAGCAAGTAAGTCAGGTCAGCAAGGCCAGGAGGGGCTTGGCACAGTAAAAGGCGGGCACAGACACGCTTAAAATGTAACTTCAGCAAGGACCAAAGGCAAAAACCTGACCTTAAATGCAGCTTGGAAGCCACTGGACAAAAGCCTCACAAAAAGGCTTTCTCCAGATCTTTCTCATGCAGCTCTTCCTCAAAGCTTGGCTGCTTTCATAGCAGCTTGATCCAGGGTTCCGCAACTGCATGGCATTAGAACAGCCCTGGAGTGCAGGCCATGGCGGGGCTGAGGAGAAGAGCCTGCAGAGCAGCTCAGGGCCTCAGCTGGGATTTGGGAATAATGGTAGCTAAACAAAGGAACACAGACTTTTAATACAATATATAGAGGAGGATGTGAAGGCAAGAAGATACACACCCTTAACTGGGTTTCAGAAGGGGCTATAATACCTGAAAATAGCATTAGTGAAAATGCTCGTCAGAATACTGGGTTGGTTCTTGAAGTACATTATGAAACTAAAAAAAAAAACTATTTAAAAAACCCCCAACATTCAAAGAAATAAAGAGTCAGGAAAACATACATTAATTTATTGAGGTTATCCAAGAAGGAGTTAAAAAGTGACTTAATCAAAGTCTGCAGGTATCTACATAAGGAAGAGATTTCTGATAACAAATAGCTATTTAGTCTAACAGAAAAAGGCACAATAAGATCCAATGGTTGGAAGCTGTCGTACTTTCTCTAGCATGGGCCATTAATCATTGGAACAACCTACCACAGGATGTGGTAGATCATTTGAAGTCTTTAAATCAGGACTGCATCTTTACAAAAGAAATTCCTTCTCCCAAACAGAAAATCTGCATCTGATGCAGAAACTGAATTGTGCAAGGATTGAGGCAAAAGCCTGTGAAATATATTAAATACAAGAAAAACAGCTCAGTGGTAAAATAAAGACAAATAAGTGGGATGTTATAGGGCAGCATAACAGATTCCTGTGCCTTTGTCACTAAAACCTACACAGCTGTTTGCAAGAACAAATTTATGGAAAAGAAGCAGAGAGGGGAAAGGAAAAAGGTATTCTTTCTAAAATATATGTCTTCTGTCCTTTAAACACAGTGTGAAAAAGACATGCTTTTTCCTTGAAGTTCATCTGGTGGCATTCTGACTGCACATGGTGATGGGCTCACCAGTTGTTATTTATGAAGCATGGCTTCTTGGGCATGGTTTAAAAATATCAGTTGGCCTTCTTTCAGTTAAATCCCATTCCTCTGAGGTGAATTTAATCATGCCTGAAATATATCTGTAAAACAGAAGCACTCTGAGTTTCCTACAGAGAAAAAAGGAAGATACCAGCCTGCGGGACAGAATACAGCTCTTATGTCAAAAAGAGCAAACAGATAGGGTGCAATTCCAGGGCTATACTTTTGAGTTCAGACCACCTAAGTTTATAGTCAGAGCTCCCACAAGGAGGGACAGGAGTATATGAGGATATTTGCTACTTGTTGTAGTTAATAGCACTAAACATTTATATAATTCTAGTACTCTGCTTTGATAGGAACTTCTTTGTGTGGGGAGCTGCCCAAACAGAAGAGAAAAGGGCAGGGAGCAGGTAATCGATGCACGGGAAGAGCACTGCAGCCTAAAGCCTCCAGCAGCCTGCATAGAAAATTTGAGTTGGTCTTTCAGAGTTGCTGCCATGACAGAAGAAGGACTCTGGTTTCCTGCCTGCTTTGAAAGCATGAAAAGTCCTTCTCTGAGATTTTATTTATGATTTTAGCCTCTGATACGCAAACAGCTGTTGGATTAAAGTGTATGTTCCAAGTTCACTGGGCTTTTCATGATCAGAGAATAATAATAAAGAGCTGGATGCAGAGATTATGGTGGCTTTGCTCCACCTGTCCTTTGGGATCCAGTAGTTATATCCCTAACCCTTCTGTGACCTAAGCATATGTAATACATGTAGCACAGCTCAAGATGGTGCAGAAGGAAATAAAAATGCATAGGGATATACCTGCTAATTTATGATCTGCATGCCAAGGCACACAGCAGCACAGCTGTGTGTGTGCGTGCTCTGTGAGTGTGCATCCCGCATGTGCACCCCATCCCCCAGCTGCAATAGGACAGATTCCCAATTAAAACTGGGACCTCTCTGGAGTGAGTGGTTCATGGCTGTACTATTCCTGGAAAACCTGCTGCAGTACAAGTAAGAATCAGTTGTAACAATTCAATACAGTTCCTACTGTCAAGTCTCTAAATTCATTAGCAATTTCACATACTTTGCCATTTACATTGTTGGATCACTTCTTCTCTTTCCATAAACTTATAAAAACAAACAATTAGTTAAGAAAATTTCTATGGCTTTTCTCCCCGCACAAGTCATTTTCAGTCTTCCTTTTTCTAAAGCCTGCTGTTGCACTGAGCAGCATTTTTACCCCCTGGGGTGTGTGTTTCACCCGTGATGGTCACCAGATGAGGCTGTTTCAGGCTGACACAAAGTACCATCTCCACAGAGGCTGAACATCTCTGAATTAACCCACAAGTGCTGCTGGCTAGAGGAGCCAGGAGGGAGACGAGGCTCAGCTGCTGTTCAGCATGTCACAGCACCAATCTGTCAGTCAGCACAGCCCAGATCCCACACAGAAACCTCCATGGGCTTTGAATCATGCCTTAAGCATTACAGTGCTTTGGGAATCTGTGTGCATGCGTGTGGTTTCTGGGTGTATGTTTTAATTTTGTTTTGTTCTGGAAATACCAAGTATGTCCTTCGAGACCATTAGAAATGAAGTTTATATAGACATGGTAAAAGACCACTGTAGGCAAGGATAATAAAATAGGAAATTATTATGAGAGACGTAACAACTGGTTTAAAATAGAAAATGCTGAGTTTTTCAAGTTCGGCAAGTATGATTATTTTTCATTTTCTGAGCGCCTGTGAGTATACAGAGTTCTAATCTGAGAACTGGAACAAACTGGGTTTGTTTATGAGCAAGCAATATAAACTCATCTATCAGACTCATCAGTACATGGGCCAAATCATAAATTACCATCTCACTGTTGGCTTTTAGAGAACAGTGACACTTACTCCATGTGAAGATGTGCCCCTTATTTTTGAATCAGAAAAGCTAAGAGCTTTGCTTCTGGCAAGGACAACTCTAAAAGGAATCATTCCTAATGCAATCTGCCCTTGAAATAAAGCTTCCTCTCATCTGCATTCCTCATGTCATCTGATATGGGCTGCAAATATAAAATTTTCATTGTTTTCCTATGACATTGTCAGGATGGGAAGAAATATTAGCAACATGATTCCTAACAAAATCTGCATGAAGTTGTCACACATTTGACTTCCTGATAGACATAAATCTATTATCCTACAAACTGTGTTGCTCACATGATATTCCTACTAAGCAGCTACAGCTGGTAAGAGCTACTCTGCATAATTTGCTTTGAAGTATCTTTAAGATTAACCAGATGATGTATTCTTTTTTTTTCTTTCCCTCTTTCCCTCTGTCTCTCTTGGTGGTGGTGGTGTTGTCATCATCATCATGGTCCTGTTCCTACAGAAAGGTTTGTGGACTGCAGATACCCACATAATATCTGTATACCTTGTGGGCAGATTGTCTGTATCTTACACTAAATGTATTTAAACCTAAATGTTTGGGCTGCTAGAAATAACACAGGGAAATCTGGAACTGCTAAAATCAGAAAATAAAAAGCCACTGTAGTTAGCCAGTATGACAGTGCTTGAAAATAAATCTGATTTACCAACAAATGAATGTTCTATTTTTCCATCAGCTTGCTTTCAAGTCCAAGTATACATTGTTTTTAAAAACATGATCTCATTAACAAGAACACTTTGGCATTATCTGAAAAAAAGAGATTAGTTTATTTTTGTATTGAGTGACAAAATTCCTGTCTCTAAGACACTTAATTGTTTTGTAGCCTCTTCTGAGGGACAGTTTTGCTGTGTGGAGAATCACATCTTTGCCCACTAGTTTTCTGTGTTACTTGCCATATACAATGCAAAGGAAGTAACTGTGAAAATGCAAATGAATATTCTCATGTAAATGTGCTAATATGACAGCATGTTGTACATCTGAGTGGCTGAGAAAACTAATGGGCACCATTCTGCTCTGTGGAAACATGAGCCATGGTGAGAAAGCTGGAATTCAGATTTATTGCTTCTTCCTTCTCACCTTCAATGCTTGAATAAAATAAACATTTAAAGGATGCAAGTTTAACTGTCTTAATCTCATCAGCTTGGGCTTGGCCTTTCGCTCTTCTATGTTCAAATGAAGTACTTCATCAAAATTACGTTACAATTCTAAATGAAATCAAGGTCCACTTTTCATTAACTTTTGCTTTTTATCCTCCCTCTATTGGAATGCATTGGCTCTGAAGTCTCCTGGCTGCAGCCGCTGGGTGTTTAGAGGCAATACTACAGACTTTTAGGTTTTATGGATTCTACAAGAACAATATAACATGATACTGACAATCATAAACAGATACTACGTTGTTTCAGTTTGGAAACAATTGCAGCCATATAACCCTTGGTGGGCTCTTTTATATGAACTTTTATTTTTCTCTGTACAATGGCTAACATGGGAACTATCCCCCATCCAACAGAGCAGCTTGTATTTGCTCAGGAAATGGTTAAGTTACAGCTGCTCACCCCTGTTACTTCATGGAAATGCTTTGATTTGTCTTCCATACTAAAACAGTTAGAGTCATTTGTTTTACTAACAACTCCCCTCAGAGCAGAACCTCAATACCATCTTAAAGCAAAATTAACTTCACACATGACTTTGTCAAGAAGCTTATTTCCCTCTCAGGAGAGTTCAAATTTCATGAAATCTGGACACAGTATAGTTAGGAGGACAGACTTTGGAAATGTTACTTCCTTCGTTATGCTGCCCATTCACCCAAGGATTTTTCAGGTGACATAAATGCAACACTTTCTTAAGTGTATAAAAACGCCTGTACTTGAACAGGCTACCCAGCTTGGCCATTGCCAAGAGGGCACGGGGCAAAATATTAGTTGTATCTCCAACCTGCACTCTGAATTTTCAAAGTCTAACCACAATGATGTGTCCACTACACTAAAATAACGGGGGTTTTTTAAGCTTTTGATGATTTGTAAAATATTTGGCATATCTAAGAGTAGGGAATAACTCTGGACTGGCTCATCACTGTCCAAATGGGGAATATGTAGCTGCAGCCTCCTAAATTGACTGACAAGACAGCTTAGAGATACCAACAGGAGTAGATGGACAGCAAACATGGGGTTTGTATGTATCTCCACTCCATCCTTCTCTGAGGAGTTGTATGAATATGAAGCTTTTTACCGGTAAATTCCAGTAAGTCCTGTAAGGAAAAAAAAACCAACAACAAAACAAAGAAACAAAAAATCATTGTAGTTTAATGGTGGCAAATCTAGTTCATCTAGTACATCCAGATCAGCTGAGAACACTTTCTGGACTTGAAACAGAGAAAAATGAAAGATTTCTCTTTGTTAGAATTTCAAAGTACTTCGCATTCACCACAAACCACCTTCTAACAGTAAAGCTCAGAATACCAGCCTGTATCAAGTCATTAACCTTTTAGGACTCAATCAAAGCGGGGTTGTGTGACATTAATGAATGCTTTAATGTGGTATATAAAAGCTAACAAACATGGAAACTGGGAATGATTCATCAAATTTAATATTCCATCAAACATTTAATTTTGAAGACTGACACTTTTTAAAAATAATGCAATAGACTACAAGTTCAAAAGAGTGCCTTTAATGAAAGTCATTCCCCTCTTTTTAGGACTTTTCCAAGTTGTATTTAGATACCCAACAAAAGCAAGAGAAGTGCATAAAAATGAAACAGTTATGCGACCTTCTAAATAACATTTGAACATATTTTATGGAATCTGTTGAGAAGAGTGAAGGAAGTTGTCCTTATAAATACACTTGCAGTTTAGGTCACACATTGTCTGCAGTCATTGCTAGGAGGCAAAAGCCCTGTTGTAAAACAGCTGGGCTTCTTGGCTTGGGGCAAAGGCAAATTCCACAGCCAGAAACCTAATTAGACACTTTTGGAATTCACAGCACCCTTTCACGCTATGACCTTTTCCTTTCTGCCTTCCCCTTGCTTCTCTACAGCTCACCCCCATATGTTCTCCTCCCCCCATCCCCACATGAACATTTGATCCTCTCCTTACTAAATATGTTGCTCTTTATTGCATAAATACTGTCTACTGGCCAAATTCAATCCTGCTGGTAATAAGACCAGCTTGGAAGTTAACAAGTTTATGTCATGGATAAATTTGCCCCTGTGATGCATTTAACATGTAAGAGACTCTATGCTTATCCATTCTCCTAAAAATTTTCAAAAACATGGACTGCAGAGAAGTGATGTTGAAGAAACAGCTTTATCTGTCCTGTAAAATTGCAAAGACCCCAAAGGATCCTCATGTAGCCCTGGAAAGAAAAGCAGAATAGTCTGACTTTTTTTAAAACCCATCAACACATGATCTAACCCTGCCCAATTGCCAGGGCACCCACCTGAAAGCAGAAAGCTCAGGTTCAAATTCCTGGAGGGACTTGAACCTGGATCTTCCACATGTGATAAGTAGATATGCCAGCTCCTGGTCTCACATTGGCTATTTTTTGGACTGAAGTAGCAATTCTGCTGTGAACCTGGCTTTTTTCACTGAAAGATTTTGCATATCACACAGCATTTTTCATATTGACAGATAGGTATTTTTCAATGAATAAGGCCTCACCACAAATTTGCCAACCTCCTATAGCCTCAGACAAACATTCAAACCTTTCTTTTACATTCAAAACCTTTCTAAAAGACTGATACACTTTAATTTAAATGTCATATGTGTCAAGGGGGAATAATATCCAAAAACATATAGATACAAGAATCTAGGTGTTTTATAAAATAAATGTGCAACTGATAGAAATGGAAGGCTATTAAATGCCACTGAAGATGTATAAGTTACAGTGAGACTATTATATACCACTTTCTTAAATTGTTTTTATAACATAAGCTGCAATTCTTATCCAAACTCATTTCCAGCCAAAGAGCATGTTCCCTCATACAGATTTTTCACTTAACTAAAAACTGCAGGATTCATCCATTAAAAAACAAAACAAAAC
>VYXC01002442.1:1174015-1340708 GCA_013397175.1 Platysteira castanea
AAAAACAAAAAAAAAAAACCCAAAAAAAAAAAAAAAAAAAAAAAAAAAAAAAAAAAAAAAAAAAAAAAAAAAAAAAAAAAACACAACCCAAAAAAAAAAAACACGCAAACCCAAAACTATGATAAATAGGATATTTTAACTGAATTGGGTAATGGAGAACTGCTGTGCCACTCCTGAGAAATGTCTATAATTCACTTATGCCTTCTGGTATTTGTATAGCATGTTGACTCATGAATCACAGGGTATCTATCATAAAAAAAAAGTCTCCTTGACAAAAAATACATTTAACTCAGCTGAGATTTGCAGTTAAGATTCATGCCTACATTTTTAAAATCACAAATGCTATTATGTTACACATGGGGAACTGTTTTTGTAAACCTGTGCACTTTGGTGGTACATTTCCTGTTCTGAGTCCCAGAAAGCACTAACGAATTGCTTCTCACCATGTTCCTGGCAGGATTATTCTCACTTTGCAGATGGTAAAACTGAGGCAGAGGAGCTCACTAGGGTGATCAGGGGAGAAGCGCAGTTCAAAACTCAAAGCAGAGGGCAGAATTAAATGCTGCTTTGGTCAACTGGTGCCCAGTGTTTTCCATGGCTGCCAGCTTCAGCAGTAGAGACCTTGCTTCCTCTTCGACTACCCACCAGCAGTACCTTTCCTCTAGCTGCCCTTTGGCAGAACCAAGTAGACTTTTAAAACTTCTTGTTTGTTATGGAAATGCATCTTTTTCCCTAGCCAAAGGCATTCTGATATGGTATTGGCCCGTGAGGAAAGAAACAGAAGGATTTAGGCAGATTTGTATGAAATACGTAGAGCAGTTGGGATAGGAACAGGTGAGAGGTGCCTGCCATGGGATGTCCGTATGCTTTTGTCACATTTAGAAATGGTGAGAAACAGTACTTGTCACAATCACTGGCAATGAGAAAGGGAAGAAAATGCCTACAGGGTGTGCAGGGGAAATGGCCAGAGTTGGGCTTTCCTCCAAAGAAAAAGAGTTCACCTCTCAAGGCCTGTGGGGCAGAGAGTAAATATCAGTAGGTATTTGAAGGGTGTCAGAGGTGCCAGGTGAGGGGAGATCCTGCAGAATAAAGTCCCAAAATCAACAGAGAAAGAAACAAAACCAGAGGGCTCTTTGTGACTTCAAACCCACAGAATATTGCCTCTACCATGGCAACTGGGGACACTTAGTCCTGGGTTTCACATCACAACCAGAGCCAGGCACCTTGGGCTGACTTCCAGTTCACCCCAGCCCCATGTCTTCAGCCAGGACTGAACGGGTGCAGCATCTTACTCAGCCTGGGCCCTAAAAATCTCTCTTATTTCATCTTCTACAACAAGCAGGTATCTACTACATGCTATTGCTTTTTGCTTGAGATTAAATATTTCAATCACTGAAAAATACCATTCATTATCATTTGCAGCTATCATTTTAATCATAAACTAAACCTCAAAGCAACACTAAGTGTGCATGATTGCTAAGTGGTCAGCATCATCAAAGTCCCCTGGAAAAAGTAATTAGTATGTTACTATACATCTGCATACCTGGGAGATAAATGTTGTTTGCATCCCCTTCCCTAACGACAGAAGGGAGATGGTTCAGTAAAACACCCTACCTCTTAACATGCAGGGTTTGTTGTAGGAGCAGCTCAATTCATATTTCCACCAGTTTGATGGTAAGTGAGCAGCAGTAGCAATATTAATCTGCAGTAACCTGTCAGTGAACTCTACAGCTAATATGATGTAGTTATGATTTTACCATCAATCAGAACTGAACAGGCCCTGGACAATCCTTACAGCACTGCCTCAAAAAATCTAATTGTGCAAAAGCTTCATCGGTTTCCAACATTTCTTTTTTATCTGTCACGGACTTTTGGCCTACTACACAACCTTTTATTATTGGTCTTATTGCATTAGCTTGTTGGACAAAAAAGAAAAGGCTAAATCTAAGAGTTCCCCTGCATTCCATCATTTGTTACCATGTAGGATCCTATTTGACAGTTCCATATTATTTTAGATTTAGATAGATATTCTTAGGACATATGGTATTGCATGAACTTTTGAACCACTTATTGCCAATGTATAAAAAAAAAGGCTAACAATATTTTTACCTCTGCACTTGCATGTTCAAATGTATAAGAAATAGATAACAAAATGGGAGAATTAAGCTGTAACCTGGATTGGATTAGACAAAATGTAAACCCAGACTTGTTTTTTTCTTTTAATTAATTGTATTCACAGAGTAGAAGAATAGTTGAAAAATGAATTACTAACAGCAAATATGAACTTCTACAGGAGTTAGAGTTCTACTAGTAATTAAGATAACTGTTCATTATTCTTTTCAGGCAGTTTTAGTACAATCATCTATTATGTAGTTTTGTAGCTTAAATTAGATGGGGGTGTGTGTGTGTGTATGTGTGTAAATATCATAAAATAAACACAGACAGGCACTCTCAGCCAGAAGCTTTCCTTCAAACAGTGGCCATAAGAGATTACAACTTGCAGTGAGATTACAACCACACTATTTCTGGTGACTTTACTACGCAAGAAGTTCTGGTGTAACTTTTGTGATTTTAAACATATAAACCCATCAAGGAAGATGAACTATTAACATTATCTGTTTAGTCATTTTAATCTTTTGCATCTTAAATGTAATCAGGCTTTTCAGAACTCAAATTGCTAATCAGCATGTTGGATAGATGTTTCCATTTTAAAATGTGCACATTTAGACATAACAGCTGGCTGTAAAGAATATATTTATATTTGTGATTTAATGTATCACAAACTTTATATTTGATTTCATTTAGCTTTACCAAGAAACTGAGAACATTTTTGCTAGCATGATCTGTTTTGACAGCAGTTTTACAGCAGCAGAAAAGCATGGAGTAATAAATGAGGTGTGCATACAATGCATTATGTAGTCTTTAAAGCAAGCATGTCTTTTTAACAAAGCAAAGTTTTTTTACACAATTTCAAGTGATTTCATCCCTTTCTAACATGAGCTCAATTCATGCAAAGCAATACAGATTGTGCATAAACAGAACACAGCACTATTATCTACTACAACGGCTGTTCGTTAATTTAGCAAACTGTGTTCAAAATTGAGGGGAAATATTTTTTTTAGAAGAACTCTAACTTCAAATAAATACTTTTGATGATATGAACATCAAATGAATTGCTGAGTTTTAGCCTTCAATCAATCATAATGTAAAGCAATTGTAATCTAATAAAAATAGCCATACAAAATAAGGAAATGGCAGTTGCATCCTGTTAAAAACATGCAGGAATGCAGCTTTGGAACTGCTGAGAGAATCCGGGCTGTAGAAAGACAAAAACAGGATGTTAAATTCTTACGACAATTGGAAGCAAGTGATTTTTTAAGCACCCACCACCACCCGTGATAATTTGTTCAGCAGCCTCTAGGGGGTTCTGTGTGACTGCAGAACCCTACAACTTTATGAGCACCTAAAAACAGGTTATCAGAGATACAGGCATTTACACTGATGTTGAAAATGCCCTGCTGCACTGTCACTGCTGCAAATTTGACTGCTACACTAGCTCCAGTGTTCTCTAAAGTGAAAATCACAAAAGAAAGTTCTTGAGAATTTCAGCCCACTTGACAATGCGTACTGTCGTCATGGCAGTAATAAATACATTAGTTATAATTAATATCATTACATCAAATGCATATAGTCATTCCTTAGGAAAGAGTATTTAAATGCCAACCACAAATTTATTCACTTTCTTTTATGTTTTTAACAATTATTTAACTTCTTGTTTTAGAAGGCTGTCAGTAAGGAACACTAGTTTTCCTTCATTATTTCATATTCCTGTTTTTGCAAGAGGCTGGAACTTTACCACCACATACTAATTCTCTGTACTTTAAGAGTCAACTACAAGATGTTATAGGATTCCTGCTATTAAAAAAAAAAAAAATCACTAGACTGTTCATAACAGAATGAAAAAAAAAAATTAAGTTAGTGTGGTACTATGTGTCATGCCTGGCCAACCACAAATATTGCAATAGAATTATAAGCTCAGTTGGTTAGAGAAAAAGAAAGCCACATAAAAGTTCAAAGATTAATAATAGTATAACTATCAAAAAACCTCAAGCCATTCTTTAATGAATATAATAAAAAAACAGCATTTGGGGGTTTTAAAATCTACTAGTCCGGTTTTTCCAAACATGAGAACAAGTAGTCAGAAATCCTGATTTTCTCTAAAGAAAGTCATTGAAGAAAAGGCTAAATATTACCAGAACCTGCTAAATTATTCTGGTTTGCTATGATACCTGCAAAGCAGCTCAGACATTGCAACAATCAGTCCTCTTAGTCATAGCTGTCACAAGAGTGATTCTTACCTTATACTTGTGGGGAAATTGATAGAACAAGCTATACAAATAATTCCTATACTGAGGATTTTCTTAACCTTTATTATTCACATGGCCTCACTGTTATGTAAAAGGTAAATAAATGAAAGTTCTAGCTGTCACAACTTTAACTGCAAATTATAAAACACCTCTTGTGATTCAGTGAGGTAATTTTAAAGTCAAACCTAGGCATTCCATAGAACAGGGATGGATGAGTCCAGGAATCAACACCTGGCTTTGCTGGCCTCATAGTTCATTGGTAGGGGAACGCTTGAGTACACTTACTTCTGGGCATGGTCCTTCTTGTGATGGACTATCGGGCAGGGATGTCATGCCCTCTTGCGCCCAACACACCTTTGTCGTCCTACATCTTTGGAAATCAAAATGTAAATGAGGCTTGTCCAAAATGGAATTTAATACCCTACGGTTTAAGCTGTCTGTGGGACTTGGGGCGAGTTTTGTCCTGGTCACAAACCACAGTCACAGACAGCCCCCACCACAAGTATGCTGTGACTGGGTCAGAGGTTTGGTCGTTCCTGTTGCATGGGAAAATCTCCCGGACTACCTCCTGAAAACACAGCCCCAACCTTCCTGTAGATTTATGGCATGGAAATTGAAATAAGATTAGTAAAATCAAAGTGATGGGCTATAAAAAGGATTGCAAAATATACAGTGAAATTTCATATTGCCCAGGTCACAAAAGTGTGTTACACTTCAGCCAGAACGCCAGTTACCAGTGAGGCCATTGTACCTGCACACAACTTATTTTGCACTATACTGGCACTGCAATACATGTTTGAGTGAATACCAGTTACCAGCAAGCAGGGTAGTAGAATTTTTAAAATTGCCAGGTTAGACTTTGAGAACTGACACACAACAGGTGCAGTTTTTTCTCATTTTAAACATATTTTTTAAGATTTATATGTGTTTCAAGACAGTTAAACCCAACCTTTTCTTAGACTACCTACTACCTGATATACATTACACCAGCTACTGCCTGTTTCATCTCCCAAAACAGATGCTACTGTAGTGAAAGCAAGTGAGCTAGATAGCATCTTCTCAGCCTCTGCTAACCAAGAGATGATGTAACAAGTCCAGGATGTTCAGAACTCTCCAAAAGGATACACTGAGAATTCATTTTTTCCAAAATGTCATTCAGGGATGGGTAACATGCATGCACAAGACATGGGCTATCTCAGAGCCAACTCAGGAAAGAGGCAGACAACATGAATAACAAATCTCTGTTACTTTGTGGTCAGCCATAGGAGACCTCACTCAAAGTACAGTCAGGTTAATAACATTTTGAAGGTTTACTCCACATTAATTTGTTTCAGATTCTGTATAACCATGAACAAGTCAAGAAAGGCTTCCTTGTGTTAAAATAATACAAGATACCAAAATTCACAAAATTGAAAATAAAATGTGACTGGCAGTCAAACATGTCCTTATTTCAAAATATAATATTTACTTTTTGAACACTTAGGCTTGTATTGAGTTAGCCTGAGTTTCAAAGGAAAACGTAACTTCAAACAATTTTTGTTTTCTATTAAAATGTTGACACAAGTCCTTCAAGAATTAAAAAATTTTCCCATTACTTTCTAAATCAAACAATTTTGAAACGATGAGCCTTCCTTGAAATCATTTTGGTTGCCATGACTCACTAGTTTTATGAGAAAACATACCATTGTGACTACACGTGACTCCCTATTCCCTTGTGAAATCCCAGAGAGAGCAGATTCCCATCCTGTCATTTGAGTCACATTTGGGTCCACTGCCTAACACTTCTGTGAAGTGGGTAGACAGTTCAGGAGTATTTTAATTCTTCCTTTATATATATCTGGGTTTTTTTAAAAAATTGTGTTGTGTGCGTAATGCAATGAGATTAATGTCAATCTTAAAAGGAAAATTAACAATTAAATAAAATTCATAATCAGGGCATGAAAGCTCTTGAAACTAGCAGCTCGACAGACTATTTTCTGATACATTGACCTTATGTACACAGTGAGGGCAGTGTACACAAGTCTGTTCTCCATTCCCATCAGAGTGCAGGGGAAGGGTTACAACAGCCCATCATGCAGCTTCCCTGCTTTTATTCTAAGCCAAGAGGCCAACAGTTTCCTTTGTAATTGAGCTGAAGGACATTTAAAAATAATTAATAGGATTTGGTGCAACTAGTATTATTCGTTATGTTTTGTGCATTCAATTTTTTTATTGCCTGCTTCCAAAGCTTAAGGACTTTTCTTCAGAAAGGTTGAATACCAACTGTTCTGAAAGTAGTCCCAAGGCAAGACAGAATATAAATAGCTCTGCAAGCGCAACAAGCTGAAGGCTCCACAGAGGCAAAAGTACATCAAGTAATTAAAAAATACTGAATCATAAAAGTAGGGACTATCCCTTTACAGTTGCAGGACATATATATGAAAAACACCACCAGGATCTGAGTTGTTTTTAACTGTCATGCCAATGGGAGTAATGCATAAACAGGAAGGGTAAATGCACGAGGGGAACAGTCTGGTCCACATGCAGAACTCTCCCTGAGGCAGGTCCACCTTCCCCACTTCCCCTCAAGGAAGGAACAGACTTTTGTCACCCTTCTAAGAGCACGTAGGCCATGTGTCCTCTTCCTACAGCTGCAGATACACCAGCACCATGTGCCTAAGACATCCAGTCCAAGGCAGCTCTTGCCTTCTCCAGTCCCTCTCCAGAGGACCAAGAGCTGCCAGAGTGATGGGTATACGGTGGACATGTGGATGGATTCCCCATCACAACCCCCTTATATATATATTTATTTACTTATTAGACCATTACCATGGCTGCTTTATTTTCAGAGGATCTGGTTTCTCCACACTCCCATGGTTTCCACAGGTGGAGCAAACCCAGCCATGTGTAGTAATGCTCAGCACCAGCAGCCAGGTCTGATGTGAAGCAGCTATCTGACCGCACAGGGGGAAGCTGTGCTTTAATTGGCTCTTTCTCTTGGGCCTTTCATACTGGGATTGACTTGACTTGATAGGAAGTCCTGACATGCAACCAATGCACAAGGCCTTCTGAAGTCTCATGAGCAACTGAAGCGGGGCTAAGCAGGGCCCTACCTGACACTGCAGCACCATCCATCATGTCAGCAACCTCCACAGCTCTGGGAGCATGATTTGTTAGTTAATACAGCCTTTGTTAGCTCACTTTCCAATAGCATATGCCAATGGAGATCTACAGCTTTCAAAATACTGCCAATAGACAAAGGACTTACCAAAAACTAGGCCAGGTCGAAACTATGCGCTGATTTGAATCAATCAAAAATGTGGTCAAAAATATTTATGTATTTACTATCCAGATGATCTTCCTTGCTATAGAATCTGAGGCAGGTTATCTTCACAATTAAAATGAGACTGATGCCCGTTAAATCTAGTTTTTATCTCCTTTTAAACATATGCAAGGGATAGGAAACAGAAACATTATGCATGTGGACTTTTGCCTGTTGTTGTTGTTTACCTCTTTATTTATAGGAGCAAGCATATATGCAGCACAAATATTCTAACAACTACTGGTGGTGCACTGCGCGCTGTATCAGAGAAATAAAGAACAGAGCTGATGGAATGGGGAGAGTAATTTACTGTGCACTGGTTTTCAGCTGCCAGTGATTGCAACAGGAACTCAGCAGATGTTTTCTTGATAAAGGTTGTTTCTTGTTGCAGAAGCAGCAGCAAAATCCATAGCATTTTTCTGCAGAACTCTGCACATCATGATTCTGCCATTTCAGTTAGTCTTAACAGCTGGAGGATAAAAAAAAAAGTTCCACTGCATTATTTGAAATTTGTCACATTGATTTAGTTTCATTACTGTTATTAAATTTTATTCTGGAATGGTTTACATATCAAGAATACATAATGGGTTTCTGTGTGGCCTGGGATTTATTCCTTGAATGAGGAAAGGACTCTACTGTGACAAAGTCATAAAGCCTTATTGAGTTGATCCTTTGCCATAAACATAGGATTCAGGGAGTTAGACTGAATAATAAATTGATACAATGGTTGTATTTTCATCAGGAGAATAACTCCTCCCAAAAACGAACCTAACAATAAGTCTAGATCTGTGGAATTGTTTTAGAAATCTTCTATTACCAGGCACAAATAGGAAAATATTCTCCTAATTAGGCAATAAGGGTAGAGAGAAACAGCACAAATATGCATATTTAACATATTGTTCAGATCCTGAAGGAAAATAAAATAAGACAAAAAATGTAACAAAAATTAAATGTGCACAGACATATGGAAGGATTTAAATATGCAAAAGGGTGTTTCTAAACAAAGAAGTAGCAAACACAAGAAAGCCTTTCAAAATGTAAGCTGTACTGAAAGACAAGATGAGCAAACAAATTGAAATTACAGACGACATTCCAGTTTGATTCAAATTCAGTTTTTGGATCTCTTCTTTTCTAATGGGACCATTCACGAGTCCAAAAAACTTTTGAGTTGGCTCTAAATTTTGTGTTATAAGCCAACACTTAAATATGAGCGACTGCCATTTTGTCACATTCCTGGAGGGCAATTTGCACACAGGAGAAAGTTGCCGTGTCATATAATGTAAATTACTCAAGATCACATCACCTCAGAGAGATATACTCTTGCTGATTTGTAAATTAAAGACAAGCCACAAAAGTTCCTAATTCCTTCACAACAACTACTCACGAGTCTCTGCTGAAAGACTGCCATCAAAAGGCAATAAATCTTCAGGAAATAATATCACAATGCTAGCGCTAAAGCACTCATGACTTTTTCCCAACTTTCTCTGGAATATTTCTTCCAAAAGAAAGCATATGGCAAAATACTCAGTGGGTCAGCTTTTGTGTTCAGACACTCTCAGGGGTTTCCATTAATTCAAGTTGTCTCTGCACAGACATAGACAACAACAGAAATCGCTACCCATGCTTCCTTAAGATCACCACATTTTTCCTTGTTTCACTATCAGAAGCATTATTTGAAACCAGTGTTGCTGTTCAGTGCATTCTGGATGCATAAGGATAAGGGCAAAAGCAAAATATCGCTTCTCGCTGAATTGGATTCGCAGATCCAGGACATGCCTGGGTCCAACCCAAATCCATCCTTCTCCTGGTGAAACCCTTGAAGAGATGACCTGACCTTGCTGCTCTTCTGCCAACCCAGCCACCCAACCAGGCAAAACTAGGTCTTCTCCGAAAATCACACACCACTGCTGAGCTGAAGTGTCTCAAGAAGCTAAATCACTATAAAGTACCAGATTTATTTATTTACTGCTTTACTGGGGAAAAACAAATTCCTTAGAGGACAGATTTGCAGAAGAATTCAGTGCTGACCTCACAGTGTCATTACTGATGTCAGCGAAACCTGCTGAAACAAAATAAGCCCAAATGATGGACGAGTCTGAAACCCTCACATGCTGTAAACCACAAAGAGGTTCACAGCACCTTCCTTTGCTGCATTGCTGCTAAAGAACAAAGCTTAGCCAGGGACAAGGGCTTCTGGCAGCTCACGAGGGAGCGTGTCAGGCCACACAGCCCCCAGCGTGGTGTCCCCAGCCGGGTGGGCGCCAGAGACGTGCGCTTGAGCGCGGGGAACCCCATCCATCGTGTTTGTGCCGAGGTCCCGAGTGTTGCCAGGGGTTACTGTGCACACAGCGAGGGACAGGGGCCGCACAACGAGGGGAAAAGTGTTTCAGCCCAAAAAAGGAAAACATCAGCTACAGAAATGCAACAGCAGAGGCAAACCACCAGAGATAGTCAAATGTTAATATAACCGCATTCCTTTCCAGTGCAATGAAAAAAACATCGGAAAGCACGAAGAACGTGTTTCAAGTAACAGAGGGGTTTTTCTAACAATAAATTCAGATAACTCACATGCAACTGTATGAAGACTAGAAGAGAAGAGCCACGGCAGACCTACAAAATCAGCTTGGCACACCTCCATGAGAGTTGTGCTGCTGGGCTGGGGCCAGGGAGGACCCCCTTGCTCTGCTCCCAGCTGCTCCCAGTGCCCACAGCCACCACCAATCCTGACCCAGCAGAGAATGAGGCTGAAATATTGCTGCTGGCACCACCCAGCCATGAGGTTCAAGCAGTCCACAACTCGGAGGCATTAAACCTTTACGGCTGTGTACAAACCAATGGCATCTCCTGAGCAGCTGTGCAGAGGAAAGGCGGAGGAGCCCCCCACGACACCTATTCTGAGTGAAGGCAGACAGCAAAACAGCCCACACCTAAATGTTGCCTCCTCCATCTTCAGACCACACACATGTGCTGTTAGTCACCTAAATGTAGGCTGTTCTTCAGGTGCTTTCATTTCTCAAGCTTGCACACTGTGAGGAAATAATACTCTGCTAGTCCTAGGTCAAAAAAAAAACCTTTAAATTTCTATAAGAGCACAAAGCTGTTGGCTTGAGAGTCCTGTTTTCCATAAAACTCACATTCATAACAAGCAATAAAAATGGAAGTTTGCTGCAATATAACTCATGAGTCTGCCTAAAACTTAGATCTGAAGAGATCGCCATTAAAGGTAAAATGTAGCATAGGCTTCATGCCAGACCATTCTTTTGTTTCTTTTCAATAACAGATGGAGTGCCAACTATGATAAAGTTTTATAAGGAAGTCACCTATTTTCTAACAACATGACTGAAATTAGCCATTCATTACATGTGGGCTTTACATGTGGTCTCTTAACTACTATTAATTGGTATCTCCTTCCTTCTCATCTCAGAGTAAGCCAAGAATACTTTTTAAAATTCTATTTCTAACTCAACATAGATATTTACTGCATTCCATATAAAATTAGACATTCCTCTGTTTAAAAGGAATCAAATGAAAGCCAGAGCCCTGATCTGCTAAGTGTGGTGCTTTTCACAATTTTTATAAATTTCTTTGATAAGATTCACATTTAAGGCGCAAGGCTGTAGCAGAGCATCAGATGACATATGCAGAAAAAACATGCTGCTCTGAGTCCATTCTGCCTAAGCCAAATGGATTCATAGCACATTGAAATCACTAGCAGACTTTGCATAGACAGTATTGAACTTTAGCTGCATCCAGCAGTATGGAAAAAGGACAATATGCAGTGGGGGGAAGCAATGGTTCTGTCAATTAACCCGGCTACAGTGCACTGCTACCATATCCGAGAGGACTACAGGCAATCATTGTAGCATATTCCAAGGAACTTTTGAAAGAGTGAACCCTACCTGCAATCAAATTAGTCGCTGTAAGAATATGCCTAATAACTTAAACTTAGATTTTGATAGAACCAGACAGCATCTCTAAAAGAATTTCTCTATCCAGGAATACAACTCAGAATGCTGAGTATTAGAAATGTGAATTATTAGATCCGTCTCATACCCTTCTCCTAACAACAGGAGAAATCTCCTGCAACATTATTTCCTAGTGTTTTTGTGTGCTTGTTATTTTTTTTAAATATACCACACTAAGTGGCAAAGAATGTTGGGTAAACAGAATAAGAAAGAGATTTTTTTTTACCTCACTGTAGATCTTGTTCATGCCCCATGGTCAGTTTTCCTCACTGCAATCCCTTTGCTTTCCCACCTTTAATAGGAGAGACAGTAATACCTGTCTGTTCCTTAAGATATTTATGCTGATTACTTACCACTTACCAAAATCTTTAAACTGAAAGAAGTGTCACAGAGGCAATATGAGACATAAATTTGTCTCTCACTGTGTTTCTTACTTCCTTTTTGTGTTGAGACCCAAGACTTGTTTCTGATAGCTATCATGTTCTACCCCTTCTCTCATCAATTATTTGAAGAAGTTACTGTCATCCAAGGCTATGTTTCTAATGATTTTTTTAGTTGTGTAATTTAGAGAGTGCAAAATCATTCAATTTCATCTTATTCTGGAGATCACTAACTGTAATTATACATGGAAATGATGAAATGATGAAAAACTAGATATACTCTAATCCACTTTCAGGGTCTAGCATAAGAAATCCAGGTCAGTTATGCTAATTTCAAACAGTGTAAGTTCACCAGTGCTTCAGAAAAATAAGACTGGTATCAAGTTATGGAGCTAAAGTTTGTTCACAAGGATTTCATTTTCCTCACAGAAATAGTTAATAGAGCTAAATAAAAAGACAAATTATTCTCTTCTGACTATTTGGTCAATCAAGAATTGCAAGTCAAATATAAACACACCTTAAACCCAATCCCAAACCTAAAAGACACCCATCCCCAAAACCTTCAACCCTTCCAAACCAATTGAAAAAAACATATTGCAAAATTTCATGTTAAGCAAAGAGTTCAAGGAGATTGAGTTCGGTTCTTTCAAAGGCTTTAATAAGTATTCTCTGAAGAAAAGAAATGCTAGTGAGATCAGATCCTTTCATACATGAGAAGAATAAATGAAAGATTCAGAAATGGCTCTGACATAAAATTCCTTTTCAAGTATTTCCTCTGTGGGAAAAAACCAGAAGAAATGTTGGGAGCACTGAGGGAGAGAGGGACGAAGATCCTGTGAAATAAACTGCAATAACTGATAAAGGACATATAGGGAAACACATTAGGGAATTGTGAACAAATAAAAAAACTTAGACAACATGCATTCTACAGGACTTAAAAGAATTAGCTAAACTCCTTTATGTTCACTGTGCACAAGCCAAAAAACTGAAAAATTAGAGCAGAGGGAAATATTAACATTACCACCGCAAACAACAGCAAGGGTACTGCAGACAGGCTCTCGTAAATCCAGTTTCTGATCCTAATGGTCACTCTGTCTTCAGTGAGCCTCGGGTGCAGGGCTTTGAGCAAGGACAGGGGACTTCCAAGTGCAGATGAGCTTTAATAGAGGCACAACGTTGTATCTCACGGGATCTTAGCTGAAAAAGTAATTCACATTGGTTCAGCCATTTCCATGTGGCTTTCAAGTTGCTGAGGTAATGAAGTTACAGGAAATAAGCTGCAGTGTAGTAAGGTGGTGGGAACAGTCTCCTGGATGCCATGTGGATGACTGCTAGGAAGAGTCTGTTGGACTTCTTTATTAATGATCTGGAAAAGAGAGTGCACAGCACTTTGATGAAATTCACAGATATGAGTGTGAAAGACAGCAAGATAGTGTACAAAGAAAATAATAGAGAATTTCCTAGAGAAGACAGAAGCATTGAAATAAAATAACTAAAGGAGACTCAACTTGGAAAATAATGCAGTCTGGGAGAGCATCTGAGAAGGAATAACAGGAAGGAGAAATCCCAGATGCAATAATGATGTAAGATGTAGAGAGATAACTCATGCTAAATGATGTGAATTGGTAATGTGCTATGGCATGAAAAGGCCAGTACCATATTGGACAGGGTGAATAGTGCCACATCACTGAGAAAGGAACAAATATCATTGTCTGCATGCTGCTGGTACAGCTCCATCTGGAATATTATACACATTTCTGGATACTGACAAATTTGAGAGTTCAGAGAAGAGCACCAAACATGATCCAAAGACTAAGAGGATTGATTTATGAGGAGACATTAGAAGAGTTAAAAATATAAATTGCTTGGCTAAGAAATTATTAATGGGGGACATGATAACAGCCTACTAATATTTGAAGAAGACCACCGGTGAAGGAAAGGCATTTTTCAGCAGGACTCTCAAGGAACGTCAGAATCCAGAGAGTGACTGAGAAGCAAAAACATATACTGAGTATCAAGAAATGCTTACTGGTCTTGAATTATGATAATCTGAGAAATAATTTCCTCGGTAGGAGAGGAACAGAGCTTTTACTTGTACCTTTTAAACACAGACTCAAAGAATTCCTTAAGAAACCTATGTACTCACAACCCCAAAAGTTTGAATTCTGACCTCTGGTCCATTCCAGCTTAGCCAAGCTGCGTGCAGTCCACAGTTCCCTTCTCCCCAAGATGATTCGGGCATATTTGTAAAGATGTTACATTCTTATTTGTGTTTCTTCCCATACTGTTTGCTACCCTGGAATTAATCAAACAAAATAAACAATAGCTGCTGTTAGAGAAGTACTTTTGTTACCTGAGGGCCAGTGAAAGCTCAGCACCTGTCTTACCACTGTATGCAATTAACAAACCAGCAGTCAGACACCTACAGAGCCTTTTAGTGACTGAGTTCTTGGTGAGCTACAATCAAGATAAATATTAGATGCAAGTGCTTCTTCCTTTTTTTAAGATGGAAAAATAACTGTATAGCAAAACCTTACTACGCTGGTTTGTCAGAAAGCTCATGGTTGGGCAATAACACTGGAAAAACAATGAACCTGGCAAGGGATGGAGCTGGAAGGTAATTGGAATCCTTCATCCAGCCACAGGGTGTTACCCAGAGAGACACAATGCCATAACATGTGTCATGCAGCAACAACAGAAGTTTTAAATCTTGCAGCTCCCTTAGCTAGATATATCTCCCAAAGTTAGATTAATTGTGTATCTTTCATCTTCAGCCATCTCTGAAAGGCCTTATCTTTATCTCTGCTTTCAAAGGTCCATAAATTTCTCTGTGTTCAAAGGCTTCATCCCTTCCCCCAGTCCCTCTCTAGTTCAGATATCCTCAAACTCCAGCATGACTGGCAAATCTCTCTGAATTTAATCCCCTTAAATGATCTTCTCCTTCATACCTCTTTCCATGTCTTTCACCAATTTCCTTCCAATGCTTCACTGCTAAGTTCATCCTTGATGAATCCTTCTGTTGGCAACCTCCTTTCTACCAAAAACTTTCCCATTATGGAAATCAACATTGCTGCTTTCTTTTTTTTCCCTACTACACATTTCCCTGGTACTGGAAACCTAAAATATTTAAAGGCGAAGTCAGTTTTAAAACCAAGAAGTTTGTTTGAATGTTTTCACTTTTTCCATGGACATTTTTTCCCCCTCTCCAGAGGCAAATTTATCCATAAACTGTTGCCAATGGTTATGCTTAAAGCATTCGCTGAAGAACCTAGAGTGAAATATATTCTACTTTGACACTTGTTTTCTGCTAAGGAATTTAAATGCCAAAAAAAAAATGATTTAGTTTATAAGCAGGCAGCTATGTTTTCAATGTAATTTTTATTCATGTTTTTCTTCATCAGATATGACTGATTCAGGTAGATCAGTCCCTGTACACTAGGTTACCATAATTATGCACTATACTCATTTCAAAATTAGTTCCAGCTAGTTAGCTTCACTGCAAGACAATTCACACTGCCAACTGAGAATTTAACCTAGTTTGATGATGGATCCATATAAACAGCAAAATCCATTATTTATATACTGTAGGAAATAAACACTCTGGCTGGCCAGGGACATGAAGCATGTGAAGGGTTTTCATTTTAGATGGTTGGAAATTTTAAACTCAAGCAGCTTTTAATCAACATACCACTGAAAACAAATTTCAGCAGTTGTATTTCTTATTCAGCAGCAGTACAATGTAACTGGAAATAGAAGCTCCAAAAGCTTGATGGTCTATTACTCAACATGTGCTTATAATAAATTAGATGTAAATAGCGGTTATGGTGTACTAAGAAAAGCCAGAAAAGACAACCAGTTTCAATAAGCTGGAGGGGCTGAGAAAAGGGCCATTTCTGTCCTACTGTTCTGAAATAATTCCTATAATTCAACCACTCACATGTATCACTGGTTTCTATTATTATCAAGCTGCAGTAGCATCTAGATGCTCAAGTCCCATTGTACTAAAATAGCTTTTAGAAATAGCTTTTTACCAGAACTAGACTGTTATCCCTCACTCTCAGCGTTGGCAGTAAGGCTGGAGCAGGCTCTAGGCTGAGGCGGAGCTGCAGGAGCTGTGCAGAGGGGTGATGAGCACGGAGGGGTGATGAGCACTGAGGGTACAGGGTGAGGGCCCCTGCGCAGAGTGAGCTCCCCCGAGCCTGCGATCCCAGTAATTCCCCGCCCCTGCAGCGGGCAGCTGGCACTGAACAGAGCGGGGCTGCAGCAAACCACCTGCAGGGTCACACCTCGGATCTTCCAACAGAGCTAGGGGCCTTACCGCCCTGGAACCATGGGGTGTGAAGACCATTCTTAATTGGGCTTAAATAGCCATGGCTACACAAGTAAAAGGGAATTAAGGAAAGTGTTCAGCCTGAAGCAGTGGAGCAATGAGCACCTCCCCACACATGCAAATTTACTGAAATAGAGTGAATTCTCTTCTCCCTGCAAGTAAAAGGAAGACAAGCTGGCTTTATTTCCGGGTCTGGTTTCCTATACTCTTAACAGCTTTCCTTTAACTCTAGGTGAAGATGGCTAATTATGAACCACACAGACAGGCAGCGAAGACTCCACACCCCACCAAATGACCAAGATACAGGCTACAGTTTTTCACAGTGAGATTGTAAGACGAAAGTGTTGTAAAAATCAGTCATGGGTTCACCATGCAAAACGATGGCCTTCATCACTCCCTCCACTAATCCCTATCCTGCATCCCTGTGCTGCAGTTGTGGAATCTAATTCATTACTGCCATGCCATGGGTCCTCTTTAATTCCTCAACTCAAGGTGCTGGTTGGAGGAGCTGGGTGCTGCAGAAAGCAAACATATGCTAGAGACACATATGCCTGTGTAACACGGGACCTAGCATGGGCTAGGAGGGCAAGATTGTTCCCTTTGGACTGTGCATACTTCTGAGGGGAATGACAAAAGTTTGTTGAAAAGGTTTGTGATGATTTCGTTCAGAGAACTATTTGGGGTGTCACTGGTAAGACTTCGAGATTGTGAGTTGGAACAAAAACCCCAGTGGAACAGTACAAGAATTATTTAAATTTTTTAATTATAATTTTTCATGAAGAAAAAGAGAACACTTCATCCAGAGGCAATTTTACAGGAGTGATTGCTCTAACACAAGCAGCGGGCAGTAATGGAGGTGCCAGCCCAGGAAAATACGTGTGGAGCCATTGGCAAGACACATGTGGGAAGATAAAAACTAAAAATTGAAGTGAACTCTCCAGCATAACAGTAGGCAGTATTGCAGCTGGTGACAATAAAGTTCACACCCTAATACTTGAGTAGAAAAGGAGCAAATAAAGAGCTTATTGAAATGCACATGGAATCCGAGCTTGATCTGTATTTAGAACAACCGAGTTTCAGAGTACACATGGAGCTGTCACCTGAGGACACTTTTTCCAACAGAAAACAGAAATCAAGACTAGCTGCTTATTAGCACTGGGGACCTGTAAAAATGGAGGCTGAGACAGCAAACCAAACTGCTCAGTCAAACTCAGTGCTGTCAAATCCACTTCATCCTGGAATGAGAGCTGGTACTTCAGAATAGCTGGTTGTGGTGGGGCCAAACTTTTTTGCAGGGCCTGTTGTAATGGAATAAAGGATAATGGTCTTAAACTAAAGGAAGGTCGATTTAGATTAGATACAAAGAAGTTTTTATGATGATGGTGGCAAAAAACTGGATTAAGTTGGCCAGAGAGGCGGTGAACATCCCATCCCTGGAAATATTCAGGGTGGTCACGTTGGTCTAGTGGAAGGTGCACGGGGGTTGGACTAGAGGGGCTTTAAAGTTCCCTTTCAAGCCAAACCACTCAGTGCCTCGCAGAGAATGAGCCCGTCTCCCGTGCCTAGTGACGCATTTGCTGCTGCCCGGTGACAGGAGCGGCGCATCCGGCTCTCATGGATGGTTGCTGCGAATAAACCGCTCCGGGGGTCGGGCGACGCCAGACCGCAGCGCTGGGCTGAGCCTCGGCGGCGGGACCGTGCCGTGACGTCACGCGCGGAAGGGCGAGCGCGGTGTGACGCAGCGGCAGCCGGCGGCGGCGCTGTGACGTCACGCGCGGAAGGGCGAGCGCGGTGTGACGCAGCGGCAGCCGGCGGCGGCGCTGTGACGTCACGCGCGGAAGGGCGAGCGCGGTGTGACGCAGCGGCAGCCGGCGGCGGCGCTGTGACGTCACGCGCGGAAGGGCGAGCGCGGTGTGACGCAGCGGCAGCCGGCGGCGGCGGAGCCGAGGCGCCGCTGGGTGTCGCTGTTGCCGGGCGGCGGCGCGCGGGGCGCAGCGCCGATACAAAGCCGGGGCGGTGTGGAGACGCCGCCGCCATCTTGCGCGGTCCCGCCCGGCCCCGGGGCTCCTTCGGGGGCGGCACTGCCGATTGCAGCTCGCACCCTCCGGGGCCGGAGAGGCCCCGGCGCTGCCGCCCTCGGACAGCCCCTGGTCTGTGGCTGCCAGGCCCGGCGTGGCAGCTGCCTCGCAGAGAGGGCGGCGCGGCCGCCGTGTGTGCGTCGCTCTTCGCTGGGCGGCGGTGGTCGCGATGAGCGGCGTGTGCCACAAAGGAACGCACCCCGCTGCCAGCGCTCGGGGGGCTTGCGAGCAGCTGGGATAATTTGCTGGAAAATTGAATTTGGGGGAAAAGAGAAAATCAAATCTGGGACAGAAAAGTGGTAAGAATGCTGAGCAAAGGTTTGTCTTACAAATAGCAGATGAAGACAGATGCTCAACTGTAGAAAGGGCCAAGCACGCTGAGCTGCCTGACATTCAGGGAGGATGTGAGGAGGTGGTGTGAGGCATAAATTCCCAGCACTGGTGCATTTGAGTTTTATGTCTCCCTTTGGGTTTTATGTCTCCCTTAAACCTGGAGTCAGAGTTACAGGGGACTCAGAGCTGGGGAAATCAACACCACTTCCTGGTCCCTTCTTAGGGAAGGTTGCATTAAGGGACATACTTCATCATGCAACTTGTGCTTTCCTCCACTTAATCCCTGAGTTTGGTCCCTGGAGATTGGTTTAGGCCATGGTGTCCATGTACACGTTTGATGGCATTGCCTGGTTCCAAATGGGAGGTGTTTCACATCCCCAGGGTAGTCCCAAGTGACAGGGTAACACACCCGTGCCAGGGGCGATTCCACTGAAAGGGGCACAGGGAGGGACCAGGAGCCCAGGCGGAGTCCGTCACAGCACCACGTGTCACACTTGGTGATCCCTCTTCAGGAATATGCCAGGGTCACTGTGCAAGGAGCCTTTCCGGCTGGAGCCGCTCTTCAGCAACAGGCCCTGTTCAGACGGATCCCTCCAGCACCGCCACTTGAAACCACTCCCATGTGCAGGAGTAGTCTGAACACTTAATAAAAGAACTTGGAGAAGAATGCAAATTAGGAGATGAGAAGCTTGTAATAGAATGATTTGTCATGACAACTGTGTGCAGAGGTGAAAGATGCTCAATGCCTTAGGCAAGTAAAGGGCCCAGTACTACTCTGACACAAGCTGTTGATTCTGAAAGGCAGACTCAATTCAACACAGCACAGAATCAAGGTTTTTTGGCTGTTACAGGAAAATTACTCAGTCTGAATGAAGGTGTGTTGGTGAATAATATACTGTCTTTTTCTGACATTCTGTGATTTTGTGAAAATTACTGAATTCCCACAGTAAATCCACATATTTCAGCTCAAGCAACATTTTGAGACAGGTTCCCACCTTTGCTATGTAGGATTTTTTTTTCTCTGGGGGTGCTGCCACCATTAAAGGGCAGAGATGGGAGAGATCCTTGGATTTAACACCCTTCCTCCTTCCAAAACTGAGGTGGAGAGGAGCAAAATACCACCCCTCATTCATGCCCTGGAAGGTCATTACACAGCCACAGCTGTCACCAGCCAGACACTGCAGGGCTGCTGGTCTGTGATGCCTTAGCAAGTTGTAAAAGGAGCTAGTGGCAGTTTGTTACTACAACATAAATAAGAACATGTTCCTTTTGTGCCCATCTCCTTTCCTCCTTAGTCCGTGAACTTTCGTAAAGAGGTGATTATGGCACTTCACCTGAGTTTACAGGAAGAGCTAATCTCTCGAATAAAACAAGATGTTTCATGAGCACTGCAAATCCCCTTTGGACTGAGGGAACCTTTGGAACTCTCCTCATCACAGCAAAGTGCTGTGTAAATTCAGCTTCCAAAATGTTGCAGTCCACATGACAAGTCTGCATTCATCATTACTGGCAGCACTGATGCAAGAAGCTTTGGCAGTCCATGAGAACATCAGCAGGGACACATTGGGAGCCAGTTCTGTTTTGTGTGGTCTTCCCACCTTGTACACACACGCAGGCAGACACACTCTGTCCAGTCTACCCTGGCAGCAGATCGCTGACAAGTGTGTAACAGCGATCATTTCTAGACAGGCTTAAATCATTCTCATGGCTTTACCCATGCACTTCTCATCCAGCGTAGGGAATTTGCCAGTTCCAGCTAGAATTTAGCTGGAATATCCGCAACTCAAAAATGTCTTTATAAAATAAAACAGTCTTTATAAAACAAAACAACCTGTTAAGCTGGAGTTGGTGGCCACCAGCATGCTAACCTTTGGCATCTAGACTGAGTGTCTTTGCTGCTTAACATGAATCAGAAAGCGCAGAGAGACAGAACAGGTCTTGGGAAAGACATCAAACGGGTACCAGAAGGAATTAATGAATACAAGGCTTTTATTTCTTTTTTATGTTTTGGCTAATCTTCCACATTTAACAGCTCTACTAATTTCCTTGATTTTAGAAATGAGCAATCCCATGTTTATGGACATTCTAAATCCTGCTATAGGAAAGGTGTTGGGTCCCAAAACCTGCCACGTGTATTTTGTGTCATAGCCTGACATCAATAAAGACATAAAGAACAAAAGAGATCTCGCTGCTACTGCAAAAGGGGACATATTGAAGCCAATCCCTATCCCCAAGAACATGTGTTTCTGTTCTAGACAGATGAGATTGGAGTTCATCAGGGAGTTGTTTTCCTTCTTACAAGTATTAATTCCAGCCTCGTTTGTGAATTTATCCAAAGAAGAAATAACACATGAACAGCAGTGTTGTGAATAATCACCCGAGATGTGTCCATCCCAAAGGAAAACCCCAGAGCTGTGGCAGGGATGCTCTCTGCTACCCACACAGCCAGTAGGATGTGCTGGTGACAACAGTCTGAGTGGTGAAGAGTCTCTGCCAGAGCTGCACACCTCTTTTATGTAGATGACCATCAGATGATCACACAAGTCCTTTTTGGACCACTGAACTGAATTTGAACAGGCAGATGAGATTTCTGTGCTTGTCAACCAGCAGTTGTAATAATTGTCCTAGGCACAGTTGTTCTAAATAAAATCACAGGTGTTGAAGTCTCCCTCTATTTTGCTGCTGGTAGCAGAACATAGCTCGCTGCAGCTGACTTTCTGGTGCTTTCAAGCTGGTTTTGAGGGCCACATAAAAATAAGTTGTTTGCTTAACCCCAAGTAAGCACACAAGAAGGAAGCTTTGCACAAATGGTGAAGATCCTCAAACCAGTCCCTTTAATGTAGCGGAATGGAGTTGTAAAAGTCCCAGTTCTGCAGCAAAAGGATTCCTTTGATGTAGAAAATGTGGAATAAACTTTGTAGAGGTCTTGCAAATTCCAGTGCATGGTATGTGTGCTGAGAAGCAGCGGTTCTAGAGGGATGTGCTGTGGAGTGAGTCCAAGCAGGGTCCTGGCCCCCGCAAAGACTCGGGGGAGTGAGGGCTTGAGCAGTTTAGACAGTCCTCTGCACAACTTCAGTGGCTCAGCAGACTTACCAGGGGTTTCAAAATAACTCAGACTGTGGGCACCAGGGAAATTTTTCAAGCTGCTTTACATCCAATTTTCCAATCCCTTTCCATTAATTTCATATATATTATGTAAGGATGGCAAAGATCTTGGCATCACCCATATTCCTGAAGCAATTGCAGTTCATTCATACAAAAACCCTTACAGGATCAAGGAGACTTCAAATGATCTGTGTTGCTTGCTTTTTTTTTTTTTCCATTTTATTCCATTTGTAGCCCAGCTATTCTGGGATATGTACAACTGTTTTTATTCCTGGTTCCCATCTACTAGCTCTGTGTTTCAAGTGAGTGGGAAGGAATTCTATGTATTGTTTTGAATAAAAGATTTTTTCCAAAATTTGGAGCATGACATATCCTTTTCTAAATCCACAGGTAAAATCCAGTGTGTAGGAGTGCAGCAGTCCAACCTCCCTTATCCTTGGAACCATCTACGCAAATCTTCACTGAGCCAAGACCGTGAAGGGGGGATGAGGAACTCATGAAGAGATTCACAAGTGGCATATGACAAGAGGTCCTGGATGTCCTACCAGCCCACTCAACAGGGCTCAAATAGGCTGGGCCATTCCCTCTCTCCCTCCTGCTACAGAGGGTTCAGACTAATCAGTAACCGATGAGTCCTGGTTAAGTGGAGTAACCCCAAGATGAGAACAGCACTCAGACCAAAGGAGACAGGCCTCCTTGGAGAACTGAGGCCATGTGTGAGACAGCAGAGGAGTACTAGGATTTAAATATGAATCATTACCATGTCTAAAGTCTGATGAGATGCATGCTTGTGGCTCAGTTCTGACCCTACCCCCACTCACATTAAATTTTTGAGAGATTTTCCTTACATTAGCAAACATGTCCAAATTCTAAGTTGCCTGCCAGCCAGGACTGGCCTGCTTCAGCTTCTACAAAGAAGCAGCTGCTGAAGCATGTGTTTTCCATTCACACAAGGACTCCAGCTTCAAACGTGATGGGCATTTTTTATCCCCTGTCTTCTGCTTCTCCAGCACTAGAACATTTTACAGAAATAACTTGGTCTGTGTGAATTTGCATGACACTGTATTCCCTGAACTGTTTGGCCCTGAACCATATAAAGGGTATAGAGGGGGTCCCTGAAGTAGGGAGGCTTCATTTTATAAGGAATAAACCATTTAATGGAGAAATAACCATTCAATGCCATAGAAAAAGCTACATAAAAATGAATTTCCATTCCTGCTGCACAGTAATGGCCTTTTATCCAGAATCTGAAAGACAGCAGAGTTAGTAACACAAAGCATCAGACCCACTTTTATGAAATATGCTATTTGGTGTCAGTGATAGAACGGACAAGAGGAGAAAATGCCTCCATCAAGCTGTGCTTCCTGGTATATTCAGTGTATATTCAAGTGCTTCCTGGTATATTTAGAAACAACCAAATGACAGAAAGTATGGTTTGTAGTTAAGGTCCCTTATTAACACTTTGACTGAGTGCAGAGTAAGGAAATACACAATATTCTGCAATGAATAAATGAATATTTAACAAATCTGAATGAAGATAAATTGAGAAAATCCTGTTATAAAGACAAACAGATGCATCTTTATTGCATAGGCAGTAGCTCCACATTGCACTTGACAAGGTTTACTTTATGTAATAGGGTGAGGAGGTATTGCTAACTATGTGGAATACAGTTAAATTGAGAAAATATATTTTTAAATTTCCATAATGGAGGAACGCAGCATGTCTGAGGTTACTCACATTTTAGATTATTATTACTGAAGACATTTTTTACATCATTAGTTTTTAATATAGATTCTGTTTGCTTCCACTTTACAACTTACTCTGGTTTGTAGACTGAAGATACAGCACATGGTTGCCTGGAATGTAGGTTCTGTTAGAGCTAACCAGTTTTGTTTACTGAATTTTACACACATATATCTAGAAGAATAACAGTTTCCTACATTTTTCATTAAATAGCCCATCTGTTCCAGTCTTTCTCCATGTTAAAAAAAAAAAAAAAGGCAGAAAAAGTGGCATAGCAAAGTCAACATACTAATTTCTGTAATATATCTACTTGGGCAAAGAAATTTTCTTTCTACTGATGTTTGCCAAAAGAATTAGAAGTTTGCAACGGAGGTGTAATGGAGTGCCTTTCTTCCTGTCCCCTTCAGAGGCCCATGTGGATTCCCACTCGTTCCCTGAGGAAAGTGTGTAACGCTGCAGAGGTGCTGCTGCAGCAAGCTGCTGGTGCACTGGCTGCTCCATGAAGTCACATGGAAGAACGCTGGTTCACGGTTTAAGACTTTGTATTTTTGCATGCACAAATCAGTGCAAGTATCTGTTTTGATATCGTCATAGTCATCAATGGCTAAAGTGACCGTAATAATTTTTCTTCCTCCTCCCATATTCAGTATGTATTCATCAGAGATCAATAATCTAAAGAATATTTCATGTAAGATTCTACTATGTATGTAAGCCTCCAGAATTCATAGAAAGCAAGTGGCTCATTCGAGTGGTTTCAGCGGGGTTACTCACAAGCATCCTTTTGTGTATCCTTTCTGTAAAGAAAACCTCATTTGCGGCTCATATGCTCCATTTATATTCCTGGGATGCCAAACACTTGGAAGTAATGCATTTCATTGGCATTGTAGTGATGTTGTAGTATAAAAACACACCGGCATAGATGTAAACAACAATATCTAACACTGACAGGAAAATACTAGGGTTCCAAGCACGGGGCTCATTTTACTTGGAGACAAGTTGAGATTAAATCTGGGAATCTACCAAAAGCGTAAGTCTTCCTATAGAAGGTGGAGTGCCATCAAAACCCAGCTGGTGTGGAGCCAGTGTAAGATGTTTGCAGCAAGTGACTTCTCTTGATAGCTAGAGCCACTTAGTCTTCTGTTTGGTATTGGCAAACTTGTAAGAAACATCATCACTACAGATGGCACATGCTCTGAAGAAAACCCCACTCCGCAAATGTTGTGGAACTGAAAACATTCTCGCAATATCCACTATCAGCAGCAATACTTTTTTTTATCTCACACTCTGTTCTTTAAGGATCACAATTAATTAAGAGAGAAAAATACGGTAATTTACACCCACTGAACTCAATTATTATGAGAACCAGGTAAAAATAGTGATGCTTGTTGCTCACATAAGCCAAATGGTTTTGGTATTAAAACTTTGTCATTATGCAATACACACAGTGTGCAAGAGTTTAGTAACTAAACCCAAGAAATTAAACTTTTAATATTAAAAAGTTATAGTCTGTGATTAAAAGGGAAACTATGAGTCCATGAAATAGATATGCAGTCATTATGGGTCTTTTTTATTATGTTGCTGGAGTTTTTACTGCAGTAATGGTGAATTTCTAAGTACATTGTGCTAATTTCCATATTTATTTTTGACTTAATACTCATTTCAAGTGTGTAAAGTATGATTTCATTAGTCTTCACTGATTCATAGGAAGTGTGAAATGGACTGTGTCTTTTTATTAATGAAAGGAAAAATAAGAATGAAGATATAGATTGTGATGAAGTTCAGAAATGTGCTTCATCTTATAGTAGTTCTGATGCAAATTATTACAAGATTGGCAAGTCTGTGTTGTGTATTGCTTGTAATACAAACCATGCCTAATGAAAAAATGATGTAATCAAAAGCTGTATTTGTGAGACTGCGTATTTTTGAGACTCTCTATCCTTATGAGCAGGGCTTCTTGTCATAAACTAATGAATTAACTTAGGTATTAGAAGAAAGACGTTACCACTGTAATAGAGAAATGGATATATTACTCAGAGAGTAAGAGCAGGGGAAGAACACATATTTCATTCTTTTTGCTTCTTCTGATATTATGTGGGTTAAAAGTTAAATTTAGCTACAGTGTTTTCCCAAAGTGTTTCACAAACTGAAAGAAAGAAATCCCTGCTTGCTCCAGTGACCTTTAATAGTCCAAACCAGCTGTTTGATAGGCTGTGGGAATTTAATACGAGTATTTTGGACACCAAGCGTGCATACTGGCGGTAAACTGTATAGTGGGAGAACTGTCTAAATTGGCACAAAGTCAAGGCTAAAACCTTCATAGAAATTATAAAATATAATAATTTTCATAGCTTGTAGTTTATGACAAATGACTGCTTAAAGGAAAACACAAACTTGGCAAAAAATTGGAAAGGTAAATCCAGAAAAACCAGCTTCAATTTTCAGTAGCCTGGTAAAACATATTCAAAGCAAAATTGTCATATTAAGGAAAAAAGGCACAAGCCATAGGAAAAATAAATAAAAATGCTTTCCTCTTTTTTTCCGTGCAACAGTGACAATACTTCCTATTTGTTCAAATCTTTATGTAGTACAGACAAATACAGCCTTTAATACAGCAGTCTTTTAACATTAAGGTTCTGAACAGGGAATTATCCTCCCACTCTAGCGTCTAATTTCCACTTCCTGTCCCATATATAAAACAGCTGGGTGCGGTTGTCTGATGAGACCAGCTGCCTTGGTCTCCAAAGCTATTTTACCCCTTCCTGTCTGGTGCACAAGCTCTGCTTAGTTTAGGGAAGAATGGTGAGTAATTTTGGTCAGATTTTTCATGTTTGTTTTAATCTCTATGTTTCTAAGCCCTGAGAAATCAAACTAGTACTGTATTTGTTCCATTAGAAAATACAAGGAGAAAATGCAGTAAGGAAGGAGTAGCAACTCAAAAGTTGCTTACAGAGAAGGCCCAGAGCTAAATCTAGAAGGAGGATTTTTGTGCTTTGTTTTTGAGTGAGGCAAAGCTGCTTCAGTTAGATGAAGAAGGAAGGATTTTCAGCCAAGCTGCAAAGGGATGACAGCTATGGGGAATTTCAGCTGAGAAAATTAGACCTGGTCTGAGTGCAAAGACAAGAGAGTTTAAGACAAAGAAAATTTTCTCACATTTATGACACAAGTAGGCTAGTAATCATGTGGTGTGATTCATTGTGATTGAGATCAAGAGATGGGTGGGATGTGCTTAAAATACAGGAAGTAGAAAAAATGTCCTGAAGTTGTGGTAGGCTTTAGCTGATGGCTGTGTATCCATTAGGTTTCAGTGATGCTGGTAGATTGCTGCTGTGAACCTGGGGAGTCAACAAAAAAGTCTTTAGTCTTGAAATTAGGCCAAAATAATCTAAAGAATAACATTTTGTCTGGTACAAAGCAGACGTCCCACAAGAACTGGAGGAAAGAAGGGGAGAGTCCTTCTAAAGGAAAGAAGGTGCTTGGGATATGATGTTGTCCTTGAAATTAAGAGAGTGTGAGGATGTAAATATTTATTTGAACATATGCATTGGAGAGTGTTAAAAATAATGATGCATGGAGGGAATAAAAATTGAACACGATTGTGAGATTTGTCTAGGAAACAATCTCTCAAAACTCTAATGACAGCCTATTTATTGAAATGTGAGGAGGAAAGTCCCTCCTCTAAAGAGGATCTTGGCTGGAAGCAGTGTGAAAAAAAAAAATCACAAACCCACTATGTAATGGTACTGACATCACAGAATGAGCCAAAGATGGAAGAAGACGGTTGCTGTGTTTTTGTGGGTTTTGTGTGTTTCAGGAGGAAGAATTTGTTCTATATTTCTATTTTAAAAGAGTAGAAAAGAATGCAGCCAGAGCCTGAGGGGGAGGTTCAGGAGGTGGTCATGGACTGGCTGGAGGAAAAAAAGATGAGAAATTTGCGTGCCTGCAGTAGAGACCATGTGGAAGAGACTTGGGGGTAATCACTGAAGGCAATGGTAAACTGATGAGAGACCAAGTCATGCTCTGTTAAGCTGCTTTTGAGACATTGCTGCAGCCCTGTGCAGTGAAATCAGAGGAAGGCAAAGAAGATTGGCATCACTAAAAACTGCAATCCAGAGACTTCTTTGTGCTGGGAGAGGTGTTCTGCTGGGGTGAGACCAAAAGAGGGAAGAATAGGTTTCTGATGGGGAAAGTCATTCCCAGTTTTTGCCAGATACATTCTTGAGCACAGGAGCAGGGGTGGAGGAAGCAGATGTTTGAGGGACTTGGCAAAGTGGACAAAAATGTTGAGACACAGAAGATCTAGGAGCGGGGGAAGGAGCATGCAGCAATGGAGGGAAGTGCTTGAGAACAGATGTAGAGTTGTCTGCCCTTTGCTAATACTAGGCAGGTCCTGCCCTTGAGAAAGAGTGAGTAAATAATAAGAATGCATCCAAACAGAATGTAACCTAGTGGCATCTGCCTGGAAAAATAATTGGAATCAGAAGGGCAATATTATAACTGTCAGCGCAACTCTTTACATTGGCCGGAAGAGCCATGTTAGGGTGTGTGGGGAGAGAAGAAATCCCCAGAACACTGATTCATTCCTGTGCTTCCCGGCAGACTCCCATTGCCTGAGGTTGAAAATGGGGCAGAGACAAGAGTAGGAAACCCTGGCAGCTGCAAACAAGGCAGAAGGTGGAACAGAATTGTCCTTTAAAATCGGTTGTTTTTTTAAAAAGCCTGTAAAAGAGCATCTAGTTTTCCTAGGGGGAAAATAGTCTTGTTTTTTTGCACCTAGTGGAACATCCAGCAGAGACATGGTGCCATAGATGTGGGAAAAGCTAAATAAACAGGGTTGCAGCTGATTTTCTTTTTTCCCCTCTAATTTTCTAAGGTAAATAATAGTCTCCAATGACATCACATAACTTTTCTTCACTTTTTTTTCTGTTTTCACATGATGGTATTTCTTAGCATTGTGTTTCCCATCAAACATGGATTCCCATTTTATGACCTCTCCCTCATTTTAGTTAGAGAAACATGATTTGGAAAGAGTTTTAAGCAGAAAAGCTCATTCTGTCAAACATATCTGTAGACATTCAACTCTTCTTCACACAAGAGAATTTCTTTTGTGAATGCTGCATCTAGGAGTCAAGTGCAGTGATAAAGCAGGATATTCTCAGTACCTACTTATGTAGCTATAAAATACTGTAAGCTCTGCCACGTGTGACAAAAGCCACATGACCCAAAAACTATTCCCATAAGCCCCTGCAAACAGCAGGAGCAAAACAAACAGCTTAAAAACCAACATAATTGAACATGAAAACACCATCAGGAAACATGACAGTGAGTCCAGTGTCATTTCATGCAACACCAAAGTGGCACCTTATCCCTCAGGTTGCTGGATATTAATCAAATATACAGCCACCCTTGAAAGGATACTGCTGTCGAAGGAGAGAAGCCTTTTGTATATTCACTTTGTATTCTCTAAGAACTGCAGACCAAAGTAATGAATGGCATCTTAGACCATTTTTCACGTGAGGAGCCAGTGTGTCACACAAGATTTCTTATTCCATACCATACTGTCCTTTCATGTTACACTGCTTGTTTTTCAGTATCAGGATATCCTTTATTACATGGCTTTTGGAGTTGTTTTTTTTAAGATTACTTTTGGGTAAAACAATGTCTTTGCTGAGCTCTGCTGCTGTTATCATTTTGTATTATAGAAGCAGCTCTTACAGCTATGTACACATTTTAAATTCCCAGTCGTCTCCTTCTGACTTTGCCCAGTGGTTTCCCTAGAAATGTGACAACTCCTGACAGGTCATAGTGAAGCTGAGGAAAAAAATCCTAGTTTTGCCTGGTTTGAAAACACTTGAAAGTCATTCAACCAAGTATCGAGGTCAGATAGAACAGAACAGTGTCTGTTCTATTGGCCTGTTCTGGTGGCTGTGATCTGTAAAAAGCAAAGATGGGGCAGATCTGAAATATTTTGTTATTATTCTAGTCCTCAAATGCTTAATCCTTCCTCAGCACCCTGCTCTCCAGTGTCTGCACTCTCTTTTCTCAGTCTCCACCCCTTCTACTTTAAGACAACACGTTTGAAGGGTGGAGACTTACATGATGGAGTCTGGGCTATCAAGGTGTTGGATAAAGCACAACGTGGTCCATGATCTGGCATTCACATGTTCCTGCGGAGATCAGTTGTACAGTGCTACTGCAGAGCTTTTAGGGAATGGTTCCTGCAGGATGTGGGCCACAGATTTGGGACCATGGGATTGCAGACCCGGGGAATTGCTGAAGCCCATGTCCTGTTTTAGCCTGGAGAATTTAAGCACAGGCTTCTCCAATCAGTTTGTATGCTAGGCAAGGATGACAGCATGGGTTCAGACTTTAAATACAACCATGACTGGGGTGCCTCTGAGCCTTCTACTTACATGTTTTTCCCAGGGTATGGCTTCTTCAGCGGGGAACTCCCCACAAAGAGATGTATGGCCTGACATTTAGCAGGGTGGCAAGCAAGCCTGTGGAGTCTGCTAAAACATTTGTGGGAGTCTGGAAGCACTTTAGACACTGATAGATAAGAAGTTAGAAACATCTGAAGTTTTGAGGAGGAAAACAAGATTTATGGTGACTATGAAGAGGAGGAAATCAAAACTGTTAAGAAATCAGCTTCAGGTCATCATAAAGTTTTGATCCCTAGTTTCACATTAAGGAACAGAATACTACTAGAAAATCCTGCCTGTGGTAATAAATAAAATTAAAAATTAACTCCTATATACTGCTTTTCATCTGTAGATTGTGGTGATAAGAGGAACACAGTGAAAGTCTAATTTATTGCAGCTAAATAGTTGACTGTTAAACATTTCTTTTTGTGGGACTGTAAATTCTACCTGTTGACATGAGCTCAATCTTGGCTGCTTTCTGGACTGGATTGCTTTATTGTTTAGCATTAACTCCATGCAGACGTTTTGAAGAGTTATTGTTTCTTGCGAATGTATTATGAAAAGGAGAAATCCCAAAGGAGAGAAAGAAACAAATTGGCAAAAGACTTTGGCACTAATTGTAGACATGTTTATTGTTAAATCAATTAGGACCATACTTTGTGAATTTTAATTGAGAAAAACTGCAAATTTTTTCCTGCAAAACTTGATCCTCGAATGTGTAATTTTTTAATCACATCATTTGTCTACAGTGGGAAACACTTCTTTTAGTATATTCTGAAAAGGTAAGATCGTGTTGCAAGGCGTATTTACTGTCTATCTTTTTAAGATAAGTAATAAAGTTCTGAAGTGCTTGTTGAAACAAAATGCTAGTGAGTTCTGTATTATTTAAATGCTTTGGAATTTGCCCTATATTTACCTACAGATTCTGACCTTAACTCTGCAGAATTACTGATCCTTTGTTTTTGTTGTTCAAGTTGACCATTCAGCTGAGCTTTGGGTGGGTTCATGCAATGAAGAGCAAAATTGGAAATTAAGTTGTTTACAGTTCTCCAAAACTGGTTACCCAAATCATTGGTGAGAGTTGCAACATAACGTTTACAAATCTATTTTAAAACTTGATGCTTGTGTCTAGGATATTACAAAGAATTACTGCAAGCATGAAGAAGACTCATAAGACTGGGACGATGTCTTTATGAAATCCAAAGGATATCCTTAGGTGTGAGTTGGTTTGCTTGAACAATTAATAGGGCTGTATGTCCCTAAACATGACTGGAAGCTAAACTTGGAAGCAGGCCTGAACGCATATGCTTAGACATGTGTCCTGGTTTCACCTGGGTTAGAGTTAATTCCTTCTTCTCTGATGGTTCATGGGATCATAGAAAATAGGCTGGCGACCCTTAGCTGTTGAATCTTTTTAGAGAATTGTGAGGGAAAAGGAGGCAGATGGAAGTATGGTTCAAGTCTTTGATTTATTTTATTGATTGGTTTTTGTTTTTCCTGCTTTCTTTTTCGTATCTGATAAGAATCATGCAAAGTCTGTGTCCTTTTTAATTTACTTACGACATAGGTACTGATAGGTGACAAGACTTATTTATTGTGGCCGTGAACCAAAGCTAAAGATGGTTTTGGAAAGTTTGGATACAAATATAAACCTTGGAGCTCTGAGTCATCATGAGGTGGGATAAAGGTGTGTTAATGTACTTTGTACAAGAAGGACTTCTTAAAAAATTAGATCAAGGAATTTCCCCTGGAACTTACTGAGGTCCTCCTGGCAACCAAAATGATTGGGCTGATGAAAAGGAAAAAGCACATATTTGTTGCTGTCCTTAAGGAAGAATAAGCTGAAAGGGATGAGGGTGGCAAGGATCTCATGGGCAAAAGGGTTTATGCTAGCACAAAAGGAGGAGGGCATCAGGAGGAGATGCTGCTTTGGCAATCTCTTTAGGGGAGGGGATGAAGGGGATGAAACCTCTAAAACTAGTAAAATATGATCGTCCGGGACTGGCTTTTGTTATCGTCACCCACTTGAGTTCTGCTTTCAAGATTTATTATATCACTCTTAAATCTCCTGGAGTCATTACAATCTTGCCTTTCATCTAGGCTGTATATAAATAATTGATCATCATAAGGATTGAAAACTGTGGAAATGAAGACAGCTTAACACAGATATTCTTTATGACATCAATTACAGAGGGAATCATTTGATGAGAACAGAGAATATTTCAAATGGTACAATAATGCTAGCTCCTAAAATTACTTCGTGTTTGAAATGAAATGTGTACACTGATTGGTTCTGTTGCCAGTTTATGGAGAAAGTATATTACGGTTCAATGAAAAAGATGGTTAATTATCTGCACACAGGGCTTGCTTCACCCCTTCCTTACTTCTTTTACACTCATGTAATTCTGTTGAAGTCAGCTGTGTACAAATGGTGTAAGGCAGTGGTGAATCAGGCCTATATTTTTTAAGTAATTTATTGCAAGCATTTGTAGTACTGAGAGAGGAAACGTTCAGCATAGTTCAGTGCTGAGATTTAAACTCCCCGAGTGTGTGTTCTGTTGGCAGCAGTCACGTGCTGAGCCAGGGGTGACATAGGGTTAAACACTGAGCACTGCGGCAGTAGCTGAGCACACTTGTATTAAAACCTGGTAAGATGCTAAAATACTGTAAAGAGCATCATTACGTGTGATGAAAGGAAGTCAAAGTTCAATTGAATTTTTTTTTTCTTTTTTTTTTAAGGTATATAATATAGTGTTGGCTGGTGAATTTATATGTTTGGCTTGACTGGAGAGGACACTTCCTCCTCCTCCTGTTTGCTGTCTTTTTGTGTTGTTCCACTGTTCATCTGTGTGCCATAGATGGTTTGGACCAGTATTCAAACTGAGGGGAAGTGTAGGAGTGCTCATGCTGTTCTAGGATGTGCGTAATGGTGCCTGCAGGACTTGTCTCCTCCTGTGCCTCTGGCTGCTAGGAGCATGCCAAATGTGTGTGGAGCAGTAAAGCCATTTTATTTAATCTGTCTGTGGAAAGAATGTCATGCTGAAAACACCCACTGTACTTCAATCTGTGTGAGCAAGTGATAGAAACCACATTGTTATAAATTCTGAAAAACTAATCTTAAATGTTTCATTTTATATGAGCCACTTCTAGAACTAAACAACATCAAGCAGAAATACTTCATGTAACAATTTTATGGTGGACAGTACCAGGAAATTGTAGGAATTGAGTTGTGAAAGCAGAGCTAAATGGTGAGCTTCAATTCCTGTGCATTTGTAGACACTGAAGAAGATCCCAATTAGCATGAATGAGAGAGGGAGTATTAGCTGTGGATGTGTCTTGTGTTTTTCAGGAGCAATAGTTCTAATTTGAATTAAGATGTGTCTGTTCCATGACTCTCTAATGTATTCTTTTGCAACAGAGTTGATGTGGTTATATGTTGTAACTGCAAAGTTTTGGGAACTGGAATGTGGAGATTCCAAAAAGACTTTTGTTCTTGGTGATAAGTAAACGTCATCACTTGTCCAAGATTCAATTCAGCAAAATACTGAAGTACATGCTTTGCACTCAGGTCTTCAAACAGAAACATTTCAATGCCAGTTTTCCACAGGTACTGTGTGTGAATAATTCATATATGGATTGTGATGGCTGTTCTTTCTGTCCTTTGGCTCTTGACAAATTGCCACAACATGTCCTAATGGTTCCATGTCTTAGTGTCACTTGTTAATTTTAGGGCAGACCCCAGTAGCTAACAGTATTGATGCCATCTACGTACTTGTATCAGTAGGTACAAAACATTTGCTTTGCAAACAGAACTGTATGGGGATATGTGAACAGCACTTGGAGGCCTAGGATGTTTAAGGAGTCTGAAGGAGATGCTTGATTTTAGTGTGAAATACTTTGGAATCATTTCATGTTTTACAGTATTGTCTTAGACAAAGTACTTCTCTCTCTTCAACAAGCAAACTGGCACCAGACACAGAATTTCATCAAACCTCTGCTTCCAGACAGAATTTTGAGGGCCCATGAAAGTCCATGGCCTCTCCCAATTTAAAGTGATGCTTGTGTGGCCAGAGAAGAATGTATTGGCCTCACTGAGAGATAGGAACAATGACCAGCCACTAAATGTGAGTAAGTTCAGCCCAGAAGCCTCCAGTGTTTGCTATGCATTTATTTCCTTTGCGAAGTATTATTTTTTCTGGATTGTTTACTAGAATTCTTCTACCTCTAGTTCTTTCTTACCTATATTAGTGGAGATCACATCTAGTAACAGCTGAAAGAACACAAGTATTGCTTATTGACCCTGTCAATTATGCTTGTGTCAAATCTCATCTCTTAATATTGTTGGGTTGTTTTTGCAGAAGCTTTTGGGACCGTGTTACAGATAGCATTTCAGGGGGAAAAAAACCCCTAAAACTGTTAGCAGTGAAGCATGCATCTAGCCAGGCATGGCTAATGAGCAGATGTGTTGTCAAGATACTAAGTTAGAAGGGTCATCCAGGGAATCAAGATTGCAGAAGATAAGGGAGTTTTGTAGGACAAAGAAGTTCAGAGACAGACTGTGACATTTTGAATATCGCTTTCTTGAGCATTTTTCAGAAAAGACTTGCACAAATCACAATCTCAATAAATGTTCAGATTTTTGTATTTAGGTAGATCTTAATTGCAATTATCTTTCTTCATGTAAAATTACCTATGATTAATGATGGGGTTTCGTTTTCAAGAGTTTGATTGCTTTTGAGTTAGTGGGAACCACAAAGTGTAATACAATATCTTGTTGATTTAGACAGTAGCTTATTTTCTGTATTTCTTCATTTGACAGACACAGGTTTGAAGAACAGATGTGCAGATGTTAGCCTGGTGTGTGGTGTGCCCAGAGGGGGAAGTGTAGGTCAGGAATGAATTTTAAAACTGATTTCTTTCTAAGGGGTGGGATATAATAGTGCCTTTAATCATTACCTTTCTGAAACTTCTAGATGACATTTCTAAGTTGCTTCTGAGAAAACAAGCCCTTCCATCTCCATAATCAAAAGGAAGCTGTGCCTAGGAAGTAAGTGTAAGATCTATTCCCACTGTTGGTAGATGTAATTTTTGTTTGCTATTTTGGAAAATGTTCCAGGTTGTTTTTCATTGCAAATCATAGCAATATTTTCCTCTGGTAAAACAAGTAGAACACTTAAAGCTGTCATTACAGTTAACTGACTTTGCAACCCAAGTTAAAGCTGAAGAAACTGCAGTATGCCCAATTGATTATGAATAGTGGTGGACATTCATATTCTAAGGGCATATACAGGAAGAAATTTGAAGGTATGAAGCACAGTTTGTCTGTACAAATTGAAGGACAAGTTGCATCTGGTGACACTAAGTGCTGAACTTTTTCAGCCATTCACTTAAGCAGCTAAATCTGACTGTAAAAATGCAGCCTTTGAAATTCCTGTAGTCATTTCAAGCCGTGGATCTGTATGCACTTTATAGAACATAGCACTGTTTTATCGACTTCTGTAGTGCATGTGAGCCCAGATGAGACTGGGACACTGCTTAGGTGTGCACTACATTGGGTTCTGTGCAGATGGCACAAAGCGAGGGATTACACTCGTGTGTGTGCGGTGCAGCTACAGATGGAACAGCTCTCTGCCGTCTGGGACCACAGGCAGACCTGGGTCAAGCTAGCTGGAGGTCTATTATTCCCTGAAAATTTGCCCCATCTTAAATAATTGTTAGGTCACACTCCCAAGGTGGGTTTCATGTCATCAGCTTCCTGCAGTTTGTTGTCCCAGAAGATGTTCTGAAATTGAGGGATGAACTAGGAGCACCCTGGTGGTGCCTGGATCTTTCCATTAATGCTAAAGGAAAGTTGGGTAGCCAGCTCAGCTGGCACTCCCATGACTGTCAGACAGCTGGAATTAGGTGAACCTCGCCCTACATGGGTGGGGGACCAGACTCCAGTTATTATTTCATGCCCACCTGTTTTTTTTTTTACTGTCCAGGTTGTTTCAGACCCTTCCTGCCTCCAAGGTCTAATTCCTTTCCTCACTCAATAATGATTGCTTGGCTGGCTTAGTGTGCAGCTTCCAGCCTGGAACCCCAGGGTTTTCAGACAGGAAGGTATCTTCTAGCAGTGAACTGCACTGGTCAATGTTTTCCTGACCAGCAATTCCCTTATTTCTCCCTTTCTCTGCAGGAGAATGGCTTGAATGGCCCCATGTTTCCATGTGGTGTGACTGTATTGGCTGTGTAGGTTCTTTGCTACAACCTCTGTATTTTTTGTCTCCCTCATCTGTATTAAAGAAGTGAGGGGTGATCATGGATATAGCCCAGTTTAGAGGTGTTTTAGACTAGAAGTATTAATGTTTTTAAGGCTCTTGGAAAGCCTGTGCAGGTATAAACCTTGACACTGTTATAGCATTTATTGAGAGCTTCTGAAGTTGAACAGTGTAATTCTGTCAACAGCTTTTGCATTTAGAAAGTTGTGACCCATCGCTAAATTCTTACGTGACGCTCATTCAGGAAAATATTTAAAAGTCTGATTGAACTCCCAGACCCACTGGGCTAATAAGAATTTTCTCTTCAGCCTGCTCTTACAGCCCAGATCGTCTAGATATCCACATATAAATGTAACTGATACTCCTGTTAAGAGGAAAGCTGGAGTACCTCTGTGGCAGAACTTCTAGAATAGCTCTGCTTGCTTCAGTTCCTTTCCTATTAAAATCGTTGGAAAAATCTGTTCTTGACTTTAAGAGGAGCAAGGTTAAACTAGAACAGTACGTTTTAAAAATTCCAAGCTAGTAATTTAATCTTCAGATTTAACCATAGTGGCCCTTGCAAAATTTTTTTTCCAAAGCTGCACTCAAAATAAACGATGTGTTAGTCCCTAATAAATGGTCCTTAGTAAAAGCATGTATTATGCTTCCTTTGAAAAGTCATTTATTTCTTACTCTGGGTTTCTGATTCAGCTGCCTTCCAGCATGCTGTTCCAACACTTTCTCCCTTCTAGGAGTTTGTATAAACCCTGCAACTTGCTATGTTTCTATACAGCAACACACGTGCATCTGTGCGTAACAGCGCGAAGAGGATAACCTCAGACTTATTAGCATGGTTGTCTTCGGGTTGAAAAATACTTTCTGGAGGTTCATTTCTTAGAATCAGCTTCCTGATTTCTTGCTTATTAAATCATGTTGTGTTTATGAAATACAAAGTCTCTCAGTCTGTCAGTCAGAACTCTAAAGGCTTTCGCAGACCATAAATTCACATTCCAGTAGTTATAAATAGAAAACACAATTGCAATGGTTGTAAAACTCACTGATGATTGTTTGTTGTACTACACCAACAAATCAGAAAGAGAGATGGTTGGAATACTGTTGTCAACATCTTTTTGTACAGAATTTCCATAGAGCCAATAAGTGAGCTTGTGCTGATGATTTGTAGTATCTGTTATCACCTTCCATCAGACTCTGAGGAGAAAGGAAATACAGGATATTTCAGATGGGAGTCTGGTGCATGTGCACTGAGGAATCTGTTTGTTTCCTCTGATTGTTAGTGAAGGACAGTGGGGGTGCTGCTGCTTCTTGCATTATTATTTGTACTAATGACCATATCCAAGTGACTTCTGTTAATGTGCTGTAATTTACAATCCCTTTAGGATATAGTTATTCATCTTTTTGGTAATTTTGGCTGCTGTTGAACACTTCACAACACTGCAGATTAGAAGCTGCAGAAATTACTCTTCAAAAGACTACATTTCCTTTTTAACTGTGATCCAATGTTCCCCAGCTTTTCCTTTATGTTTTTACTTATTACTCTTAGGATCAGTCTCACTAGGTTACTAACTTCTGCAATGCCCTGGTTAGTCAGTGCTCATACAATTTTCTGGACATGTTTCCAATGTTTCTGGCCCCTTTATTTAAAACAGAAATATTTAATGTTGAGAATTAAATCTACAGCACACCAAGGGGGTTTTCCTCCATAACTGCTGCTGTGGAATGGTATATATCCTTTTGGTTTGGAATATTCCCTCATGAATTGTTTGTACTTCTCTGGTACCTCAGCCACAGAAGAACACCTGTACCCGAGTGGTTGAAGCAATGGCAGTGTATTGGAAAGGATGGAAATGACACAGCCTGTTATAGGATGGACTCTGTGACTGAGAAATTAAAAACATCACAACACCAGCTGAGAGGCAGAAGCTGGGGAAAAGTTCCTAAAAAAGAAATGCCTAACTGCAGGAAACCAGTGGTGAGTTCAGCCTGCTTCTGCCTCCAGCAGAGGCAGTAGAGAGGCTTTTAGGGGTAGTAGGCAAACTTGGCCAATTCCACGGTCTCTTCTCCTATTCTGTCAGCATCACAGCTGGTGTATTACAGATATTAGGGGCCATAAACCTGCATAGTCTTATGACTGTTCATGGACACATTTCCCATTAACTTACCTCATTCTCACATGAAATTGTTGATACTCTGTTGATGCTGACAGCCTCCTGCAGCAGCAAGTTTCAGAGGTTCACTACTCACTCTGGAAAGTGCCTTCACTCTGATTAAATCAGCCTACTATTAGTATTAGTTTCATGGAATGTCTTCTACTACTTTTTCAAGTACTGCAGGATTTTTATTCAGTTTGATCCTGCTTGCATTCAGCTCTTCCGTTTTTCTGATGTGGTAAACTGTGGTGATATCTCCTTTTTAGCTCTCCCCTTTCAGTAGAAGGGTCCTAGACTATGTTGTGTAGGAGATAGATGCTCTATCCCCTTGATGTTTGTAATTGGTCTTCTCTAAATAGTCTTGAACTTCATTACAAATTTAAAAGAAAATTCTTCCCTTTGTGCTACAATTGGTATGTCAAGCATAAGAATCTCCTGAAAAACCTCAGCAGTAAAGGTGGAAACAAACAGTTCACTGAGTGTCTGTGGCGGTATTATCAACCTTTTTATACCCTTGTCATCAACTGGTCCCACTAATCACAAGATAGCTTCCTGCTTTTGATGTGTTCAAAGAATGTTTTACTATCAGTTTGAGCATCATTTGCAAGTTGCTCTTCAAGTTCTTTTTTAGCCCTCCGTATTTCCTGTTTACATTTGAGCTGCTTTATTTTATGGGATTTTTCTGTGCTCACTTCAGAGAGCTTTCTGGTGATTTTGTTGGTTTGGGTTTTTTTTAATGCTGGTCTTTTACCTTTGAAAGGTTCCTTTTCTTTCCAATTGAGCCATCTGTGCAGAGGGGGTTTGGACTGCTTTGTTTTCTTCTTGTTCTCTGTCACACACATTACCTAAACTTCTATTACAATGTATTTCATCCTGGAGGCTTTATGTAGACTTCTTGGCTTTTGAAATAATCCTTTGATTTTTTTGGAAGGGAAAGGGGTTTTGGGTTTTACTTTTTTATAATTTCTAATTTTTAAGAAGCCTTTTTTTTTCCCCCTTGAAATTGAATAGTCACAAACTAGATTTATTCAGCCTCCTCTCTTTCTCTAGTTTTGAGCTGTAGTGTGCGTGCAGTGTTGCACAGGAGTCACTGACTCAGGGATGTTTAGTTAGTTACTGACCAGCCTCTCTTACCTGGTGTGAGTAGCAGGCTTGATGGAAAGACACATTCAAGGGATCTCTGCAGAAAGTCAGATTTACCACTGCCAGAGGATACTGAGGAGGAATGTGTCCTTTTTAAAAAAACTGTTTTCAAAGAACAAAAAGAGGGGGAATTGTCTTTGTTTTCAGTAGGAAAAGGGGCTATCTTGGTATAGTTTTGGCAAGTCTATTCAAGGCAGGTGAAGCAAACAAGTCAAGGGATACAACTGGGCATTCTTCTTTGAGAAAAAAATACAGTGTCACTTGGAATGAAAATGTGTTTTCATTGCTAACATAGGAATTTTTTTTTATTTACTTTGAAAACTTATGTTCCTTATCCATACTGGAAGCATAGAACACAAAATCTCTGAAGAGATCTAAAAGCAATGCAAATGTTTTCAGATTTTCATTAGAGCAGAGTCTCTGCAGACAAAAGGGCTTTCAGAACATAAAAACCTTTGGTGCTTCAGTAAACCAAACTGAGTTTTGCTTGACAGCTGAAAGATATTCCCTGTGGGCCATTTATGCTCCTGTCTGCAGAGTTGATTGAGTAAATATGCAGCAACAAGGAACATTCTTATACCCTGTCTGGCATTTGCGGGTTGATATTTTTAACTTCAGGCAGATACAGTTCGATAATGTAGCTTGCACAGCTTGGTGGTATTCATCAAATACGGAAATGACTTTGATAAATACACCTTGCTGCATCTTCAGTTTTTAGCAGCAAAATTTTAAGTTGGAAGAACTTGTGTATGGACTTCTGGGAGGATGTTAAATCATCACTGAGGCTCTGGATAAGCAGTAAGTTCCTGAGGTGAAGCTAAAATACTTTAACCATGAAGTCTACCTGAAAAGTCCGTGGGGGCTCTCTAGGTAAGGTGGCAGGAGATTCAAATTCAGAAGCATTTCCAATTTAGAAGGGAAATGCTTTTTCAGCCTAAGCAGATAGTTTCCATGGGTACTAGATCTATGAGAAGCCATGCAAGGAGTTTTCCTGATAAAGGGGCAGCTTTGTGGGCGGCAGGGCACAGAAGTGGTCTCCAAGCTCTAAGGACACATCAAATGGAATTTTTCATTTCTCCCCATTGTGGGCAGTTTGATCATCTTTTGAGTGTGACATCACAGAGACCCTCGTTTGTGACAGAGAAATCTAAGTTGTCTCATGCTTTCTCTAACCAAATGAAACTCAGTGCAGATATTTGCATTGCTGTTCAAACTGAAAACCATTTTCACATCCTCATTTCAGCCCCAGGAGTTATTAGCTGATACATTAGTGATGTTATTAGATCTGTAAACACAGTGGTTAACATTTTTTTTAAAAAAGTAAAAAGTCAGAGGAGCCTATAATGTGTGCATGCTTTTTTAATAGTATCTTTTACAAAGCTGGAGTTGTATTTCCCATGTTTTGGGTGAAGAAGTGAAAGATGATGGCAGGAACTGAAGGGAAAGTGTTGTCATATCACAGGCTGTAAAGAATTCAGGTTTTGAACAGCTCTGTAGTAACTCATTGCACATTTCCTGTGTGGGTTGATGTTTGTGCTAAAACCTTTCACTTTTTGAGAATATTTTCATGGATTTACAGCAATTACTCAGCTATTTACAAGGGACAAAATGTGACCCCCATTAATCATAACTGGTCAAATTCAGCATTTTCAGTCATAAAGATTTCAGTCACTGTTTTCACTACTTTCATCTTTATTCATATTTTCCAAACTAGTCATGATTCATAAATTGATATTTATGACTACCATGTGCTGGTATCTGAGAGCTTGGGGTTTTGGTTTTTTTTTAATAGACATTTAGTTTAACTGGTATGTAGCCTGGAGAGATGAGCTACTCTAAGGGAGAATTGCTATCTTTCCATGAAATTAATGTTCACACAAATAGTACGACTGACAGCTTCTGGAGATTATAGTCCGTAGGAGAGAGGGAAGAAGAGTGTGGCAGAGGTAGCTTGCAGTGTCTTAGTGTACCTTGGCTCTGCTTTTCAGGGTTGAGGGAAATGCATTTTCTTCAGGTGACTCACACTTAAGCACTTCAAACTGCCTTCAGGCGGCCGGTAGTGTGCTGCAGTTTGTAACTCTTTGGAGTCATTTGGTAAAGAACAACTGAGTCCTCATTCCTGATGCTTTTCTCTGTAGCAGCTGTTAAGATACAGTAGGAACTTTGATCACAACTAGTGAATTTGTCACTGCAGGCTGCTGCTGGCTCCACTGGTGGTGTGAGGTCTGCATGGCACTAAACAACAGAGACATGCTGTGCTCTGGTGTGTACTTGAGGAAAGGCCATTAAGAGATGAAATGTCAACAGTGACCCCATGTACCTGTAATAAATGTAAGCTTTGTAATTAGTAGCAAGCTGTCTCAGAGGGCTGCAGATAGTTACTAAGATTAATTTTCACTATGGTGTGTCCAAAGTTCCTATATGATATAAGGCAACCAGTTAACATTTTCAGGAGACTATCAAGTTGCAGCATGTGTAATTTGATGAGAGAGCCAGGCTCTAAGTATCTTGTGGCAGCAACTGTCTTTCCATATGTTTTTCTGGAGCTTACCACAGCCTGTAAGAGCAAACAGAATACCTATAGAGTCACACCTTCGTTGTGAGTATGTGTTCCTTTGTTCCTCTGCTTCAGTGTGCATCCAACCTGTGTAGTAAACCATAGTTACAGAGTAAGATAATACCAATTTATGTGTATATGGATATCTACGTAATATAGATAGATATAGATAAATTATATATGCTGTAGGTGTCAGGGAGTCAGTGAATACCAGCCTGCAAAAAAAATCACGCAGTGAGGACCTCCTGTGCCTATCTGCTTCAGGCTTTCCTACTGCCTGTGGAAGGCAGGTGGCTCTGGGCTCCTGTAAAGAAGCCTCAGACAGGAGTAACTGACACTAGAGCACACTGTAACCAAAAAGAAGTTTCAAAAGGCGTCCTAAAGCATGTCTAGACTGGAATTTGAAGTTGAAAGGAAAAACTATTATCCTTTGGCTTGAAAAGTGACCTGTGGCTTTAGGCATGAGTGATTTTTGATAAATGGCCTGGTTGTCCCTCTCCCTGGTGTGGGAGGCAATTGGTTTCCACTGTAAACCTACAGTGGAAACAGGACTACAGGACTACAAACAATTTCCTTTATTGTATTTGTCGCAAAGGTAGCACAGCCTAATGCAGCAGAAAAGAGGGAGCTTTTGAAAGTTTATTCCTTGTCTATTTGTAGAAATAATCCAAAATAATAATATACCCCTTCAAATTTAAACTTTGAATATGTTTCCTAACATCAAGAGTCTTTTTTGTCCTATTTTATGAAGTAGCTGTGTTTTCATGGAATACATATTAGCATGATTTTTGGTATGTTATAAATGTGACATTGATATTGTATATGAACTGTTTTGGTCAAGAGCCATGTTAACTGCCCCATCAATTACACTTCTAAGTACCTGTCACATTAAAAAAAATGTGGCTCTGGGCCCCTTAGGGTATTTCGTTCTTTTATGCAAAGAGTTTTTTGTTTTCACTCACTACTTTTGATCTCCTTATTCTGGAAATATTCTTGCTTGCATTTCATTTTTGGGGGGGGATTGGGTTTTTGAATTTTAATGAGAAATATCTTTGTGTGGGAAGCACTGTGAGATCCAAAACTCCTCAAGATGCTTAAAGAGGGCATTTAGAATTTCTTATGGGTGAGTTACTATTGTGAAGGCAGCATTTAATGTGTTAGGTAGAGTCACAAAGTTGCAAAGATAATTGCTTTTATATCTTATTCTGTATGTTTAAAAATGTGTACCATACTGTGCAGTGTATCTGTTAGCAAATAATGCCATTTCAGCCATGGCCACATACACATTTGCATATAATTCTCCCTTAGTATATTTTTGTGCAGAACTACTTTCAAGGGCCTAAGACAAAGTATCTATGCCACTTCAGAGCACACAGGTGCTTAATTCTGTATGTTCAGTAGAGCAAACATTATTGAAATGAATGGGGTGGAACACAGCTGGAGTTAAATGAACTATTGTTCTCACAGGGTAGGCTAGATTAAAAACCACGAAAAAGAAAAAGTTAAAAATCCTGTGTTTTTAATAGCTCCAACTACAAGCCTGTATCGAGCAAGCAGCTGGCGAACATATGACATTTTTTCCCCCTGCTACAGATCTTCTAAAAATGAATTTCGTGTTCACCCAGCCTTGTCTTTCTAAGGGTGCCTGCTGGCACAGTATTCCTGAAGGAAGTGGTTAGTCTGGGAAGGTTGTTGGGGGGCTGGGAAGGTACCAGTCCTAGTGCATAGGGCAGTGCCCAGGAACTGGGAGCAAAACACCCCCAGGGAAAGCTGAGCTTGTACCCAGCCTCTAATGGACAGGTCTGAGGACAGAAACCTGGTGAGGGTTCTCTGCAGCACTGTTAAATGTTCTTTCCCTCCCAGATAAATGACCAGCACATGGGAAGAGCTCAGTGCTTGCTTTTCTACTTGTGCTGCTGCACTATGATACTGCAGGACTGAACAACTGTATGAGAACCTCATGTGGTCCTGAGAGCCTCTGTGTAGCATTACTTGGCTTATACATCTTTTATTATGTTTGGCTGTTGGTGAGAGTCAGATGAAAATTATTTCCAGATTACAATAAAGCAACTTCAAACATAATAAGTGTTGTTAGATCATTGACCGTATTAAAATAAAATTTTAAAAGGCTGTACATCAAGGCTCAGAGAACTGTTTAAAGAAGAAAAAATGTGTAGCATTATTGCCCTAAACATACTGCTGAACCTTGGGAAAAGATTTGTGCCACGTTTCTTATGACAGTAACATCACAGAGGATATAAACCAGTCACTGGCACTCTCTCAAGAAACACATCACTGTAATTCATTATAACAGTACCACTGTGATATTTGTTCATAATATTTATGAAAGTTAGGCTATGAAAACAGTATGCAGTGACTGTCAGTGGTGATGTATCATTCTGCAAAAGGGAACATACATGACAAAATGCTTTAAATGAACTCTAAAAATATACTGGTGACTTAAAACAATTTGGCTGGTCTCACACACCATGCCAGGAGGGGCTTCCCGGGATATGCTTCTGGATGACCTTTTTGAGGACATATATCAAATAGTCATGTATTTATTATGGTCCCAGTCAGTCTTTAATAGCAATGATGAATGTTGTGTGGTGTACACAGTCATTACAGCTCTGTGTAATTCTCTGCTCAGTTTCCAGTTGCTGTCTTTTCTATGGAAAACAGAGTGGCCTGTGTCATGTCAACCCAATAAACCCAACTTTTACCCACAAAGTGTTCTCAGTGGCACAAAGCTTTATCTGACCTGGCAGTGGGGTGCAGATGTCAGGGAGCCTGCAAGGAGGCTTCTGTTCTGCTTCCCTGGTTGTGTCTGGGCCCCGCAGAGTCGCGGGAAACAGCCTGGCTCTTGTGAGTCAGGAGGCTTTACAAGCCCTCACAGCTTCCAGTACATGCTGGGATTCACTGCAGCTCTGACGTCAGTGTACGTCTTGATTTCTGGGCACTGAATAAAGCAGCAGACTTCCTCTGTGGCTGAATGGTGCTGATGACATGCCATTTTTCCTCTTTCCCCATCAGCATTGTGGGGAACATAAGCAGCATGAATGTTCTGATATTTATTGTAACCAGGCATGGGCTCCTTTCAGTTCCTGGTGAGAGGAAGTCAACAGCCCTGGATAAGCTCAAGAACAAGAGTAGGCTGCATCTTAAAGGTACTGAGTTTGGGCTGAGGCTGAGGACCAGTAAGTTTCCCACTTCACAAGTAGGTGAGATTCCATAGTGGGTTTGAAAAGTAATTTCATAGGAAGGGAAGTAGAACCACAACCTCTGTCTTCCCTGTCTCTCCAGGAAAGCCTCAGACTCCGTCCACTCCAGTGCATTTCTCCCCAGTCACTTGATTGCTTCCTGTCATGGCATGAGGGGACAGAGATGAAAAGCAAAAGGGAAGGCGGTTGCAACTTATCACCGTGCACAAAGCCTCAAAACAGAATTCAAACTTGTCTGGCAAAAAAGTGGACAAAACTAAAATGACTTTTTAAGCTCAGTTTCCTGGCTTCACTATTCGTTGCAGGAATGCTTGGATTTGAAAACAATAAATACCATCACCGCAGGAAGCCCCAGATTTGAATTGTATGCGTGCACAGCTATTTACGAATCACCCATTTTTACTTAGCCACTTCCATCTAAGGTAGTTGGCTCAGTTTAATAATGCAATAGCCTCTCCAGAAGTCGTCTGCCAGATCAACTTATTGTTTTGGGAAAAAAAAGGAAGGGAATCTCAGTATTAGTTTTCAGAAGGACTTTTTTCATAGAAAAGATAAGATAGATGCCACACTGGACTTACTGTGCTATAGTCAAGGGCTAAAGGTTACAAACATATGAATGGAAAGACGAGGGATAAATGGCAAACTGAGATGGAATAAATAAATGACAGGGAAAACAACTAAGACTGTGGATAACAGGAAGAGAGATTAAAACTAGAACGGAGATGTTTATATAATACTTTGGGCAAAAGATTATCTTCTACCATATACCTTTAGTTTCTTTATCATTCTGCTCTCCATCTCTCTTCATTTAAACCTATAATTATATATTATTTATATATTATCCTTTTGATCTTATGCTTTGAGGTTCTGAAAGTGTAATCATATTTTGCCCCTTTTTACCAGTTTGATTAAATCTCATGTCTATGCATTTCCTAAAGTTGACATACCTCATTGGCATGAAAATTTCCTATTCTCTTTCCTGACTGAGTGCATTGTTTATTTGGAAATATTACCATGTATTAAGAATTGATGTTCAGGTACATGCATTTTAATCATATTGAAGATGACTGATTCATGCTGGGATTTCACCTGTGCCAAAAGTTACATCAGTGATTCTACCAGATAACTTAGACATGTAATTTCAAGCACAAATAACTGTCCAGCTATATAATGAAGTTTCACCTGCAACACTAGAATCAAAGCCGAGACGAAGCTGGCCAGAAGCTAAGGCTGTACCTTTCCTTTATATAGGTCTGGAGGAAATAACAGGATATTGCTCCAGATCAGGGCAGTAAGAAACTCGAGACTCCTATTAGCACTACAGAATCTTTCTGGTTGAAATTGTCCGTGTCCTTGAAACAAAAATTAAAAATGGAAACTGGTACACATTTGGTAGCTATTTGGTTCCCATTTGAGCTTTAATCAAGAAGATTTAGTAATCAGTTTATCAACATTAGTGATAACTTCACTTGGAACAATTAATAGAAAATATGATGTTTAGATTGAAGTGCAAGAAGACAAAGAAGGATTTAAAAGTAGGAGGTAGATTAAAAAGAATTAATATCTTCATCTGGCCTAAATAATGTTTGCTTAATATTTGCATACAACTCAGAAATTCACATATTGGATGGTTTGTAGAGACAGAATATATAAAGTAACAATGTAAGATGTAAAAATGTGAATATATATCAAGCACGCTATAAACACTCTCCAGAGGATCTTATGGGATCATCCATACTCTTGAATGAACAGCCAAGAAGATTTCAGTATCATCCAGTCTGAATTGTAATTCCAGTTTTCTAGTTCTAGACCAACTAATATCTTTCTAGGCATTATTTTCTCAGTCCGTTCCTGATACTGATCAAAGTGATACAAGCATTTCAATTTTTGCAAAGCAGAGAGATAAGGATATTTTTTATACTATACTGTTTAAATAGCTGAGGCTGTGAAAAGTGTGTGTGTCAGTGGAGAAAAACTATGGATGCTGCTGTTTATTCTGAGTATCAATAAACATTTGGAATAACAAACACTTAAAAGAAAAACTGGGGGGGAGGACTTATGCAAGGTTTTACTGTCAAACAGCATTCCCAGCTCTGACACACTACAACATCCAGTCATGCAGAAACAACAAGTTTCTTAGGGAGTGTGTTGTAAGCCATATCATTATAGAAATCTTTTGACCTGCAAGAATTCATGACTTCATTTTCCATTTCCAACTCAGAGGGGAGTTTGTTTTGTGAACGGGGAGAGCTGTTATTACTTCTGAGTGTCATGTTTTCAAATCTCTCTTCTTCCAATGTCTTTGACCAGTCATGAACTGCGTAGATGGCCATCAAGTAAGTGTGTGGTTCTTCATGTCCATCTATGCTCTTTTTGAAGTTTCCTTTCTCTCTTTTCTAATCTCTACAATCATTTATAACATTTCCTCTTTAAACATTCTACTTTCTTAAATAGCAAATTATATTTCCTTGACCTCTTCTGTATTAAGTGCAAAGGACAGAAAGTAAAGTTTTCCAGCCAAATGAATGTTCTACCTCAAGCTGAATTCTAATAAATGCCTACAGTTTATAATTGATACTTCCAAGATGTTCTCAAGGAATTTAAAACAATCCAGAATTTAACAGCAATCAACAGAATCGAGACAAAGTGAAACTATTATGCTGAACTTATCGAAAAGCAGGGTTTAAATTGATGCTGCGTATTATTCATTTTGACAGTTGCAAATTCACATTACAGATAGCAGGGACCAAAAGACAGCAACGAGAAGAGGAAATGCTAATTTATTACTTGCAGAGAAACAACTCTGAAGCTAAGCTGTTCAGTTAAAATTATGAAATACTTTCCATTTCCAATGTACCTTTGATCTGCAGAAGCCCTGAAGCACATTGCAAATTATAAATACAGTTTTAATTGTTTGTCATGGCAGGTGATAGGCAAATGTCTCAGGAGTAGAAATGTAACCGACATCATTCAGTAGCAACCCTATGCAAAGACAAAACAAACAATTATTTTTAAGCAAAATGGCACAGAAAGGTTAAGTTGCTAGAACATTTGCTTGTCATACTATGCCACTTGCATTAGAAGAATGGGGAATGAAGATTTCCAAACTCAATTCCTGGTGTACATACACTACTTGGTGTATGATTTGAGACAAATCACTTAATTTCTTATGCTTCACTATAGAAAGGGAATAATGCTGTCTAAATTCGGTCGTGGTGTGCTGATGGCAAAAGAATGATAAAGAGTATTCCTTCTTAAAGGAATTGTATCTCAGCATTTGGGAAGGTTAAAGTATTACAGCTGTAAGAATGCTCTGAAATATTTAAGTCTTTCAAGTGGTAGAAAGCATGTAAACTGTGTAAATACAAATTACTACATAATTTAGAAATTTATAAGCGGAGGGGTGTAAGGCTGATGTTTTGCTATGCAATAATTTCAGTTTCCTGTACAAAAATAATGTCACTTCCCTCAACTGACACTTTAGGGAGGTTTGTATGCATGGGGAGGCTGAACAGGGGCTTTTTAAACCATTAAATCTCTGGTGATACCACTCTTTAATGAACAACTATTAGATGCAAATACAGTGCCTTGTAACAATTGAAGAGAGGGTGATCAACTTTCTAAAGCCCTTGAACCTGACTTAAAGTAATAACTTAAAGGCTTGATGGGGCAGGGCAAACCATTCTGGTGGTACCATGCTTCTAATGTTTTGTTCCATGAGTGTGTCATTTGATTCCTAAGCTACAGTGTGGATCAAAAGTCCTAAAACTCCCTTTCCTCCCTGTAGTGCATTGAACAATCTCTTAACTGATACCGAATTGGTTAACATTGTTGCTCCAGCTTCAATCTGATACCTGTTCCACTTAGCAGACGTCAAAATGTTATCTGGAGAGCAGTAAGGAAAGGAGGGAGTTCCTTGGAAACCTGTAGGGGTTCCTCCTTTCCCTTGGGAATCTTTAGAGGTACTATGCTGAAGACTGGGGGTTTGAGTTGATAACTTTTATTAATGACAGAAGTTACAGAAGCTGTGAATGTAAATGTTCAAATATTACACTACTGAGCAGGTGCCCCTAAGCCGTGTGCAGTAAGCCATCAGAGCAGTTTACAGGGACGGTCCTGCATGGCCATAAAGCTGAGACTGAATTCCTCAGACTGGCATCTTCTCATGGGATCGGGAGATACGACTGCCACAGTTGGCTCAAGTATATTGCTAAAAATAGGCCAAAGCCCTTCAAAAATTAATGAGCAGTATGAGTTTAGAACTGCTGAGATTTATAGGCTAATGGATAACTATCACAAGGAGAAAATACTGTATGAAAAAAACAGTGAGGAAATTTAGAGCCCTTATGTCTCTCTTGGTTTACGCTCATGTAAATCAGGATTAGTTGCACTGAAGTCACTTGACTTACAATAATATAAGTAGGAATATAGGGGAATTTATGCTCACTTTGCAGTAACACACAGATAGAATTAAGTCATCTTTTTGGAAATGAGAAATGGGTTGTTTCTGAATCATTTTGCAGAGTTTTAAGAGTGGCATCCAGATGCTTCCTTCAATGCAGATTTTAGATGGGGGAAAAAACAGGCCTTGGGAGACTTTCAGAGTATTTCTCAACAGCGTGTGCTATGTATTTGCCAGCTTTAAGTTTGTGAAATTTACATACACTGCAGACTATATTAATTTCCAAATAAATGAAAATTATACACAAAAATAAATTCTGATCGCTTCCTGTAAACACTCTAAAGTAAACTATTTTCTATAGTTAGCCAAAAATACAATAGATCTGCAGCACAGGACAAGAATTGCTGCTTATCCCAGGCCATTCACTAGCTACTTTTCTGTTTATGGAACTACTGCTGGGTGAATCTGAAAAGGAGACCAGCTACTCACTCTGGGTGAAGCCAATAAGTCTAGAGTCTTATTCTGTGAATTGATCCTTCCAGTCAAGGCAAGAAAGAGGTACCCAGCCATGTAATGCTTTTTACTCTCCAACAGTAATTTAAGAAAACACATAGAAATATGAAAACCACCCCACATTTCTGAAAAGGGATATGGGTACTTGGGTCTCTCTAACGCTGAGCATGCTTTATTCCTCTTCCATAACACAGCAGTGCGCTTTGAAAACATTCTTTTGAATTCGGGAACACACTGAAAGTGGTTGTCAGGAACTCTCTATTCACACCTCTCAGTAATCACAGAATTAGGGCATGGTTGCACGGTGAACTTCAGCTTTTAGCTACAGATAAAGCCCTGGGCACCTGTTGTGCTTTCCTGCCCTGAGGCATACATTACATTATCTCCTGCTCCAGCACAGCTCTTTGGGCAGCCCCATCCATGTAACTACTTCCTCTTTCACTTTTCGGGTGAGAGCATCCAAGCACCGCTCAGCGTGGCTGGATATTTTGTAATCCTTGCAGTTTACTTGAGAAGTTCCTCCTGATCCCGTCTTAGAGCTGCCACCCCCACGGGGTCTGAAGCTGTGCAAACACAAAGCTAGACGAGCAGGGAGCCCACAGTGCATGTGAGCAGAGGGAAATGAAGGAAAGCAAGGACCAGGCAAGGATACAGTGTGTTGCCCACTTTACATCAGGCCTTGCTGTGTCCACGCAGTGAAAGCAGAGAAGGCAGGAAGAGATTTCATTATGCAAAATGGGGTTCTGCACCTCCCATCACCTCTTGGCAGCTGGAGACTACAGGGGTTTTTGTTTTCCATTCAGGGACCCTTTTCTTACCCTTTCCTGCCAGTCCTGGAAAGCCTGACTCCACCACCACGGCTGCTGTGGTGAAAGATTCCTCTGAGCTTCTCTGCCGTGGAGGAATGAAGGGCAGAGGTGCAGGCAAAGCATAGCAACAACAGTCAGGTTTTTATGGCTTCAAATCTGAGGTCAAGAGAGAGAGGACTTTCCTGGGTGGGGAGGCAGGAAATCAGCTGTGATAGAGATGCTGGTAGAGTGGAAGTGGGGTGGTTCGAAGGACAGCTCCATGCACCTGCCCATCCTGAGACTGCACAGTGGATGCTCTGGGAGCTCCCACTGCCCCAAACACACACCCCTTCGTTGCTTCATCACATGGTGGAGACGCCATGTGCCAGGAAAAGATAATAGGAATTGCCTAATTATACTCCTTTTGGAGCAGGTTGATGGGGGTCTAACCTGAAATTCTGCAGTTCTCAAAGGGAATTCTCTATGGTGTTCAAGCTTGTAGTTAAACTTCTTAGTTAAGTGTGAAAGTCAGAAATAAAGCATGCCATTTTTTAAAGTGCTCAAGAGCATAAAACATACTCCAAACAATGTTAAGAAGCTGATTTAGAAAATTCTAAGTACCAAAGTAAACTTAATTTGTCATTCTGCTTTTATATATTTGGGGGAGTTTTAGATTTGGCACCAAAAAGCAGCCTTTATCCAGATTTTCCTTGTTAGTTGGTCTATGTGGCTTAAATATGGACTCTTTTTTTGAAGTTATTGTTAAGTATGTGACAAACTATTAATCCATTAGTGAAGATATTGATATTCTCAATGATGTTCCCTAATCTCCTTCAAGTATTGATTTAATATTATTATAGCATGGCCAAATACTCTATTATTCTATCTAAATTAACATTTTTTCAAGATACATTTAGGAAGGAAATGTGTGTTTATTGATTGTATGAATGAAATTACTTTAATTAAGGAAACAGGCCTACTGCCAAAAATGGCATACATGATTATTAGTGCAGGATGCTTCCCACAACAGCCCAAAAAGCCATCATCAAAAGCAGATGCCTAAATTAGTTACAATGTACATCCTGGCCAGACAGATGCTTCAGACTCTTGGCCACTTGTAGGACAGATTCTCCTTCCTTTGGAAGCAAGCCAGGGCACAGTAACACTTTAAGTTTTTCTACCAACCATAATTTAAGACTTTTCAACCTTAAATTAAATATGACTTCAGTGAAGCTTGAGTCTCTTGAAAGCTGACATGGGAATCTCCTGACAATACCTTCATTTGGATTAGTGCTTAGAGTAGAGGACATGAGATTCTAAAGAAGTTCAATCCTTTTGCCTGAAAATAAGGGGCGGGGTGGGGGGGGTGGGGGGGGAAGTGATAACAGTGATAACTACTGGAAAGAAAGCATGAGGCTGTTGTGCTTTGGTTTCATTTCTAGCAGCATTCTAGTATTATGACTTGCTTCCACTGCATTTAGCCTGAGAAGTAATTAGGAGCCCAGTATGGATTTCCAGTGCCATTACTACCTCATAAAATGAAGAGGAGATCCTCAAAGATGGTCAGGAATTTACAGTTTAATAACTTTGCATAAGAATGTGATTCTGGGATGTTGTGTAACTGAGAAGTTATATGTATTTTCTGAANTAGATTTGGCACCAAAAAGCAGCCTTTATCCAGATTTTCCTTGTTAGTTGGTCTATGTGGCTTAAATATGGACTCTTTTTTTGAAGTTATTGTTAAGTATGTGACAAACTATTAATCCATTAGTGAAGATATTGATATTCTCAATGATGTTCCCTAATCTCCTTCAAGTATTGATTTAATATTATTATAGCATGGCCAAATACTCTATTATTCTATCTAAATTAACATTTTTTCAAGATACATTTAGGAAGGAAATGTGTGTTTATTGATTGTATGAATGAAATTACTTTAATTAAGGAAACAGGCCTACTGCCAAAAATGGCATACATGATTATTAGTGCAGGATGCTTCCCACAACAGCCCAAAAAGCCATCATCAAAAGCAGATGCCTAAATTAGTTACAATGTACATCCTGGCCAGACAGATGCTTCAGACTCTTGGCCACTTGTAGGACAGATTCTCCTTCCTTTGGAAGCAAGCCAGGGCACAGTAACACTTTAAGTTTTTCTACCAACCATAATTTAAGACTTTTCAACCTTAAATTAAATATGACTTCAGTGAAGCTTGAGTCTCTTGAAAGCTGACATGGGAATCTCCTGACAATACCTTCATTTGGATTAGTGCTTAGAGTAGAGGACATGAGATTCTAAAGAAGTTCAATCCTTTTGCCTGAAAATAAGGGGCGGGGTGGGGGGGGTGGGGGGGGAAGTGATAACAGTGATAACTACTGGAAAGAAAGCATGAGGCTGTTGTGCTTTGGTTTCATTTCTAGCAGCATTCTAGTATTATGACTTGCTTCCACTGCATTTAGCCTGAGAAGTAATTAGGAGCCCAGTATGGATTTCCAGTGCCATTACTACCTCATAAAATGAAGAGGAGATCCTCAAAGATGGTCAGGAATTTACAGTTTAATAACTTTGCATAAGAATGTGATTCTGGGATGTTGTGTAACTGAGAAGTTATATGTATTTTCTGAATACAGTTTCCATGCATTTTCTGAATCCCAGCCTGGTACTGGGATTTCATAGTACCTAATGGGGTACTATGTTCACTGACTCTTCCTCAGGTGCTTGACAATAAAAAATACTTCAAATATAGGCATTGTGGAATGTCTGTTCTCCATTCAGACTGGAAATGGTTAAAAAACACAGCCTCCAAAGCCAAACCTCACAGCTGAGAGTCTTAAAAACCTGCAGGTGGGACTTAAAAGGGAGAATCCCACCACAGCAAGGGGTGTTATAAAATGAGCCTGTGATTACGGATCGAGGGATGTCTGGGCAGCAAAGGTTTCCTGATCTGTCTACCTTTGCCTGATGTGGCAGTCTCACAGGAGGCTTACAGCCTCGTTGGGGCTCTGGCATGGGTTGTAATCAGGATAGAAGCAGCCACTCTCTGCTTAGCAGGAGCCAGGCTCAGCTGAGCTGCTGGTGATTTGTAGCATGTTCAGCCCTGCTACATGCACTTTTTTCTTCTTTGCTGTACTAGGAGCTGCTTGTCTTGGGAAGATGTTTGGGAGTTGACTTCTGCCTGCATTGGGGCACATACCTGTGTATGAACTGTGTGGAGGAGATAGTAAAGGGCTCTGTTCTGGATTTTGGGGGGTTTTCTTACTATTTTTTTGCAATCCAGCAATCATTTAGGAGACCACAAGTCAAGATGAGCTGTTTGTACCCCAGGCACAGGAGAGCACTTATCAGGGAAGGAGCCTTCTCGGTCAAGCCACCTTTCTGACAGCCAGTGGAAGTACATCTGTCTGTGTAGCTGGGAGTAAGTGTGGGGGCATATGCAAACAATGTATGTGAGAGGAAGTGTGTGGAGAGGCTGCAGCTCTGCCACCAGTGCTGATGGGCAGTGTGCATCCTTCACCTCACACTCCAGCACAGTCCTTGTCACTGCCAGAGGTGAGCCTAACCCTGTGGTGCTAGAACTACCCAGCTGAGGAGCCTGGTTAGCCTGGGCACCTGAGATTTTTCTAAGCCCCTGACCTGACTGCACCAGCCATATTTATTCACCCGTGGGAGCATCTACAGACATTCCCACCTTGTGCTCTTTGTGTATTATAGGTGTACCCAGTGGAAAAAAATTTCAGTGTAAAGTGCCTAGTTGCGTGCCGTGGGACATGGATGAAGATTTCTTCCCACGTTCCAAATGGAAAGCAGAAGTGTGTTTCTTCTGGCCTTTTTCAAATAAAAACAGAAATAGGGTATTCCTTATTCTGGCAAGGTAGGCTGGGACTAGCCATGGGAAACACTGAGCTTTCAGGGCTTAAAAACTTATTCGACTCATTTTTGGTAGAGCTGTTGTAAGCAATGGGTCCTCTCTTCAAGGATTAGCTGTACAGCTCCATTTTCTGAGCTCTGCCCTGTGGGGTTCTTTGTGTGACAGTGTGAAAATGCATTGCTGAAGTTGACCTTCTCTGCTCTGGCAAGCACCCTCTCTCTGCAGCCATGAGGTTTTGGAATCCTCTGTGCAGACTGTCAGGGGATAATGGCTTCAGCAGCACTTGTGGGATGACTTAAATAATTGTCACTCAGTCATTTTTGTAGCCACTTTATGTAAATGCCAATAAAATCTTTCAGCCATCCCATATAACTATAATATGTCTGTATTATAGCTGTAAATACTGCGATTGGGATCTTAGCACAAAGTGTTTGCTGACACACACACACAAATACGTCCCTCCTATGGAAAAGTATCAAATATCATAAAGACACTTGCAAATCCAGCAACCAGTAGCCAGTATTTATTGATGATTTGGCATATGTTTGTTAAACATACGCATAAGCCCTGAACAAAGACTTGCGGAGGGGTCCCCAGATCAATACACGACCAGCAGCTGCTTCTTGTTAAATGATTTTAGTGGTTTAAAACCATAAAGAGGATCTCAGTGCTGTAGTACACTGAGACACCAGTAAGGGGAACCCTTTTTGCAGTAAACCTTCAAGCTTTTACTGCTTTGATGGAACGTGTGGTCATAAAGATAACGTGACATTTTGGTTTCCAAAAAATTATGTTTAATCAGAAGACGAACAGAGATAAGCAGTTTAAAATGAAATCTGAATTACAATTTCAAATCTACTTTTTTTTTTTCACTTCTCAATGAAATTGAATGGGAAATGTGAATGAACCTGCACAAGGCAGGCATTAACTCTTACAGGAATATTAAAGAAAAGGAGGAGAGTTGATTTGGACAACTGGCTTTAAAACAATATGAATCAAATTAGTTAAGTGGCTGTCATCAGGCATCGTTTTAGCAAGAAAAACAAATGGTTGATTTATTGCTTGAAATTATGTTATCATAAGTAAAATTTTATCTGTGGACAAGTCTTCTCACTTCAAAAATGTAATTTTGAAACTCAGGCATTACCATTCTAAATATTCTCAAAAGTTCTAGCTTTCAATAAGCCCACAGATGAATCTAAATGCTGTAAATGCTGTAGAAAATCTCCTGAAACCATTGTAATTAATCTGTGTTGCTGTACAATAGATGTTATGTCAGGGGAAAATAAGTATGCATGTGAGTCTGTTCACATAATATCCAAAATCTTTAACAGTCTTTACCTGTTGTAGTAGGTATATTTTTATATTGCCCAGACAGAGAAGCATGCTTTGGAGGGGTGAATGGAAATTCAGTATTTACTTGGCTAAATAACCTAACTATCATTTTTCTTACCTCAAATGAACAATTCTGGAAGTGATGTGATGTGATGTGATGTGATGGATCGGCCTGAAGGAACTCCTCTTCCTGTCCAGTGTGTGCATTTCCATTACAGTTGACCTGGAAAAACTTCTGGCTGGTCAGGTTTACTTTTTCTCTATGAAGTAGCAAGTAACTAACTTTATGAAACCACTGAACCTACAGATTCAATGCACCCATAAAATCTCTACATAAACACCACTGTAAATCTATGCCAAAGTCTCTGCTGTGCTCTCTCAAATGGCCTTCACTCTAGACTGCTAATTAGCCTCTCTCTAACTTTGAATACTCCATAAATGCACTATGCTGATTGATAGTGCATCAATATTAATAAATAATTTACCACGCTGCTGGAATTTTCCTCTACATGTAATCACAGCTGCAGCTCCTTCTAAACCTTTCTTTAGCAAAGAAGGTGGGAAATAATTTTACTTCTTTCACCCCATGTTATTTAGTCTCCCCTTTGGTATATCTGCAAATATTTGGAAAAGCGTCTCTTGGATACTTCTGAAAATTTGCATGGTTTATATGGTAGTGGAGTTCCATCTCACACAGTGTGCTGCTGCTCCTAATTGGAGCTACTGTAGTGTGCTTCATGTTTTATTTATTCTCACAGTCCACGTGTGAAGTGCTCCAAAGGATCTGTACTCTGTTAGGATCTGCAAGTCCAGCTTTCAGACAGAGGCCACGTTTGCTGTCCCACTCTAACCCACGAATCAGAGTGATGTGCAGCAGGAGAGCAGCTCTGCTCAGGTGGCCAGGAGCTTGTCAAAGTCATGGTTCTGCCCAAAAGGCAACTTGTTCAGTGTAGATAGTGGCAAAATTCACATAGGCATTTTTGAAGCCATCTATGATTTTTATCACCATCAAAAATAATGAGTTCACAACAGAAATAACAACTTCTTTTAAGTGTACTCTATTCTAATAAAGCAACAGGTGCTCCCTAGGTGGGACAGAGTAGCCCAAATGCATTAACTTCATTTTCACACTGATCATGAGTCACTTCCTAAACACGTCTTTGTTTCATGGCAGTCTCTTTGTAGCGCTATAAAATCAATTTTGTGTAAAAATTATTCTCTAAAATCTTAAATTCAGGCCAATATCTGCTTTGTTATTATGAAGTCTCAACACAAGTGAAAAACCAGACCTAAGAGATGAGCAATTAAAAGGAAAAAAATGTACATCCCAACTGCATTTGGATGTAGTGTACTGTGCCTGTCATTCAACTAATCTTATCTCTGTAGTCTCCCTTTTGTGGGGAAGACCTGATGATTTGCAATTCATTCTTGTTGCAATTCATTCCTGTTGCAATTCATACTGCTCAAAGCTTATACAATAATTCTCTTGTCCAGGTGGCTGTCAGCACCTGCAATGTTGCTGAAATGTCCCCAAAAGAAACTGCTTTCGCCCAAGACAGTATGAATCTGCAGTTTTTGGTGACAAGCTTGCATTGATTTTGTTTGTGCTGTTTCTCTGTTTTCTGAATGAGAAACCAGTAGACAGCACCAGGCACACCAAAGAAAAATTTTCCTTAGCATAAGTCTTCCAATTCTTAATTAAGTATGATAAAGTGTACGCTCCTAAGCAATGTTCAAAATGTATACCTATATATTTAATTTACATTAATATTTTATCTTCAAGGACAACCTCTTCAAAGCACGAGAACAGCCATTCTGATTTGCAGAAGTCTGACTGACCTGGCAAGATGAAGGCCTACGTGAATGTGGGGAGAGCAGTGCATGTGCTCTGCTTTGGCTTTGGCCTGTGTCAAAGTCTCCTATACTATCCTTGTAGGAGAAGTGGTAGATTTGCCCTGAATAAATCGATGATAAGGCAAGAGGAAAATTGGCTGGCCCACCAGGCTCAGAGGGCTGTGTTCAGCAGTGCAAAATCCAGCTAGCAGGTGTTGACACTGGGGCCAGAAGGTTCAACATCTGTAACAGCCCAGACAATGGCAGGGAGGCATGATCTGCGAGCCTGTGCGTGACACAGAGCTGTGGGGAGCACGAGTGTGCTGGAGCACAGGAATGCTCTCCTGAGGGACCTTGACGGGCTGAAGTGACGGGCTGGCAGCGACCTCAGGGATTCAGTGTGGGCAAGAGCAACTCTTGCAAGTAGGACAAAATAGTCCCATGCAACTGTACAGACCGGACAGGGGAAGCAGTGTAGCAAAAAATAAATGCCTGAAGATCCCAGCTGACAAGAAGCTGAAAGCAGACAGCAGTGTGTTTTTGTGATAAATAAGGCCAACAACATACTGTTGCCTTCACAGCAAGATTTTAGCCACGTGCGCAAAAGTAGCAATTATTCCCATCACGTTAGGGTGGGCGCCTCATGTTTTGGGTTTTCTGGGTGTTGGTATGTTGGAATGAGTCCAGCAGAGCCCACCAGGATGGCCTCTGGAACACCTGATGTAGGAGCAGAAGCTGAGGGAAGTGGGCTTATTTAGCCTTAAGAACAGAAACAGGGAGAGGGAGTGTTATTGCTGCGTACGACAATCAGAGGCTGTGGAGATCTCAGAGGCACACGATGATATGGCCAAAAGGCAACAAATGCAAGTTGTGACATGGGAGAATTTTGTTAGATGTAACCAAAAAAAAAAAAATTTCACCATAAGGGTGGTTAAACACTGGAGTAGGGGCCCAAAGAGGCAAAGTCTCCTTCCTTGGAGGCAGTCAAAACTTGACAAGAAAAGGCCCTGAGAAAACCCATCTAGTTGGACTTGTTTTGAGTCTGAGGCTGGATCAGATGATGTCCCAGAGGTCCCCTCCAACCTGAACTGTTCTATGATTCTGTGATATTGCAACAAATTCCTTACTAAGTATTGACAGAATCAGTCAATATTACTCTGTTAGAGCCATTTACAAGGCGTTTTGTCACAGATCTACCTGTCTCCATACTATAGATTAATGATGTTTTCATTATCAGACTATGTCTTATAAAGGAAGCGGCTATCTCTAAAATGCACTCTATTTTTTAAAACAAGAATGGAAACAAATAGGCTAAGAATAGGCTCTAGCGTTAATGTTAATTTTACTAGATACCATGAGGATGAATTCAGCCTAAAATATTTTTTCCAGTCAAAGCAGAACAGGACTGCACAGTGAAAGCAATCCCATCGACATTGCAAACATAATCAGCATTCAAGACTTCATCTTAAAATATCCATTTGATAAAGTGTGGGTATTGTAGGTTGACATGATATTTTGAATGAGCTTTAAATGGTGTCAGAGATCTCTTCCTTTGGGCATTTGTACCATATCCTCATAGAGACATGGCAGTGTTGATCCATCACAGCACTTGCACATTTGCTGTTTACTAGTGACTACATAATTTCCAATTAGTGTAGTGCTGCATTTTTGTCTGCAGAAGGTGTAGGTTTCACTGTAGGTTTCAACGAAGAAAGAGAAAGAAATATATTATGAATATAGGTTAGTGGTCAGGTCTCCTCTGCATCTTGAGGTAACAACATGCTGCTTTTGGGCCAAAGCAGGAGAATAATCACTACAATGATGCTGAAGAAACTCTGTCATCTCTTGCACTGGGCTGAGGATTGACCCTATGTATCAGACTTCTGAGTATGAAGTTCTCCCTAGTATTAAGATATCCTAAGAGTTGGACACAATAGGATTTGATAAAGAGAAAAGCCCGTGACAGAAAACACCTTGATATTTCCAGACTCCCCTGTATGCTCAAAGAAATTTGGGGAGTTTTCCCTCTTAACATTAACATAAACTTTGTCATCTGTATAGGAAATGTATCAAGAGAAAAAAAAAGTAACATTTTTGTAATGTGGCTGTACCAAGATAACTGTCCTAAAAAGTTACCGGATTTTATACTAAACGGTCTGTTGGATTTTTACAAAGGGAAAGTTTAAGCCCTCTCATGTCGTCTAGACCTTTGTAGTGTGTTAAAAACAGCCATTCAGAGCATAATACTTCTGCAAGGCTTACCATGCAACTGAGGCACTTTTTTTCACCCAGACATAGGAGGGTCATATAAAGGACCTGAACTAGGCAAAAATACTTATACTGACAATACCTAGGATGGTGAGAATGCAAGACGTCTGCTGAGTTTCCCTGGTTTTCACAGACTTTCCATGTAGGAGAGTTTCCTCCATGGAATTATCTAAAGAGTTCTTCAGTTTTCTTTTCATACTGATCCAGAAAAACTGTAACAGGTTGCCTTGCTCATTTCACGGTTTAGCTCTGAAAGATTACTCACATAGGATTGATTTTGGCCATAATGGTTGTGTGCTGGTCTCCAGAAAATCTGGTCAAGCAACCTTGAAACTCAAAGCTACTTTAAGAGGACTTACAGTTGTTTGCTGGGATTGGCCTATATGAAGAATCAATTCTGATATTTTTCCTTGTTGGATTCCCTGCAGATTACATGAGAACAGAGAATTCCACAGAAAATTATATGTAAAACCAATATGGATAGTAACTCACTGAATGCCAGTTTCCGAGCACCCTCTACCGAGGATTATCTTGGAATATCCTCTGTCACTTCTGTGGCAGCAAAAGTTACAGATTAATTTGGTATTGGCCACAAGGCATTTCTCCTCTTCTTTATTGGGGCTGCTTAATAGAGCCTTAATTAAGGCTGTTTCAGTTTTGTATACATCTAGTGGAACAAAGATATAAATGTAAAATTTGGTTACTTTCTCTGACTCATTTTCCCTTTTTCTGATGTGTCTTTGCTCTAGTGGGTCAGTAGGCAGGTTACTTGATTGGGGTGATGGGAAGGCTGTGTGTGATTGGGAATGACAGCTCAGGATCATACTGAGTGGGCTTGAAACAACCTAGAGATTGACGTAGGTGGGTCAGTGCACAAACTGGCAGCAGCCTGTGGCGTGTGTGGGGTGGGTGGCCTTTGACAGGGTAAGCTGCAGGACGGGGTCTTCGTGCCAGTGAAATGTCCAGTCAGTATTCCCCACCGTGGGATACAAGTCATTCTCAAGAATGTGTATTTTTGCTGCTGCATACCAACGCTGTTCACAATAATGTGATCTCTAAAAAAAAAGAAGGGGGAAGTTTTGGAAATGCACCTGTGACAGAGATTCCCAGGGCCAGAGTGAACAGACTCAGAGTCCCAGAACACGGGAGTGTAACAGTGGGTTCCCACATCACAGCTCATGGGAAGTTAAAAGCACTTCTTTCTTTGTTTTCTTTGGATTATTGGGTCAGTAGTATTCAAAGGCTATGTTGTGCTTTTGGTACGTATTTGCCCACAGGAAAGTCATTACTTTTTTAATGGGTTCTCTGGTGCCAAATGCTAATTACAAGACTGTAAATGTAGTGTGCGTTGTTCCTTTCATCTTCAGGATATCCCAGTATTTGTAAAGTAGCGAGTCAGCTACTGTGTTCGTGGACAAAGGAATCGGCCATTGTGCACTCGCCAGAGCTGGCAGCAGCTTGTGTTTTGTGGAGCTGCAGTGTCGAACATCCTTCGTGTCGCAGCAGCCCCTGCTCGCCGCGCAGCCTCCTCGCTGTGCCCTTTGTGCTGCATCCCTGCTCCCTCCCCTGAGGCAGCCCTGTCCCCCCTGTCCCCTGCCCCTGCTTGCAGCACCACGAAATTGATCTGGCTCCGGAGCTCTGAAATACCATCAAGGGACAGGGATGTTAGTTTGATTTCTGCTGCTGGAGTGACAGGGAGACAAAATGGAGGGGAGGGAGAGCACAGAAGGTGTGGGAGGAGGGTTAACATCGAGAATGAGGGGATGGAGAAAAATCAGACAGCAGAAGAAAGGGAAGGAGCTGTGAGAGATGGGGAGAGAGCAGAAGAACAGCAGTAGTGGGAAGAAATTGGAACATGAATAAAAACTCCTTTGCTAATTGCACAGGGAGGTGGAGGGTGGAATCCAAGAGGAAATGGTACAAGTGTCTTTGTGGCAAGAGTGAGGGCGATAATAAATGGACATTTCTTGTGAAATAGGAAGAGGAAAACTGACCTGCTCCAAACAAAGCAGGGAAAACTGGGATGTATGACAATTTCCAGTTCAAGTTCTCCTTATAGATCTTTCAGCAAGGACTAGTTTACACTTGGCATCAGCAATATCAAAACTAAGAGTTCAAAAATCACAACTCTAGCCCTTCCCAGATAATGAAATTTTCTTCAAAGTAATATATTTTGGGTTCTCTTGGCATTCTCATGTTTCTGATGCCTTATATACTTGAATCCTGTTTTCATGGGGCTACAAAATAATGTCAAAATTTGTCTGTGTTCTTCAAGAAATCCCCAGAGTTTGAGAACTGAAGGTTTATGAATGCACCACAACTGGTAAAAAAAATCGTATGAGTTGATATTTCACTGGATTGTGATTAGCACTGACCATATTAGATTAGATGCAAACTCCTGTGGTCCAGGAGCATTTTGTCATCTGCATGTTTGATGGCACACTGAAGTGGGTCTGTTTCCTGCTTAATGTGATGCTGTATCTTGCCACAAGGATAGCAGAATGCCAGAGGACTTGGGAAAGTGGCAGTGAGCCAAGGCTGAGGAGGAGTGCCCCAGAAGTCAAGACCATGAGTGAGACAAGGGGATACAGTCACAGGATAATCATATCATGGATGGATAGTAATACAGCTTTCCTAATCCATCTTATAAGGGAGTGGTACCTCTGCAGGGTTGTAGTGGGTTGGAACATAGCTGATGGACTTTTAAAGTTAACACAATTACACTGCCGAGATATTCATCTGCAATTACATTTTGTTTTCATGACATCTCTTAATAACAGAGTGACTGTCCAGCTCTCTGAGGTTGAATACCCTCTCACTGGACTGCTCCATTATCATCGGTATTATCATCCCCTTAGCTTGAAGATGTTCCTAGAATATCAAGCTAAATGAGTAAAACTGCAAGACAGAAAGTTAAGAATAGTCTTTAATAGCAGCTTTTAGCAACTGATGAAGCTTCAACTGGATCTATTTTTACCAGTAGCTACGTATATAAGGAGTAATGGCTCTAGCTACAAGTATTATGCATATTTGGGACACTATACAAAAAAACTCTTAAGTTTGGAAAGCACTTTCAACTATCAATGCAGAAGACTTCATCATTATAAAATGCTCTAATCAAGGGGCCCTTTTTTAACACTTGTACTAGACCATTTATCATGATCAATTTCTTCTCTGGATAAAATAAAGACTGACTGGAGACACAGGTGTAAATAATGGCAGGAGTGAAAGACCTTTAGAAACTTCTCTGCAGCCTCTGCTCTATGTGATGGGAGAATTTTTCCCAGGTACATCCCTGGAGGCAGGGACATTTAAAAATAAAACACAGTGCAAACCCCACCCAAACCATGAAGTCCCCTATATACACACTTCTTCAAGAGAGGAGAGTGAGGCAGAGATGATGGATGTTAGTCTTGTCAGTTAATGTGCTACTCAATGGAGTTTGGATGCTATGGGGATGAAGGCAGCTTAAGAACTTCTATAGACTATGAAAGAATAATTCTATCACTGCCAAAGCATGTAACACCTGCTCATACAGGGGTTCTGACATCAGAAAGAAATTTTCAGCAAGGTCATAAAAAAGCTTCACATTAGGGGAGCTCAGATATGGTGATTTAAAAAGTCATGATAAAAGCAGATTAAATAGAAAATCAAAATTAAAATTCACTATTATGATGAAAGTTGAGTAGAAAATAAGCCAAATTAATCTTCTTCAAATGAAGAAAGAAACAACCTAGCTGACACAGACACTTTATTAGAATAAGCCATCTTTAATTAGTTAATAGAAAACAATTGACAATGTATTTGTTGGTCCATCACTTATTTACTAATATTTATATACTTGAGCCTGCAAGTTGATTTTTTATGGGATACTTTTTATAGATATGCCTGATACCAGACCATACAGTGGAAAAAAAAGACCAGCCACTCCTATTTGAAGTAGTAGCCGTTGTGGATACCACAGTGTTCAGATGGAATTCTGCTCTGATGCTTCTTGGAGACACTCTGTTGGGAAATGGAGCAGAGAGATTTTTAATCAGTCAGATGAGGAAGAGCTAGAGGAAACTGAATCTAAACTTTTCATATCCCAGAAAAATCTTCTGATGTGTGAACTGTGATGTATATGGGGAGTGTAAAAACAAAAGGATGCACAGAATGGAAAATCTGTGGTAGTTTCTTTTTTAAAGACATCACAAGCTTGCTCTCCTCAGTACTTACAAATGATTGGAGGTGAGTGGCCTCTGCTCAGCATGTTGGTGCTGGGAGACCCATCCAGAGGTAGTCCTTCCAGACACTGAAGTCCCACACATGAGTTTGAGATACTAGAGCAGAGCCTGTGAAAGCCCCCTACCCCTCAGTTTCATACACTCTTTTGGTTCTAGCCCTAGTCCTCTGGGAGTTCAAACATCGGGGGTTTTTTGGCAAAATTCTTACATCTGTTTCAAATTACACAGGAAGATGATAATTTCATTAAATGTTTCAGTTAGATGTATAGAGAGTCCTAAATGCACTTTGTGACTGATACTGGACATTATTCCCTCTAGGTTTTGTTTGCAGAAAAGCTCACACTCTTATTACTCTCTGGTCAAAGGTTACACTTCCTGCTCTCTATCAATGCAGCCAGCATGTAAAGTGTCTTCAGATATTAGTCAGATCACCTTGTCACAAGAACCATGCTAGTGAGGATCTGCCTGTAGCAGTTAGCAAAGTTGCATTTGCATCGAGATGTGTTCAAGTCTTCCTCCTACTGGGGACAAACTCAATACTTTCATAATTTGTGAAACTGTGGGAGTCTTTTTAATGTACCTCAGTCTACTCATGCAATCATAATCATCAGCCATTGTACAGGTAGCCCATATCACAAATTTTAGAAACTAGTGCAGCAATAACCACCTTTAATAAAACCTACAAAATAAGGAAAAATAAGTGTTTGTCCCAGGGAGTCTGTATGGCAGGGCACTGAATGCCTTCTGGTAAGGCAATAGACCATAAGTCTGCAGGAGCAAATGATCCCTAGCCATGGGAAGTAACTCCATGTTGATTCCACAAGAATTATTTTTAAAGTAGTCACACAATTATTTGTCTTTTCTACTTGATCTGGTCCTTTTCTTATTCTTCAGCTGTAAGAGTTCATTGTGACAGAAACCCTGTGTGTTTGAAGTACCAGAGAGAAGATGCTCTGGAGCTGAACTACAGTTCTTAGACATCTGTGTGATCTCAGTTAACGTGCCTGGGGTGGTTTGAAATACTGTCCACTCTACAGACCACTTGCGTCAGCAGGGCAATGCTCTCATTCTACCTTAACTTGGACTACCTTGAAAAAAACAGTATCTTTCTGTACGGCCTTCTCTTTTGGTTCCCTGTCCAAGCTGCTGCTTTGTAACGGGTTGTGAAGAATACTTCCTCCTTCTATCCACACACACGAATAAGTTCCTTTGAGTAAATAATCAGTAGTCTTATGTGGAGGTGGTGGTAGTTCCCCCTTTCAATGAACTTTCTTTTAAGATAACTAGACACACCTTTCTGGGCCCATCCCCTCACCGAGCTACCTCACATTCTTCATCCCTCATTTTCATATTTGTTTCTTCAGATAAACCCTCCAAACTTACATGATTCCCCTGGGGTAAACTTTGAAAGTCAACTAATTTAGCAGAGTGAAATTTAATTTGCTGAAGGAAAGGATTATTAATTTGTTCTGTTTCCTTTTGTTGGGTTTTCAGTTTTCTTATATACAAATCAGAGGTGTATATGCAAAGGATGAGGGAATATTACTTTCAAATATCTGCAGTGTGTATGTTGAAATGTAAATGTTGAAATATAACACATTTGGTCTTTGGGTATTTTTTATTTTTTTGCTTTTTAAAGTTCTATGTGGTTTTGTTAGACCTTTGCGGATCCCAGACATCATTGCTGGCATGACCAGATCACAAACATCTGGCATTCAGACAGCAGCTTAAAAAAGAGAGGACTTTATACAAAATTAACTTCAGAAATCATTATATTTTATGGGAAATATTTTTGGAGATTTAGTGTTGTGAACTGAAGTCCTAATAGGACTTCAGCTGACAAATAGCCAGTAAAGTCTTCTGTACCTTATGAGGTTGTATCTGATATAATCATTATACTTCCAAATGTGTAATTACTATCAAAGTTATAGTCAAGAGATTATCCCAAAGAGTTGCCTCAGCTTTGCCCCACACCTGCCTGCAGAGCTCGCTGACTGAACAAGGCCTTTGGTGGGTGACAATGAATTTGGGTTAGAAGCAGGTTTGACACATGGAGATAGAGGACACACTAATCTGTGATTTAAGTTTTGTATTTCATTTGATCTCCAGGACAGTGAGGCTGGCTTTTTTCCCAGGCAGTTACTTCTTCAAGGCAGAGAGTCTTTGCAGGTACTCGCTTGGGGCTTCACTTGGCCCCCATGCTGCTAATCTTTATTTCAGAACAGACAGTATATGACATGTTAGCGGGTGGATTGTCCTTTGCTCTGTCCCCAAAGGGAGCAGTGTGGATCTCTGGGCAGAAGAGGAGTGATGAGCAGGCTGGCTGCACTGGCTGTGACTGTGAGCTCTGTGTGCTCCTACAGGCAGCAGCAGCAGTAAGTCACTGCTCAGTGGGCTGCTATAGAGGAAGTCAGGTCTCTTGCTAAGTTTTCCTAGTAATGACACTTCCAGAACAGTGTACTTGTTGATGCCTATGCAGCAGCACTTACCTAACAGGCCAGAGAATGAACCGCAGGAGAGCTGGACATGCAGTAGTGTGAGAGAGCCATGCTCTCTCTGCCATGACTATACAATTTGGCCACTTCCTGTGGAAAAACATGTTATGTAGGTGAGAGGTCAACTTCTAAAAGCATGGTGACTGCAATAAAGATTCAGTGTTAGTGATCTAGAAGTACCTTACACACAAATAAAAATTTAATTTGAAAAATATCATTACAATTTTTTTGTGACTAAACTAAGGAAGATACTGGTTAAAGGGAAGATTAAAACATTGTTTTGTTTCATCAACATGAGCATGGATGAGAAATCTGCAAATAGTAGAGAAGGGAAGAGGTAGGACTTCCAAATATTTAAGTACATATGTGAACTTATGAGCATTTGATACTGAAGAATTCATAGAAGAAAACCTTGTTTAGGGGAAGAACTAGAACATGATATAACTGGACCTGATTCGTGCTCAGAAATTCCATAGGAAGCAGGCAACAAATGCTGTGCTGCAAGAGGAATATTTGGGGCTTACCACAAATACTGAATGACATCAGTGCTTTCAGTGCTGACAGAAGTGCCAGTTGCTCTGAGCTGTGTTTGCACGCCTCACGCTTGTCATGGTATATCACTACACAGATGTTTTACACCAAAAAAAAAAAAGTAATTTCTTTAAAGTCATCTTTTTTGAGTATGTTTTCAGAATCATGAATTTGCAATAGAACAAAAATGGTTTTGAAATGAAAAGTGAATATGGCTAAGAATTTTTTACCTAAATACTCTGCCTGACTACTTGAGTCACATTTAATTCTGCCTTAATCTGACACAGCAGAAGAGGTCAAGATATTTTCTGGACTGAGTTTTACAATTTGCAAATTTAGAAGCAGCACTAACACACAGCTAACTGTATCAATTCACTATCCATTTTGAAGACCCTTTTCTGCCAATTATTTTTCATGTGAAATAGTTTGACATCACTATATTTTATGATGATTTAAGTGATTTTTATCTCTGATGGTTTCATAAAGTTGCCCATCAGCTTGTAAGCAAGCATTAAGATGAAGTTCACTTTTTGCTGAAGTTTTTTTTCCTTGATTTCTCCACTAGTCCATATCACCTCTTGTACTGTCCTTGCCTCACTGAGAATCACCCAAAAGTGCGTCAAACAACTAACTAACATTGATGACTAATGACTAACATTTCACATATGATCTGTCCTTTCTTCAGTCCTCTCCTTGGACAGAAAATTGCATGCATAATGGAATATTTTGCTTTGGCGGAGTTTTACGTTTAAATGTAGGGTTTGTGGGGGGGTTATATCTATGACGTGTTTATTTGAAAATTGAAGAATTATGTCTTGTACTTAGAGCAGAAATTGGTGATCTTTCTGCTGATGTTTGCTACCACAAAAGTTCATTCTTGGCTGGCTCTTGAAGTGCTGGGCTCTTCAAACATGAACCTTGTCCACTTAAAGACACGGCCTAGTGTCTGAACCTTCATTACCTGTCCTCCAGCAGTCAGGGTAGGCAATAGAGGACCGGGTTTGATTGACCTTGGGTTATTACAAATCTTTCCATGCCATCCTTTCTGATAAACATGAAACTATTTTGGGATCTTCCTTTGGTTCTTGGCATTATGTCTGCTTGGTATGTCAGGCTTCTGCTCCATATTCTGCAACCATCTTGAGAGCTTCTTTTGAAGAAATGTATTGATTTTAAAATTGCTCTTTTGACTTCTTTATCATTGTCCATTTTTATTTAATTGATTTTCTTTCTACATAAGCTTCTGGAGACTCTGTGAAGTAAGAGAGGAAAAAAAAGACAAACAGCTACCAACAGCTGATTTCTTCTTCTGATTAAAGATACCAAGGCATTTCTCAGAGATCAGCTGATAGTGCTAATTTTTCCAGTCAAATTGTGTTTGGTTAATAATGCTTGTAGCTAAATTATGACTGGATCCGTGGCATCAGTATTCTCTTGTGTTGTGCCTGTATGGCATATTATATGCTGCTGCTAGGTGTTCTTAAAAAATGATATTGCTGTCCTCTTAGGGAATTTTTAGGCCAGGCAGAACAGCTAATATGCACATGTTTGAGTGTACAGCACCCACATACATTCTCATTCATACATAGTCAGTAGTCGGTAATAAAACCGCTTTGCTACTAAATAAATTGAAAATACTATTAATACAATAAATGTCCAAACAGGATTGATTCTGTGTATTTTATAGCATCTGATATTGCTCTCTGTTCTCAAGCTACTAATGTGTTCAAGTCTGCATAATACTGTTATTTACAGATACAGTACTGGAGTTTGTCTGAGAGTGCCAATATTGGCTTATTTATTTAGTATTAAGTTTTGGCAGAGATTAACCATATGTGAACAATGTCTTGTAGTCTACATTTTTAATGTATAGATTAGTTTTTTTCAGTCCCTTGTGTCCATTTTCTATCAACTGCAACATAGGAAATCTTCTTTTCCTTTAACTTAGTAAAAACTACTCAAGCTCAACATCAAAGGTCGAATGTAGGTGTTATGAGGATAGTGGTGACTTTAAAATTATGAAAATTTACCAAACTAACTCTCTAGGAGGAGAAATGCCTTCTTGCCCCTCTCCTATTTCTGTTACGTTACAGGAGCATAACATGCCATTATTCTGTATTTACTCTTTCTATCTAGTTCATTTACAAACGCAAGGCACAAGAAGGTAGTGATTAGTGTATATAGGTATGGAAAGACATGCTACCTGTTAATGTAATGAAGCAGCATAATTCATTCTTTGCTGTCTACATTATGTAGAGGGAAGCAAATGTGCATTAATCATGCAGAAAGCAGGAAATTGAGATGTATGGAAGGGAAGAGTGATATGATACAGGAACCCATCCCCCAGCCTCAAAGAGCTGGCAACAGGTCCATTTTTGAATAATGTGTATTTTGACAGACATGTCATTTGACAGACAGGGCTGACCAGAAGGGATGTAAGGAAGCAGCTAGTTATTAGCAAGAAAAAGGAGTGAACAAAGCGTTATTACATCTAATGCAACATAATACTGACCCAGTTAGCATCTGCTAACGTGGAGGTGCTGGCTGACAGGTTTCGGAGAGCAGCCATCCATGAGGAGTCGTCGCCGACCTCCGACATTCGTGGTGAGCCGCACGTCCTGCACAGGCTGCTGCCAGGGCCAGGGCTGCTCAGCATAGCTGGGTCCCAGCTTCCCAGCAGCCCTGCTCTGCACAGTTCCTGCATGGAGAGAGGGGAAGGTGGAAGGCAGCAGCTGTCCCTTGAGAGAAGAGCGGGTCCCAGGCTTGTAGTGACGCTGTCGGCAGCTTGTCCTGCGGCAGAAGCGAAGCCCAGGCTGCGAGATGCCACCTGTGCAAAGAGCCGGGGCACAGCTCGACAGCCTGCTGGGCAAGGGCAGCCAGGGGCTGAAACCCGTGCTGAGTAGAGAAGCACAGAGATCTCACAGCCCCTGCAGTCTTCATGTGTGATGTGTGCCCATGCTTCACATGTCCGCGTGGCTCTCAGAGGGAGACAAACTCATTCAAAATCCGCTGTGCCAAGCAGAGCAGCACTTGCACATTTCTCAGTGAAACTCTGGCTCCCGGGGTGCAGGACCAGCTTGGCACTAGCTGTGCCAAGGCAAGCAAGACAAAAACCCGGAGTCCGCTCAGCTGGTCCCCGTCAGAGCCGTATCTTGGCATCCATCTTCTGTCACGCTTTCCCCAAGGCATCACCACGGGACCAGAGAGGCAATATCTGGGTGCCGCTTTCCTGCTGTACTCCAGCCTCCTTCAGGAAGGGGTGTCACATCCCAGAGAGTGCTGCATCAGTGCTGCTTTGACAGGCCTGAACTCTTCATTTCTGAGGTCTTTTGGAGGGCGGTAGTTCCTTCTCCACACACTGTTTTGCAGAGGGAAAACAAGAGCTGAGTGGAAGCTGATCTGCACTCTGGTACAGCTTCATTGTAACCCCTCTTCTGTTCTCAGCGATGCATGTTGGTGGAGGTGGGATGTGAGAGTGAAAATCGTGACTTTTTCAATCACATTACTGATTTGTGGGCTCTGTTATTCCGCACTGGCCAAGGCAGATGTTGCTGAAGGTGCCCACCATATGCTTCTGCTTGATTAAATTTTAATTCACAAAAATGCTGCATGTGACATTCATATATACTTTTATATATACGTATATACATTTATACACACTTTGAATTGAATAAGGTCGTAAAAATTGTGAAGATTAAACATAAAAGGAAAATCACAGAAAAAGCAACTCCAGCTGGTGTTCCCCAGCCTAACATGCTCGATGTTACTTTTGTAACTGCTACCTATTTTTCTACTAGTTGTCACTTAAGGAAAGTTAAAATAATTTTTCATTATTATGACTCTCATAAAAAACAATCACTGTTTATTTCATTGCTGGTTTATTTCTTTTTCTTCTCTCAGCTCTGTTTTTTTATACCTGTCTCAATTTTAGATTTAGTTTGTGGGAATTTATTTTGCTTTGCTATTTCCCCAAATTCCAAAGTGCTTTATACTTAAAAGAAATCAAATACATCTTTCAAAGTGAAAGATATTTATCTTGCCTAGGTAGTCTCATACCCAGGCAAATAGCATATAATAAAAATAAATCCAAATGGAGAAGGGTGATGCTTATGAAATCACAGGTATAAGCGTTAGGTAACCCTTAAGCCCTTGTACTGGCTATAGGTAACAAATTTTTACGTTTAGTTTGTTATTAATTGTTTTAGGGCTGTTAAATGGGAACTATGGTTCAGTTAATGGCACACAGGACTAAGATCTGCTACTTTTCCTTGGGTTTGTTCATTCTGCTCTTCTTTCTCTCTTCCCATTTTCCCCATAGGTTCTCTCACATCAGGACAAAATCTGCAGGTGTGTGCTGTTTTGCTATAGAAAAATTATTTTTCAAGAGCCCCTGGATGATATTTCCAGTCACTTTTTTGCCATATCATTTTGTCTCCAGCTGCCAGAAGAAATTTGAAATGCATCGTTGTCACTTCTCAAACTGATACCATGTGAGAAGTCCAGAAGAAATTGTTTATACCATTTCTGACACAGTATGTCTTGTAATGCTGCTCTGTGTCATGTTCCATAGTTTTATGTCCTAATCTGACATTATAAGATTACATAATACATTCAATCTTTAAACAAGTATTTCTTTGAAATGTTTGACAGAGTTATGGCACTTCAGATATTATTTCTTATTATGGACAGATAGGTCAAATCTGCAAACAATTTAATGGCCATACATTGCTACCCTTGTCAAATCAATCCTCCTAGCAAGTATGCTATCAGCGGAAGAAACATTTAGGAGCCTAATCCTTCAAGGTGCTAAACATACCGGTGCTCTAAACTCCAAGCAGAGCCGAGGGCTCTCAGCACCTCACTGGAGAAGGGCTCCAATTAACCAACTTCTATAGTAATCCTGAATGCAGGGACTTCCTGCACATATGTTAGGATTCAAACTGCCCTTCAGATTTACTCCATTGAAACCTGAGAAGAAGCTATGCAACCATGGACTAAAATGGCTCCATATGCTTCTTGGCTCCACTGTATGCTGAGAATTTGTTTTTTTTCTTTCTCTCAGCTGACAATGCTGCTCTCAGTTCTGCAGAGCTTCAGAAAAATGTGGTATTCTCGTTAACATTTTAACCCTGATCCCAAATAAATTACCTCATGCCACCATTTAGCTTAGCAGCAGCAGGCACATTGAGAGGATTTGAGGTGTCAGAAGGAGACCAAACTTGAGCCTGGAATCTTAGGAAATAAGTGTTTCCTTGTTTAAAGAGTTGGAGAAGAGAACAGTGCCTGAAATATACACAGCCTTGTGGAGCAAACACTGATATGATTAGTCCTCAAACTAATCTAGGTTGTCCAAAGAAGGCCTGACAGATCCTCTTGCTTCCTTTGCTGGAGTGATGCCCTTGTGCATGTGTACATTAGCTGAAGTGCTGTCTGTACAGGGAGAACATTGGCCTCTCATTTTATCTGATTTTCTGTGTAACTCAAGGGGAATTTCTCTCTGACTCATCCAGAAAAAAGTCCTAATGTAGGAAAGAAAGATCCAGATGCTGTAAGATTTCTGGGGCACTTCTACTTTTTTGAAGGCATCATGGAAAAACCAGCTTTCATTTCAGAGAACAATAATGCCTGCCATACTCCTGCTTGTCTCCAAAACTTCCAGTTTCATGCCTTCTCCCTGAATATGCATGACGATTTCCATCTTCTGATGTGCTGTGGAAGCCATGAGGCACTTCCCGTGGCCAGGAAAGCACACCGAGGGGTCAGGCAATGCAAACGGCAGCAGATGTCACCAGCACAGGAGTCCTGCCCCTATCTTCCCACTGCTCAACCAACACTCTTTGGACATGTTTCCCTGAGAAGCATTTCAGATATGCAATGCAGAGCTGAGGGAGGAGGATTAGGGTCATGACCAAGAAGTCTGAGAGGGAATGTGCGCGCCTGGGAGGCACTGGGCGGTGCAGCATGTTCCCTCAAGTCTCATGCAGGTGCACTGAATAAATCAGCCCTAGATTGCTTTAAAGTATGCAGGAATTTTTTGTAGCCAGGGGAGCATGTAATAAAGGTGTCTGGGAATGAAAAGTGGGTCAGCACCAGCTCTGTATTGTTACGGACATTAACAGTCTAAATCAGGGAATGTACGGTGACTGTAGGGAATCTCAGATGGTCTTGGAGTAGTAGCTGAAAGCAGAAGATGTTCAAAACGCAGCTCTGGACTTGGACCCTGCTCTTAAGCCAGTGTTAATAGGAACAAGACCTCTGAATATGCTGACTGCAAATGATGATTTGTTTCTGACTCTGCAGAGCCTTGCTGTGAAGAGCCCTGGAGCCATGACATATAAAAAGTGGGGGGAAAGGCTTAAATTGGCACAGAGAAAATAAATTCCATGTCCTAATGCTAGCTGTTTAGATACGTGTGGTTGTAAATGAGGAGTTTTAAGTATTTCTTCACTGTAACTTGATGTTCCCACTTGCTAGAAAGGCATTTGTGTTCATGGAAAAACAAAATCAATATGCACTTATTCCAATAGATTGTTTGAATATTCCAGTAGAAGTTCATTTTATAAAAACAGATTAGTGGTGAAGTGGTATTTAGCTATAATACCACACCGGTTTGGGATAGTAATATCAAAGCTGATTTTACCATTTAATAAGAATGAATCAGCACAGTGGGAAGTACCTTTTGTAGCACATTATATATTTGCCATTCCTTCCAATAAATTTCCCTTTTTCTTCTGAAGAGAATTCTTTGTGTTTTCTTCTTGCTACTCCACTCTATTACACCTGTGTGGACTCCTCTGAGTCTGTGTGCAAATATGCATGTGCACACAAACTCTCATAAAGTTGGTTTGAGTGCTTGGTAATTCTTATTAAAACCACACTATAAAAACAGAGGTTTCTTATTAAATATTTCCTAATGCATTAAATAGTTCTGGATTCTTTTAGGAAGTTCGTAAGGAGGGACATCTCAGAAATAAGCATAGTGAAATTAGAGCATTTTGATACTGTTTCTAATAGACAAAAATATATCATCTTATTTCTGCTTTTCTCATATAGGTGTTGGAATGGTTAAAATCACCCCTGATTTGTAATTACGAAAGCGTTGTTTGAACTGCTTATAGTCTTCTAAAATATAATCAGAAGGGCTGGTATTTGATGTGGCTCAAAATTATTTTCTTAATCAAATAAAAATGTTTAACCATTTCTGATAAGTAGTTGAGTGAAAAATGTGTTGGTTTGTTTCTGTTAAAAAAAAATTGAACAGATGCTGAAAAACTTTTCTGTGCATTGTCCCAGGGAAGTTGTGAGGGAACTTGTGCTGCTATTCTGCTACTATGTCTGTTCCTATTCTTGTGAAAAAAAATCTACCGCAATCAGCCAAGCCTCCAACAAGCAGGGTAAAAACAAACTCCCAGTAAACGAGTAAAACGTGTTTTTTTACCAATAACCTAGTTTATTTGAGCTTGGAGCTTCAGTACTCTCTAGTAATGCAATCTCTGCAGATACCACTCCACTAGTCACTCAAAGAGCCTGGCAAAAACCTCATCTCCAGGACACAAGTGAGCATTTCCCGTGCAGTGGCCAAGGCACCCAGTCCCCATGGTGTAGTTGTGTTTTATAGAAGCTATAAATTATTTAGGAAAGTGTATGTTTTAAGAAACAGTTGTATTTGTTACAAAAATATGGAGATTTTTAATAATTTTTATTCTTATAAATTATGAGCGTGTTATCAAACTGCTTATGGTTTAGCCCTGAATAAATAGTACTTCACCTTCAATAAGCAGAGCACTATGGTGTATGCCTAATTTTAAGTAACTTCCATGGAACTTAAGGGTAATTTTTAAAAGTGTACTTTGAACATTTTGCCAAATTTGAGTAGACATCCAAGGAGTACCTTAGTCAAGTTCACTTGCATTCCTTTAAATATAAGCAAAACAATTGCTTTAACATTATATAACATTATATATGCCATTTCTGCAATTATCCATAACAGCAAGATGTATCCCGTGGGCTCAAGAAACTGCTTGGCAGTTGAGATTCTCCGTGTGTTTCACAGCTGAACAGATTATCTAATGGTTTGGGCCATACAAATCACTGACTCCTAAGCCTGTGATGCCTATGATGACTGCAAGTGAGAAACTATTTAGTAAGTAGATGCTTTTCCATTCCTATATAAACACCACAGATACATTCAGTACAACTGAGCCATCTGATTAAACTTTATCTTTCCTTTTTCTTTGTGTGATCTACTACTTGTCTCAATATTTAAATGACTAACAGTTTAATACAGGTTATCTTGATCACACAAAAATATAACATAATTGGTTCCTCAATGTATATACCTGTATCAGCTCTCACATATCCTTTTACAAAGACTATTGACTGAATTCCTGGAAACAAGATCTCAACGAGGAGTTTCCTTTATTGTCTAAGTAGCTGTGTTTCTTCATGGGGAAATGTGGAAGTGCATTTATACCCTAGGGAGAATTTCTTAAGAGATCTTAAGAAATCTGAATTTCCAGATAGCTAAAGCAAAGAAGGACCAACAGGGTCACAGCTTCAGAACTGCTGGTAGGAGGTGACCACTGGGGTCAGAAATTGGAAACCAGGACCAGGCTGGCTTGTAGTTTTTCTTGCCTTTGTTTTGTCTTTTCTGAGACTTTTTTCACTTACTAGTGGAAATCTCTCAAAAGCAGAGAAGTTTGCCACAAATGCAAACGTGGAGAGAGATCATGTGAGGCATGCAGAGCAGTTTCTAGTGTGGAGCTAGTTCCATTTAACCAGAAGTCTGTTGTGATCCAGAAATGCTTAGAAATGTAAGAATTATATTCAAATGGGATGTTGGAAGCAGGTTGTTGCTTGCAAGTTTGTTCCAGCCGGTAAACCTGCTACAGCTTGTGAATTTAATTTTAGCTCTGGAAATTGCTTCAGTTTTGTAAGGTTGCTGAAAACCTGAAAGAAGCCAGATTTCTTACATGCACCAAGAATAGCATGACAGTGTTTTCTCAACACCTGACACACACAGCCCCCCAAAACAGTGCCCCCCAGCACCAAGGGCTTGAACCAGGTTTTCCCACATGTCAAACACATGCTGGACCGTAGCTATTTGATAGCAATCATTCCCCACCCCTTCCCTCCCAGAAGCTACGAGGATTTAATTAGTGAGTTTTTCCCAGCCTCGGAAACCAGGAGAAACAAAGACAGGAGCCAAAGTTGCTTGAGATTCATACTGTGTCCTGCTTCGCTTTGTCTCTGCTGCCTGCATTGCAAATAAAAAAAAAAATGTTTCAAAAGTTAGAGCAGGGTTGCTTCAGCTAACAGCCTGCTCCTTGCAAAGTATTTGTATTTGAGCTTATTGAACATTCATTACATATCAGGTACTCAGCCTTGTAAAATTGATCCAGGAAAGGTTTGCAGTACCAGCTATGCTCCTGCCTTTCTGGCTGCGTGTCAAGGGGTGCATTGCTTTTGCTCCACACTCGAGCAGATAGCACAGCTACAGTTCCCTGAAGCAGCCTGTGAGCGAGGGCACCAGAGCAGCTCTTTTCCTGGCCATTAGCTCAAACAGCATGCAATCAGTCAAATGAATTTGTCCTCCTTTGCAGTTCTTGTGGAGACTGATGTCCTCTCAGCTCCCGTGAAAGTCCCTTCAACTCAGTAGCACATCTTCCTTTACTTTGAGTCCATGATAACCCACAGGCAGGCTCATTTTGCCAACAGACGTATCATGCAATGGCTTGGGTCGGAAGGAACCTTAAAGATCCCCCAGTTTCACCCCCCTGCCACAGGAAGGGGCACCTTCCACTTGACCAGGCTGCTCAAAGCCCAATCCAACCTGGCCTTGAACACTTCCAGGAATGGGGCATCCACTGTTCCTCTGGGCAAACAGTTCCAGTGCCTCACTACCCTCAAATCACATGGCCATCCCTGCCTGGCACCAACAGATTACTGTCTCTAAATGGAGCCGGCATGGAGGCAGCAGGCATGGCAACACCCCACGAGCCCTCCTCTCTGAGGCTGTCCCACAGCCTGGCTGGGTTTTCATGGTTTTCTTAATTTTGATCACATGTCAGAGCTGAGAGTGGCACATCAGCCTTTGAATGAAAGAGCCCTTTGAACTTGCCTGTGGAGGCAGTCTCTTCTCAGCATCAAGCCTAACTGCTCAGGAGCAATGTACATTTTAAGGAGAAACAGCTTTGGCAGTCCATCAATTTTCCTCTGTTTGTTGCTGCTGCATATTTTATGTCACCACTGCATTGCAAAATGAACACGCCGTATTACAAAATTAATATTGGAAATATTTCCTCTGAATTTTATGGACTTTATTTGTGCTTTGTTTTTCTACTATTATCTTATTTTTGCTTCTGGAGAATTATTAGTATTATTATCAAGGGCAAGCAAGCCTGGAATTAATCTGATTTAGTCTTTAATTATTACTTATGATGGGTTTTATATTACATACCAGTATTGTCAAATGACATTTTACAGGCTAGAACAGAGAGATGCACAGTGAACTGGGGCACTGGGATTACTCTGAGACTGCCTCAGTGAGGTTTTTCAGCAGTGGCAACATCCATTGTGTGTTGTGAGGTTTGGTTTAAGTTGCTGTTGCTCTACCAGCAAGAAGGGCTTGTTCTACAAGCAACCAAAGACACCACTTGGACAGGAACCTGAAAAAATTATAAAAATTTTAAAGCTGAGCTGGGAGCACCCACCTGGATAATTCCATAGTAAGCACAGCTCAGGTGTCCCAGCCTCCCTATTTGGCAGCAGCTGTTGTCTGGAAAGTTGCACAGCTATGAAAAGGAATAAAAGAGAAACTGAAAGATCACCGCACATGTGTTTAGTATCATCTATGTGAAGGCCGTGGGGTATTTCTGTAGCTTCTTTTGAAAGCTGGTAGAGTTGTATTTCCCCCTGGACCATATCTTGCTTGCAGAAATCCTGAACAACACAGATGAAAGTTTCAGCTCTCTGAAGTTCACAGATAACCCACAGTTGGCACCAGTGACAGGGAGGGAGTGAGACTCAGATTTTTCCCTAGTCCTTACTTCCTGCCTGCCCTGAGAGCAAGGGTATGGATGTGGCTGTGTCAAACATCCTGCTCTGAAAGTCTGCTTGGAACGCTCAGGATGACCTGAAGAGTCTGAGTGCAGGCCTGTGAGCAATCCAGTCTTAGGAGAATAGTGATTGTGCCCAAGTGAAATAGGGACGTCTTCGTGTAGGGAGGACACATCTTTTGAGATCATTTCCAGGCTTCCTGAAAAGGAAACCCTGCAGTGAAGCCCTGATGTTTGGCACTGTGTAGGCATCAAAATCAATAGCAGGGCAGCACCATTCTGTTAAAGATGGGCTTGCAGACCCTGGGACAGTGCTGCCCTCAGCAGGGTTAAGCTTTCTGCATTACTCCAGACTGGAGAGGGAGCTGGAGCTGTGTCCTCAGGTCTAGCAGCATTGAAAATACTTGATTTCAACTCAATTTACCCAGAAGAAAAAACTGCTTTTAAATTTCTCTTTTTCTATCTGTCCTTTTTTTTTTTTTTTTAACTTGAAGAGTGATTGCAATAATGGAGCTGAAGGGTGACCAAATATTGAATGTAAATTGTTTTATTTAAAATAGGGCTTTATAACTCCTGGCAAGTTCCAGACAAATTGTTCCTAAAAACTCCTTATTGCTTATGGCTGTCCACATTTGAAATTTAGTTTACATGAAGATTTAGGGTTAGTGATAAATAATTACATGGCATGATAATCTGTTCTTTTTATATAAGATTATAATTTTTTTTAATCTATCCATGGAGCAGTTCAGTAAAATCTGTTCTTCAGCAGCTATTTTGGGTTAGCTCAATGCATAATCTAATAGAGGTATTACTTCTGCTGCAGAGTAATGAATCATATTTGCAGTCAAGAAGTCACTTGCGTAATTGTCATTAAATATAATGAATACAAGACTATTTAAAGAATTTCAAGACTGTCTGATGTTCTGGAAGACACTGTTTCTCTGGAGAGAAAGGGTAGAAGCCCCTTATTCCAGCTGTTCTCAGTGGTTTAATATTGAAGAAAGGGCACTATCAGGATTTGCGCAATGGGATATTGGCACGCTTTTGCAATTCCTATATAATGTGAAAAGAGGGCTTCTTAACTTGGAAAATGGACTTGTAAGCAGGGCATAAAAGTATAGCAGAATTCCTCTGCACATTAAAGCCTTGATTATTGATTTTAAAACCATTCTCTTTGGTTATTTATTCTGAGCCCTGTGTTAACATAGGACTTAAACCCCATATTGCAAATCAAAGCAGAAGCTCTGAAAATACTGATTGTTGCAGACAAATTCCCTGGTGCTTCATTTGACAAAAAGATGGATTAGAACAAACTCCAGAGTGTTATTATTACCACCTACATGAAAGATTGTTTCTTTTATTTGTATTAATTACTGATTAGTGCTTTCTGTATCTTCAGCTCTTTCAGATCTTTTGAATGAGATGTATTGCTTTCCATAGTTTCTTATCTGAAGGGAACCCTGACAGAAAACTGGTATCTAGCCACTGTGCACAAGGAAGTCATTGATGTGCTGAGACACTGTTCTTCAGGAAAAACGCTGCGTGAGGTTCTTGGAGAGGTAAAAATAAGTTCACAGATAATAATGCAGACAGATAATTTTCTATCCAACTAAACTGTCCTGAGTAAATCTATTGTTTTAAACTGAAGCACAGAAGGAGAAGGAATCTGTGTGTGTGGGACTCTTTGGTTGTGTGGTGCCTGGGGAGCAGCCTCGAGCTCGCAGCAGTCCCAGCTGTAGGAGGAGCGTGGGGCAGTCCTTTGCTGGAAGGCTGTCCAGTCCTGCAGGCTGCCCAAACCACTCCTCCAGGCAAACTGGCACTGCTGACATTGTCTGCCTGTGGAAATGTTTGGGGGCTTTTAGTTACTTGGAAAGAAACCCAGCGGAGTGGGTCCTACCCCAACTGGGACAGAGAGCTGTGGGACATGTCCTAGCCAAGGGCATCGTGGACAGGGTGGCTTTTGACTGCCAAGTGCAACGTTACCAGTCAGCCCTGGGGCTGGCAGCTGCTCCCAGTCCTTACAGCTTGGTGGTTTCAGTGGTCTAAGCTGGCGGGGAGAGTCTCCTCACACAAATCCCCTCGGTCTCACTGCTCAGGGGGAGCAGAGGCCTTTTTCTCGTCCTGGGAGAAGGCACTAAAAGAAGCAGCAGTTGCATAGCTGGGTGGAGGAGGTTGTGCCTAAGAACTTTAAAATGTTGCTGAGCCCTTGTTTCCCCACAGAGATCTCAAAACAGAAAACTCCAAGGCAGGTTGCCAAGGGTTAGGGCTGCAGGCTCAGCATCCTATCTGAGAGTTACAAAAAATAAAAAGGAAGTTTCCTGAGGTTCAGTGGCCTGGTTTTCATATGTTTTGTGTATAAAACTGATCACAATGTTTTGGATGTCAGGAAGTGAGGAAAGGTATCAATTAACATGAGACCAATATTTTGTCAGGTGATTGCATGAATTTCAGTGATGAACCTTTCATGGTCCATGCTAAAAAGGGTAGTTTTAAAATAGCCTGTTGTACGTCATCAGTTGATATGTCATTTTCCATAATTCATGAGCACTGGGGCAAGATTAGACAATGGAGCCTTGAGTGAGAATTCATTAATTTCCTCCATGGTTCTAGAAATGTCAGAGGTGTAAAGCTGAGAATAATAAAAGTCAAACTCCTTAGATATATCTACTGTGCTAGGAAGAATATTACTCTGAGCATCTCTGATAGTATACAGTGTCTTAGTGTGCATGTGTCTTTAATTGGTATGCAAGGAGTTTATCTGCTTTACTGCCTGCACTTATCAGAAAAGATATAAAATGGGATGGTGATAATGGCTGCCTTCAAAGAAAAAGATATGTTCTTTCAAGGGTGTAAGTGCAATAAATCTTTCTGCTTTAAGGGCTCACTGGAAGCAGAAAGATTCTGTTCTGCTGACAACTGAATGTGGGGAATTTTCCCAAGGGAAAACAAATCACATTTCTCTATTCAAAATATAGTAAAAAGTCACTGAAATTTGATACTCCAGAATGTATATTACAGTATTTCCTACTCACTCCTTTACCAATTAAGCACACTTACAGTCCTCAAACAGTTAATCGAAGGTGTCTGGCACTGAATATGTTTAGAATACACTTGTGAAATCCCACAGTAATCTGTGGTTCAAATTTAAGAAACAAAAGACTAAAAATAAGTGGTCAGCTTTAGGTCTTTTTTTTTCAAACTATACTGCAGGAATTAATTTGCCAGGAATAAAAGAGACAATGCTGAGTTCATTGCTATTCCAGAACCATTCTGCATGTCTGTGGAAAAAGCAGAGTTAATACTACAGGTACCTACCGGGTCTCAAAGGGATATTTTGTGAGTCAAAATCATTTTATTTACTTTAGAAAAGCCCACATTATTCATAAGAATCAAGTGTTGTGCCTGACTGTTATAGCGAAACAAAACAGACAAGGGTGTTTTAAATTAATCTGTCAGTACGGTGCTTTCCAGTGCTCACTTTGTTCATGCAGCCAGCAACTGATGTTAGCATGAATTTAAATAATTCTTCTTGCTTTGAATAATGACCATGAAAGTTGAGTAATGGTATCTAGGAAATATTCGAACTTTTGGGGAGCTGCCTCTTATCTGGGACTGTTTGCTTGCTCCTCATCTCCCTCTGCCCCTAATTGCAGAGAGGTGCTCCACACAGCATAGAACTAAACATAATACAATTTGATTTGTGTTGCAGTGTTCTCCAAAGAACAAATCTGTAAAATTACAACATGTGAAAGCCTAACACAATGATATAAAATGGCAATGGCATGGTTCATATCTTAAACTGACAGACTGATGGTGATTATTGCAAGGACAATGCCCTGCATATGTCAAACGATTTGCAAATAATTTATGTCACCTTATCCTCCATTATTGTTTTTGCAGAGGACATAAACTGTGTCACTAATATTAAACTGTCGGCAAAAAAAGCCTACCTCAGCTCTTTCCTAGCTGAGAATGCAAAGACATCTGCACAGAGACAAACATGCATATGGCCATCATTTGTCCAACATCTTACACATTGTGAAGGTTTTTTACTTGAAATGCCAACCTATGTGGCAGATGATGTATGTGTTTCTTCAGTCCTGTGATTACCAGCACAGAGCTGCTCTGCAGTGCTCTTCACCTCATCAGTTCCACAAGCTGCACTCCAAGGTGTGTGAAACATTTGCAGGGAGATGGCATCTGACATGCAGCAAGGCAAAAGCATTCTGGTGTGAATATTTGACTCCAGATTTTGTTCAAATCAGGGTCAGATTCTGACCTGGAGAAATTAGTGTGGGTAGAGATTTAGCACTACAAAATAGCAATTTGAAAACTGGAATGAATATATTTTAAAGATGGGGAAACAGAAGAAAGTGGTGCTGTCTCCTGGGTGACTCCCAAGGGGCTGTAAAGGAGAGGGGAAGGGGGAGGGCTTTATAAATGACCTGGGCTTTTTTCTTTTGGAAATAAGCAGAGGACAAGGCAATCTTAGTCATTTCTGTTTGTTAAGTTGCATCATCTCAGCTGCCGGGTTCTTTGTTTAGGTTTTGATGGTTCATTTATTACTACCAAGAAATGCCTTTGAAGGGTGATTTTCAGAGGCTGTTGTGGTTTAAAAAGCAGCAAAGAATGCAGTGTGGTGCTTGGAGCGTGGAGCTGGGAAACCAGCCTTCAGCTTCCCCCTCTAGATTTTGCCCTGCTCACATTTGGGACAAATTACTTGCAACTGCTGTGGCTTGACTTACTCGTATGTCAGGCAGGTTTTTCTGTGTGACTCATCCACTTGGTTAAAGTCACCAAGTATTTCATAATCTTCAGCTAGAAATCACTCTTTTGATTGCAGATCAGTGGCATTTCAAATAAGATGCATCGAATAGTTTCTGTTGGCTTCAGTGCAAGAGATGGCTCCAAATCACTGCGGTGAGGAGGACAATGCACTGACAAACTCACTGAGCTAAGGACTGGAAGGGAACTCCATTCTCTTATTGCTACTAGTTTTTCCTCTTCTGGAAGCCTCATTTAAGCATTTTGCACTTTTAACCCCCTCAGGAGTGAAGAACCTGCTCCTTGCCCTTCCAAGTTTTTCTCAGCCTGCTTCTCAATAAATCAGAGTTTATGACTACACTGAAAATTTTTTTAGTGTTATAAGACATAAATGCCAATGAAATTTGAGAAACCTGCATTATCTATATGAGTTTTAATCTGACTCCCCATTTTTCCAATGTTAAATTTTGTCAAGCTTAAAAAAAATCCCTGTTAACACCAATTACCTTGTTATTTGGAACTGTTTGTGATTACTGAGTTAGAAAGCAGATTTTAGGCATTTTAATTTTTTGGAAACACAATGTGTTTCTTGAGGCAGCAGCTTTTGGACTCACTATAGATACACAGAGCAGAAGGATGGAAGCTTGTAGGATGACTCTCTTTGCCTAAACAAATCCTTGAAAGCATGCTCGTTTCTCCAGTTGCTCTAAAGGACTTGTACTGGCACAAGGAATCTCTTTCGAAGCAGAGGGAGGAATAAAGTCCATAGATGTGAAAACCTTTCCCAGGAGCGGGCCCCTTCCTTTTCTCAGTGCCGGAAGACCCTGAAGCATCAGAAAGGGCAGAGGAATCATGAAAGGATATCAGGGAGAAGGGGCAGCAGGATGGGCCCCAGGAAGATGAACTGAACCAAGTGAAAGCACCTCCATAGAAACAGGTCTGCAGGAGCCGTCCTGTGTGTGTCAAAAGCATTTCCATCAGATGACGGGCAGCTTTTTCCACAGCAGTGGTTTTGGGCTTTGCCTCAAATGTGCTTTGGCATACCAGCAAGACCTTTGCACTTGCATTTGCATGTAATACACAAGTCACAGTCAGGCCTGTGGTCTTTACACACACATGCAGAAACCTACCTGTCTTTTGCAAAATGTTATAACCTACGACAAAATATGCTGGAAAGTTTATTGAGGTAGATAAAAACTTACCCTTCCCATAATGGCCCCAAACTACTGATCTTCATCAACTGGTTCCTTAAACATGCCACAACATAGACTTCAAGCTGCAAATGAAAGAGATCATGGTGATAGTCAGTAATCTCAGTTATACGCTTCTTAGCTAGGAGGCATCGTAGATCACGGTGCTACACACTTGTGAGGAAAGGAGCCAATAAAAACTGCAGAGGAATTTTAGGGAGGAATTTACAGAAATTAAGTTAGAAAGAGCAGTGTACCTAAAGAGAAGTTTTCACTGTCTTGACAAGAACAGAATGTGGCTTAATCTAACCGTCGAGTGATAACAACTGAGAGAAAAAGGATAATTTCTGCAAGATAATCTCATGCAAAAATCCTGTGCATTGGTGAAAAAACTGTTGATCTCAGCAGTGAGAGAATGGTGTGACCAGAAACAGATGCCTTCAAAGTCAAGAAACTTGGACAAAATTGTATTTTGTAGCCAAAAGTCGAGAGAGATGTCACCAGCCAAGAGATTATGGCAGGGAAAACCTGAGATGTATGACTAGGGAGGTGGACTTGCTGTTGACAAATTTTTGGCAGCAAGAAGTGATAGAAAGTGTAAATTCATGCTGAGAGAAGATAACCTTGGAAGAGGTAGATGTTCTGGGGACTGGGCGATGCCATAGTTTGGCCAGACCAGCTGGGTGATGATCGGTCTTCGCAGCTCTATGGAATTTGTCATGGTGCACTGGTTCCTCCCCACTGTACCTATGTTGCCCTGGTTTTTGCTAAAGCCTTCTGTTTTTAACCTTGGAGTCAAATTCTTTCACACAGTTCATGTAAATAATAGCCAGTGTTTACTTAACGGTATTTTCTGGTTTTCATTCCTTTTGTGATAAGACAACTTTAATGAGCACCTTTCTTCTCCAGTGGGATTGAGAAGGAAGTGACATGCTCTCCAATCCCTTGTGGAGTTGGGACATGTATATGAATGTAAAATTGTAAATAATAAACATTCATTCCCTCCTTTCTGCTAAACCTGGCAGGTGTAAAAGCGTCTTTATTGTGTCTTCCCAGACACATACCTACAACAAGGTTCATTCAGATACATTCTGGTGACTTCCTGCTTAGCCTCAGAAAATTGTCTTTTGTTCGCAACAAGCCTTTTGCTGCTGCTTATATTTTCTATGAATGATCATCTTTTTCATTCTTCTTTCAAATCTTTCTATGTGAACTGAGAACACAGACCCTAGAAGACTGATGATTTGAGCAGTGCTTGTAGGGAGGGTGACCATCATGCTGTACATGCCTAAGATCTCTAATTTTCTTCTTAAATGCAGAATAAACTTTTAGGCATAAAAAAATCTAGATGAGAAAACATCTATGTGACACAAAGCTTACTTACAAAAAACACCTCTATTGACAAACTGGGTTACTGTCAACTGAGTACTGTCAACCCAGGGCTACCATCAGGAGAGGGGTGAGTTCATGTTGACCTCTCATGTCAGCTCATTGTTTCAAGTCAGCTTCTGAGCACACCGGCTTGTAGACAGGAGTTACTTTGTCTGCCGCAGATGTCGTGTGTGGCATGGATGGCAGTCCATCTGTGTCAACAGTGTGAAGTTCTTTTCCTCAACTAGCACCAAATTTGAGGTCTGCAGCAATAGATGGGAATGGTTGATACTCTCTATGGAAAAAGCCTATCCTTTCTTTCTCGATAATGAATTACTTGGAGCCAAAAAGGGCCTCTAAAGCTCTCACTGTTTAAACTTTTTCTTGTAAGTCTCAAGAAGCAAATAATCAACAATCAGTGTTTTCAGAGGTGGTGCTTCTCTCCCAGGATCAGTTCTTTGACCATAGTCAAGGTCTAACACTCAATTTTCACATCTCATTTATGAACTCAGGAATTAGCACTTCTGTGGGCACTGCTACACAGTAGCTGCTCAGCTCCCCGCAATGGTCCATCAGGGAGGGGACATGGTGTCATGGTGATTTGGTGGCTTGGGGTTTTAGCAGCACATACAGACCTCATTTCAATGCAACCACTCCTGTGTAGGCCAACCCTTCCTGTATGTGAGATACCTGTGGGATACATCTGATCAGGCAGCTCTAATTTGAGGGCCCTTTTAATCCCATAGGTGCCTAAGGGCCTCAGTATGGATACAGTTACCTGGGTGTGAACTTCACTCTCTTGATGTCACGGATTTTGTTTCCTGCATGCCTGTTATTGCCTTCACACAGTGGTATTTTGCCAGGCTGGTAGCTGTTCCTATGGCAAAACCTTCCAGCCTAGACAAGCCCTAGAAGCTCAAAGTCTTTCATTTCTTTCGAGGCAGTTACACAACAGGCCTCAAGCTCCCCACCAAAGGCTGGTTTTTACAAAGTTGGCACTGGGGATGTGAGCCAAGTATCGCAAGCCTGTGAAGCAGATGAGTGCGTGTTAGTCAGTGAATGACAGAAGAGAGATCAGCCAGGAAGTTTCAAACTGCATCAGGCTAGAGCCTGACTTTGCTAATGCTTTCTACTTCCTACTCCTACTTTTATCCTAAGATCAGATAACGAGTAGCAGTTTTTCTTTGTAACAATTCATTAATCAGAGAAATGATCCTTGCTGGTGTTTAGATGTTTTACTTAATTTGGTACTTCTGGCCTGCTGCCCCAGCAGTGCCAAAATTATTATTTCTCACCCAGCAGGTGATAAATAACAACTTCAGTCATGATTAATACCATGAATTTCTCAACCTGACTAATGCAAAAAACTTCAAACCTGCAGAACAAGTGGGTGCTAATTGTTGTGAGAGCCATTGGAGCTGCACTGTGCTTATAAAGAAAGAAAGCCACAGGAAATGAAGTGTTTTCTAGCAGCACAGCTGATCCTAAGAGGCATCATTAAGTGCAGCTCAGCAGCATTCTCCATGTGTAGGGCTATGCTAGCCTCTTTTTTTCCACAACACTGAGCTTTAAGTACATTTGAGAGGCAGGAGATTGCCAGGTTATTTTTCTTTCCCTGGGGAGGAAAAGGAGAAATAAAACAAAAGACAGAGAAAACAGCAGATTAATATCTCGTTAACACCACTCAATACTAAAATTTTTATAACTAAGAAAAGTGATAGATCCTAGCAAAAGCTACTCTCACCAAAGCCCCTTCACACGTCTTTCTTGAAATCTCATCACATCATAAAAAGGCAGCATCAAGAGGCTACCCAGTCAAGGAGAACTTGCTTCAGAGAGGGACAGGAAAACCAGAAGATCAGGAAGGACTGTCAGCTGGAAACAATGGTCCAATACTGTAAATTAGCCTGTGGCTGAGATCCTGGCCACTCTCAAATCACCAGCTGGTTTGCTACAGCCTGTGGTGGAGCAGGGTGGTCGCTCCTTTTCCTGTGCCGTACTTGCAGTGGCAAAGGGCACACAGGATCCACAGTTTAGCCACGTGTACAGTGCTGTGCTGGTCCGGCAAATGAGACCTTCACATCTGGAACTGGCACCATGCATATTTCTGATAGGAGCGGACACCAAAATCCAGCGAGAGCATGAGCAGGTAACTGTGCTGAGCAGCATCTGTGCTGAGCAAGATTAGTCCATTCCACAATCCCAAAGAAGCATTTTAGGAATGGAGCAGTCCTGTTTTCACCAGGACTTTGTCAATTGTTTTAGCTCCATCACGTGAAGAAACTATCTGCTACTTTACAACTTGAGCACCTACCTATGAAGCTATTGTGGAACGAAAAGACTATGAGAAGCAAACCACAATGGGCAAGTGATTTGTACTCAAACTCAGACTTGGGTATGTCTATTCACTTGCAGCTCTGAGAGCTTTTGTGCCTCTGTGTGCTGTTTCGGTTGAGGAACTCCTGCACTTCCTGGTGGGGCATATTCAGAAGGTAATGATAATCCATGGTGCTCCTGACATTATTTCTGTAAGAAACCTAAATTTTGTCTTAATTTGGGGAAACTTTAGAAGTTCCAGCTATCTCTCTTCAATCAAAATAGCCTGTAGGAACTTTGTATTTTTGAGCCTGAAAAGCTAGGAAAGAAAATCATCATGGCCACTGTCCTGCTATGTGAAACAAACACAGGTCTTCCTGGCCTGATTCCTGCCTCTGATGCAGCAGTTGTGCTTCAGTCATGAGAGATCTAGAAACACCCACAACCCAAGGGTAAAATTCTCACAGACTGCACATGCACAGCCTCTACTAGAGGGCCACTCAGACCAGTAGAAAGCCTCGCTACTTCACCATGGAGACAGCAGGTCAGTGTCCTTGCTCAATCCCCTTGCTAGAAAGGCTGTGGGGTTTGGGTTGGTTTGGGGCTTTTTTCCCCCCTTAATTTGTTTTATTGCTGGTGTTTTTAAAACTTCTCATTCTTTTCCCAGAACTGTGCACAGCATTTCAGGAGCAATCAGTGTAAGTGTCCTCTGTAGGATTGCAACTTCACTCAGTTAAAGCATGGCTTGCCAAGCGAGCATTGGTCCTTGGAGCTCAGCCCAGTCTGCTCCACAGCACTTGTCATGCTACCAATGTCACTTTAAAAAGCATAATGGTTTCTTGTATTTATGAAGAACAAAGTATGTCTTTTGGCTAGGATTTTAATAGGTATTTTCAACACGGGTAGCAAAGCCAAGATTTTCCTTCTAAGTTTAGGTATCACCTAGAATGAGGTGCAGCCTGAACTACAAACCAGCCCTGCAGCAAACATGCCATACAGAAAGAATCCTCTTCAGTCAAGGAAGTAAGGAATGCTCTTTTCCATTTAAATGAAATTATCAAAGTCACACACAAAGAATGAGGGGTGGTTAAACTTTCAGAAACTTCAGTGTAACTTGAAAGCTCAGTCTCTGCTTGTCCTCTCACTTCAATATTGAAAACTTGATATGATTTGCTTGTCTCTGTATCCTTAAGTGGAGTCTGAGTAGCTCAGGTGGATTCACACAAACTTTGTTTGCAAGAGATCAGTATCTTTTGCCCAACCACTTCCACAGCATTTATTTTCTAGATGAGACATTCAAAGCAGGGTAGTGCATATCACTCTGTGGGGTTTTCACTACTCTGAAGTTATAAAGCTCAATGTATGTTACGGCACAAAATTTGCAATAACTTGCTGTTCAGCATTCAAGGTGTTGTATTACCAGAGCTTCCTCTGCCTCACCTTACCAGAATATAAAATGTTTCATTCAATGCTGTTTCAAAGCAATTGCTGAAATTTGGTTCCAAGGTGGCTAATGGCCACTGCAGCCTTGAAAAAGGAGGAACACATGCTCACTTGCACATTTTCAGACTGCATAAAAATTAATAGGTAGGTTTAGCAATCCATTAAGTAAATTAGTCCTGTAGTTCAGTCTACTGGTAGCAGGCCTGCTAAAACAACAGAAGCTAGCTTAAAATCTTTCCTCATGAATGGTGCTTTGCAAATAGAAGGAGGGTAAAAGACCAGTTTAATTATTTTGGATTAAGATACTTAAGTTTTCACACAGGATTTCCCTACCCCAATGGCACACTAACTTTAGTCTGAGTGCTCAAACTAGCATGTATCACAACGTTCTCTCCACACTTTAAAAAAAAAACAACCCACACCCACCCACCAACACAGAACAAACTCTTTTCCAGTTTTTTTTCAGGAGTTGAATTAATGCAGAAAAGCAAGTTTGAAAGAAGTATCTAGGTTCTCAGCTACCACCTGCTTTGACATTGGAAATGGTCACTAAGCAGTCAAGAGCTGATGGGGTTTAGTTTGAAAAGGTATTCAGTGTAGAGACATGAAATTTTAAGACTGAAATGCCGGACAAGGGCAATTTACCTCGCCTGGCAAGAGCGGACTGATGAAAGACCAAGATGCCCTTACACACTGATATGTAGTGGACTTGACTGCAGTGGGAGTTAGGACTGTTATATCAAAAAACAGGCAGTAAGAATTCAGCTCCATTTTCCGGTCCAGCTGGCAAGAGCGACCCTCCACAAAAGCAGTGAGTAAGCAGGAGTGGTTCAGGAACCTGTCATGGGAGACCCAGCCAGTCCAAGGCATGCAGCTGCTTTCAGCTTGGTTTTTAAGAGAGAAGGAAATGGCAGCCAAAACCCTATGACCATTGTATAACCAGTTCAAGCCATTAAGTGTTTTGACACCGAAGCACATAGTCAAAAGAACGTATCTCAAAGTAAGAACACAATGGTTCCAACAAGCCAAACAGCCTGAGCTGGTTCCCAGTTGTGCCCATGACTTCCTCCGTGCACAAGGCTTGCTTTTGCCACCAGCCTGTTTCTGGAGTTGCTGGTGCTTTTGGAAAAGCAGCAAGTACAACTGAAAAAGCAGAACGGAGCATTATCATTTAATGCATTCGAAATAATACTAGTCCTTGCCTATACACAAGCATTCTCCCTTAAAAAGCTGAATGTTGCCAGGGTGTTTGGAGCACCACAATGATATTTCTTCGTTTACTTCTGTATCATTGTGGCTACCTGTACCAAGGATAACACAGAGGCAGAAGGACCGAGACTTGCCAGCCACAGGCTCATAGTAAGTCCTTTTTCTATGAGGACCACATCTAGTACATCAAAGTTCAGAAGCAATGTTAACATACTGGGGAGGCAGACACTTACCTAGCAAATTAATTTCTTAAATAAATAGCAGGACAAGCTGGGGAATAAAACTGGGGAATTACAGAAAGCAAAAAATTATAATCAAAAAACCAAAGGTGAATGAGAAATAAAAGCAGAGGCATGACACACACACAAGATGAAGGACTCACAGCCAGAAGCTACTTTGACACAAAAATAGAAACTGACTGAATAAGATCACGAGTTGTGTGCTACAGAGCTCCAAGACATATTTTTCACCCAATTTCTGAGCAAGTTTTAGCTGAGGCAGAGAAACTTTTAGATCTCTGATGAGTCCTTTCATTCCCAGCCTAATAATTCTAACTAGTTTACAACTTTCTTCCAAGTGTCTTGTCAAAAGTATCCCTCTTGTAAACCACACAGACATTAAATTCAGTTAAAAAGGCATCTAGAAAGATCAGAGATAAACTTTTGGTGGTTTATTTTTTTGAAACAGATACAATATTTTTCCAAGGTCACTTTACAGTAAGTGGCATACAGGCTATCAAAATGGAAATGCTCATACAGACATTTCAGCTTAAATGTGCACAGTGTATTCTACAACACAAAAACTGTATTTAGCGTTTTTTTCTTGCTCCAGAATGATTTGGCAGCTTCAAAGAGCTAACACACATTTCCATTCTCAAAATCAATTTATTGAGCAATGATAAACCCAAAACTGCAACATGATCCACCCCAAGCACCACGCTTATCTCAGCAAGGACCTCTTGGAAGATCGGGCTGCAATTGTAGAGCTGTCTTTCTCATGACCCTCAAAGTACTGCTGCTCTATTCGCCGACAAAATGCTGTGAGATTACTGTAATTCTTCACTTTTTCAGAGAGTTCATCAGTGATTAGTTGAGTAGTAAGGATTGTGAACAGATGTCCAAACACCAGAGCATCTAATTCAGTTGGTCTGTAAAAGCAAACAGAAAAAAAGAACGGGTATTTCGGAAGGCAAGTCCTGATCAAGAAAAACCCTGCTGCTCTGAGTAACCTTTAGATAGCCATGCAGTCTAAGAATTGGGATGAAATCAAGCAACACTAAACCAAATGCATGAAATCTGTGTATAGGGTATATTAAGAACCCTGCTTTTTCTCAGTATGGCATTTTCCTTGCTTTAGGGAGCTTGGAAATGTGGAAATAACATCTCTTAGATCAGACAGAGTTACTGATCTAGTTTCAAACCATGCTCCACCTTTTAGTCCTATAACCAAGGCAAATGCTTATCAGGTGTTTCAAGGCTCTTCTTTTTCTTTTGCAGATGTCTATTAAAAAAACCCAACTATTATCTCACAAGGGGAAAAAAAAAGGAGAAGAGTGGAAGCTTAAGACTCTCTTTCCTTTTTTTGTGCTTTGCAACATTTGGGGAATATTCAGCCAACAAAAAAGGGAGTTCCATGGTGGCAGCATCTGTTTTCTGAAAGGGGACTACATAGAAGAAAATAGATATTTTGGGAATGTTTTCAGTCCTACCTTATTTTAGGTATGACCCTTCTGAATAGTCACCTTGGACCTTTAAGTAGTCCATGTATATAAGCCCATGTGCAAATAATTCCTTTTCTTTTTTCAAATATATTAATAACTTCAGAGTCCCCCTTTACTAGTGTTCAAGGTACACAGCATGAAGCTTTCCTAACTGATAGAATCTTTTGCCTTTTTATTTGTGGATCACTAAGCACTCTCCAGTGGAGATATGGACGCCTGCATAACAAACTTTAATCTGTCAGCAACAGGCTGCTTTTCTTATTTATGTCCCAAAGACTCCCAGAAGTCACAGACTGAAAAATACTGGACTAAAAACACATACTTTCTTAGTAATATTTCACTGAGTTAAAAAGTTTAAAGGTTGAAACTGTACCAAAAAAGCCTGAAATCTCCAAGTTACAATTCTTCAGAAATACAGAAAGAAAATTTAAGAGATACTAGGTTTAATAATCATAGGAGAAGATGCAATTTAAAATCATCTTCTATAAGGCATATTTCTGTATCCTCTGAATTAACACTACCCAACTAGTCTCAGCTTGGAACAGATTAAGGGGCAAAGACACAAGGCAGAAAAGTAACCAAATGCTGCCATTTGAAGACATCTCCATGTCCAAATGTAGTAAACTGAAATCCAGACCTGAGCATTTCTAGACTGATCTAAGCACAGGAGACAAGAGGGAGCTAATGTGATGTTATTTAAGTCCATAACATTTCAAAAATACTGAATTATTGGAGAGGAAAAAAATGTTAAAGAGCACATTGCAACTGAAAGAAACTGGTGAGAGCAGAGGACATTCCACGAGAGCAGAGGACATTCCATGGAGGTCAGGTCATTTCCTTTTTCTCTCCTGGCAATGTGAATCTTGGTTTTCACTTTGCATCTGGTTCTTTGTGGACCAGCCAGCTTCTCCCCCAGTTCTCAGAACCCACAGGCACCCTCATGCTAATTCAGTTCATTCAGAACTGCTCCTGGTGTTAAGACAAGCTGTCCTGATCAGGTTGGCACAACGTACATTCAGTCCTTTAGTAGAGAATATTACCCAAGAAATACAAGTAAAGCTTTAAAGGTATCATTTTTAGTAAGAAACTAACTGTATAAAAATGTACATTTGTAGCCTACATAAGTTGTGGTAGAATCTGTAGAGAAGACAAGCAGGAGTAAAACTAAATCATAAATACAACAAACTTACAGAAGCTTTCCCTTTAAAGCCTTTAAATACTTATTTCTGAAATTTCATTTTTAGATTCCAGTCACACATTTGTATTTTTGCAACTAATCACACAGTATTAAAATAAAACAGGAGTTATATATATATATATATATATACATTTGTATGTATGTGGGTATATATCTGTATCTTTCATTGTTGGATGCAATACTTCAATGAAGAGTAACTTACTGCTTATTGAAGAAATATGGTTGTGTTCCTAATCTCTGGGAGAGAGCATGACAGCACTGATCTACATCTTCAAGCACCTATCAAAATAACACAAGAAAGAAAGATCCATATTGTCAGGAAGTAACACCATTGCAAGAAATAACCTCCTTATTCTATTTGCACCGACAGTGGGAACAAGGAATATAACACGCTGGAATATCAAAAGCTGTTAAAGTGAGTCAAACCTACACAGCAGGCAGGTAGCTAAGTGTTACTTAATCTAACATTTGATGTAAGGCAATTCTGATTAAGTGCTTCCCATAACATTTATAACTAAGCTTAATGAAAGGTACTGACTTAAATCTCACAAGCTGCCACAGTCCCACAAAGAGTGCCTATTAGCATCATGCAGGAAGCAGGGCACAGAACTCACAACCTATTTTCAGGACTACGGCCTAAACTAACACTGACAGAGCTCTACACTTGTGGCAAAACATCCTTCCTCCCACCCCATCAGGTTGCACACAATTTAAGATTTATTGCTGCCGAAGACAATTATCAGCAAAAAAACCCCAAAAAAAAGCATTATCAGTCCTGATAATGTTTTAAGTACAGAACGTACATTTTACTACCTCTGTTTCACAAACGTGCTACTCTCCAAAGCCTATCACAAAAAAAAAAAACAAAAAAAAAGAGTAAAGAATCAGATTCACTTTTCATACTGACCTGTTCAAGTGTCTTTCCAGCCCATCCGATGGCTTTCATCTTTCGCCTAACCTCCCACTGCTTCTGATAGGACAAAATGCGGTTAAGAGGCCATGGGTAAGGAGAGCCATACCTTGGGTGAGTAATCTTAGTTTAAAAACAGAAAGGTACTGTGTTATAACACAAGAAAATACAGATACCTCTTGAACAAAACAGCTAATATTTAAACATTCCTCTCAGAAAGGGAGCTGCAGAAGAGAAAGGCAGTTGTGTGTATGCTGTAACTATTTGCACAGAATCTGCAGTCTGCAGCATAACTATTTTAAAGCTATTATTTCAGAAACATATACAAAGCCTGTATCTATTCTGCAGTCAGCTCCCTCCAGTAACACAGCTTCCCTAAAATGCGTATGCAAGTGAAATTAAAGTGAAAAGACTTTATCATTAATGGTATAAAGCCCCATGTTTCATTTATGAGTAGGGACTTGCAGTTGTGAGCAAAAGTGTTTTCTCATTAAATTTTAATTAAGATAAATGCTGTGGAACCACTCACCTCCTCTACTGTAACATCATCACACCACTGGAGATAGAGCTAGGAAAAGAAAGAATACTTACTAAAACTTCCTAATAAAGGAGAATACAGAGACAATCATTTTTCACTAGCAAAATTTTCTTTTCTAAATTAGATTAAAATTTCCATTTCATTTCTTCTCTTAGACCTTTGACGTACAAAAGAAATTAGAACTGGAAGGCAAAAGCCCAGTTGCTAGTCCTTACTTCACCAGCGCCAAAACTAAGCTGAGACTAAAAGCCTGCTCCTGTTGCCCACACCACACCCAACTCTAGGCACAGGTGTCCAGCTCTCAGCTCCTCAGCCACCTGCATCTTCCCAGCACTTCCAACACTGCTCCCACGCCAGGACTGCACCACCCGAACTGGCCACGGATGCGCACCAGGGGATCCCAGCCTCCCACCAGCACAGTGTGCACATGGGGACAGTGACAGTGGGGTGCCTGGCCAGCCAGGAGTAGGGTAGGATCCCAGGAACCACTGGAATTTTCCAGTCAGTTACTTCTACAGCTGTGTGACAAACTTCAGAGAGGTGAGGGGAATCACACGTGGATACAGGAACATGTCAATAAGCAATCCACAGTGTAAGAGAATTTATTCCTGTCTCCTTTCACCTCAAAAGTTGACAACCTAATCTAAGAACAGCAGTATTTCCACTATGGGGAAAAATCCTAAAGCTTTCTTGCCTACAGTCACTTATGTAAGTGCGTGGAGTTACTAGGGTTTGCTGTACCTCTGCTGTCAAGAGCATATTATTGACCAATTCCATGTAGGCTTTCATCTCAGCTTTTTGAACTTCATCCAATCCATCACTGAGAGAATGGCCCTAATGGGGAAAAGAAAAAAGACACACATGTAAGAATGGGTATTGGAATATTCAGCAAGATATGACCCAAGGACCTTTAAAGTCAATGAGCTTTGGCTCAGATCCTAATCTCTTACATAGCTCAGTAACAAATTTGATATGCAATTTTTACATACAGTATCCCTTAGGATTAAAACCAAATCATCATAATGTAACTAATCTAATCTCTAAGAAATCTAAGATAACCTATAGGAAATTTATTATCAGTTACAGATGAACACACTTTGAGCACACAGCCTCCTGGTTAGTGTATCTCTATGGCAAGACATAAACACAAATTTCCATCTCTGATACAGATTCAACTTCTCATTGAAAACATGGCACTTTTTAAAATAGAGGGGAGGGCTGGGGGAGTGGGGGAATAAAGGGAAATTTGAATGGTATCTGACACTTCAGAATTTAAAACAGTCAATTCTGCGTTTAAGGCCTCTGAGACCCAGAGACAAAGCACGTAGAAAAACAGTCTCAGAAACTGGCATTGGTATGCAGCTATCCTGCATGGAATTTACTTGCAGAATTTCAGGAAATGACAAAGAAAAACATTTTCATCTCACAAATTACTGTTCCATGATACCTTTCTTTTAAAACAGCAATATATTCCTATACTGTTTTAACAAATCCAGTAACATTCCAAAAAAGCACACTAAATCAGCACAGTGCTGAGCAGGATTAACATTCACTAATTAATGAAAACAATGTACCATTACCTTGGCTTTTACAAACTGGACTATGGGCCCAAGTTCAGATACTACTTGATTTCCCACATGAATAAAGGGTACTTTACCTGTAAAAGGAGAAATGTATTGTAGTAACGAGACAGAGGGTGGTGGGGAGAGAGAAGGGAACAAATGCAAACCTTCTCTGAATTATCATAAACCAACATAAAGAAAGGAAACGAGGTAAGTGAGTAGAAGTGAGTAAAAACAGTAAAGGTCTCCAGGTGTAAGGGCAAAAAGAATACATGTAATTCTGCCTACATTTAAAAGTGAAGCAGTATCATTTTCCCTCTTGTGCTCTTTGTTTTTAGAAGAAGAAGGAAGTGTTCAGACCTAAATTACAACATTAGATGCCAGCAAGTGTGAACATGAGGTGTGAGTGGCAGAGAAGCCATAGCATGTAACTATCACCGGTCTTAGTCCTGCACCTGCAAGATGCTCCTGTGTGCCTGGATTCAGCATTTCAAAGCTCTATTTACTAACAAATAATTCATATACCTGCATATTTTGCTGGCTTTTCACTCCTGCCAAGCAACTGTTTGGGGAGGGGGGGGGAGGTTTATATAGCCTCATTTCACTGCTTTAAGCAAAAATATCAGTAGCAGCAGTAGAACCCATATAGCTGGCAGACATATACTGACAGGCACTTCCATATGGCAGTCATCAGCCAGAGCCAGGTAATCAGTAAATATGGACCTCCTCACACAACAGAAAACCGGGACAGAGTGCGAGGATCGCCGGACTTCTGCACCCTGCATTCTGTAATTCTGATTTTTAGGCATGCTTCTGAAGCTGGCGTCTGGGCATTTTTAGGCAGTCACCTCCAACAAAAACAGGCTCTGTACCCTTCTAATACTTAACTTTTTGGTGGTGGGTTTGGATTTTTTTCCAGGCAGTCTCATGGATCTGAGGAAGATTTAAAATCACCTGTCACCCTTAATAGTGACAATGAACCCTATGGTCTCCTGTATCAACATCCTGGCAATCAACTCCCACACAGGGTAGCAAGAGAATCTTTCTCTGGTATTGTTTCATTCCAGTAATAGGAAAATATAACAGCATTTCCTGGAATTCCCTGGCTATTCCCTGGCTGCAGAATAAAGCCACTTTTGGACACATATGTCTTTCTGCTTTAGGACATTTGAAAGAAGGTTTCCACCAGACACTGAACTGTCTGAACACTTTATACAGGTACTGTTACACATTGTGCCACTGTTACTTTGCATTTCACTGCTTTGATTGTTTGCAGAGCAGAAACTGCACCGGAGAGGAGGTGGAAAGGCAACACACACACAGTAGCCCGGCCCAACTGTTATCAGCAAGACAAGGCATAGTTGCCATGGTATCAAAATGGAGGTATAACACAGTAATCTAAATGAAGGCCACACTCACCAGATGGGGACATGTACTCGGCATTTGGCCTGCAAATCACCCGGATTGGCAGATTGCACATTTGCAAAAAGGCCTGGAAACAAAGAGTCGCATTTGAAAAACAGTGGCAAACAAATGTGGTGTTCTCAATACATTTGACTGTGTTAGCTAGTTCCTAGCACACGCTTATGAAGTATAGTTACTTGCACATTGTTTTTAGGAAGAAAGAAGGCGGCTAAGTAAAAGAAAAACAAAAGGATTTTAACTTCATTAGACAACTGTTTCTCATTCAATCACTGACTGGAATTCTTCTAATGCAGTTTCATCTATTTTTACTGTTTTTTCAAGATGGGCAAAGAAGCAATCAGTATCTGACAGACACAATTAGTGCTGTGGCTGTACAAAATCAAGTGACATTTTGCCCCTTTTGAAAACCACACTACTTATTTCTTCTGGCTAAAGCTGGCTAGTCGAGTTCGTGTTGTGTAACATGGCAAACACATATGGCACCCTTCCCATATTATAATTACAATAGCTGCCAGAAGTTTTGCTCTATGATACTGTCAGAGCACAAGCCTGATTTGGGACAAAGTATTATTCTTAATTTATGGGATTCATGGAGAGCATAAGTGATCAATTTACCGTTTCCTTCTATCTGTGTTCTTAGATGCAAAGCATTCTCAGCAGGCTAACAATTTCTGTCAGCACCTGCCACCACCACAAAATCCATACGCTGTTTCTGCTGAAATACCAAAATGTCAAGAACAGTATTTGCAGTTTGGACAGAGCAGGGCAAATACAGAATCTCTTAATCTCTAGAGACTCTCACAACTCAGCTAAGTCTTATCATTTGTTTTGTATCTGCAATTAGACAGGTCACAATTCCAGATTCCAAAATTATTCTATTGCCTATTTATTCAACATGACTTGAGGTAAAAAAGGTCTACAGCAACAAGGCTCCAACCATGAAGAAAAATGCTGGTGTAACACAGCACTTTCTACACAAACCTCCTCCCTGCTCTTCAGATTGCAGGATCTGGCAGTAACCTGCACTCTCACAGCTTTAGCTGCTCAGACTCTAATCACATCCATGAAAGCAACCTAAACCTCAACCTTTAGATTTGCTCATCTCTGCACCAGATGAGACCTTAAGTCATGAACTAACACTGCCATCAGCCCTGTTCCTAACTTTTTAGAAAAGTTTTTAGGGAGATTTCTGTAGCATCAAGGGAAAAAAAAAATAACCCCAACAGCTACTCTCATCTCACCTCTGCTCTTCAAGGCATTTCTTTCCAAACTCTAAGCCAATCCAGGGAAAAAAAGCCGAAAACTTTGGTCCTTTTCCCACCAAACTGAAGAATTGCACATTATGATATTTGGCTCTTTTGTGTTTAGATGACCCAACTTGAATCCGAATCTCAATTTAAAGACAGAAACTATGGTCAAAAACTGCTTCACAAGACATTCATTACAGCTGACAAGAGTCCACCTCAGAACTGTGAAGGCTCTCCAAAATACATCAGAAATGTGGATTTCTACATCTTCTGATTTCCTCAGCGTAACTAACTTAAAGCTCTGTTAGGAAGCCAACTACTATACATAGACATACAGAGACATAGACAGATATATAAGGAGAGGGTAGCAGTCATGGTCAACGTAAGCCAGATACTTCAGGTCCTGCACTATTTAGCAAGAAATTGGTCTCCTGAGTGTTTCATCCCAAATAGAACCCCTAATACTGCTTAAGGATGCAGCCATCACACAAAAAAAACTACAAGGCACTGGCCACATTTGACACCATGTCACTTAGCAAGTCTGTGCTCCCATCAGAATACATCAAAAATTGAGGATCTTCCTATCTTGCTACCACAAACTCCATACAAACAGTAAGAATACCCAAAGGACTAGTTCTTCAGTAATTTAAGTAACTTAAGACATTGGTCTCTCCTAGATCTCTTCCTTTGCTGGCTCTGCAGGACCTGGCAATGTCCATGCTGCACCAGCTGCTGTTACATTTATCTTGTTTTCTGCCCCAACTGGGGCTTTACATGTAACTTCTTCGGAAACAGTTAAGAGACAAGAACGCAGACTTTGTTCTAGATCACATACATGCTCCTATGCCACTGCTGGACACCAAAAATATACACCAACTCAACTGGTACACAGACTTCATTCTTCTGAAAGCTCTACCAGTAGCTAACACCATATTCTCAACAGTACTGTGCTGCAGTGGAACAGATGGCACCAAACAACAGCTCCAAAGAATTTCATCACTGGTCTAGGCTTACTAAATTAATTTCTTTCACAGTAAGACACTAAATTAACTCTGCAATTCTCCAGAGACGAATTTTGTAACTGCCATGTACTAGTCGGACTGCAAGTTTAGAAGAAAAAGAAAGTCTGAATTGCACTGGAATTAGGGCAACACATGAATAAGTGAAAAGCTCACAAGTGCAGAGACATATTTAAGGAAAAGGAGGTGAATCAGAGAACTATTTTTACTTTTTCATATCAGTGTATCAAAAATGAGACATGCTTGCAGAGAACACTTACGTTACACAAGCTGCTTCAGATCACTGCCTACTGTATACTGTATTGTACATAGGCTCCTACATAACACAAGGTTTCTACAAAAATTAGTTTGTGACTCTGAAAATCTTTTCAGTTTAAAGAGTTTTCACTAGTTTTCATCACATCCAACCTTTCTTTCTCTCCTTCTCCTCAATAAACATCCACAGACCAAGGAATATCAACTCTTACTACCTGGAGGGGAAATTCCACCTCAGTCTCTGGCCTAGTACAAAGGGGATTGAGAATACGCTGACATTTTGTAATTTCAAAAATTCAAACACACTGGGTCCATGTGCCTTTTTGAACTTTGTAAAGAAAAGGGGAGAGATAAGGATGAACTAGATTTGAGCTCTATAATGGAAATAAATATTAATTAAATAAAAATGCTTGCTACTCTTCATAATAAGAGCACAGATTCTAGTAATGTTAGAAATCATTCAGTCTACCCTCAGTTAAAAAAATAAAAAATAAAAAATAAAAAATAAAAAATAAAAAATAAAAAATAAAAAATAAAAAATAAAAAATAAAAAATAAAAAATAAATTTAATAAGACTCTAAAGTAAACACCAAACCAAAAACCTGAGAAAACTTCCTTGGAATAGTCATCTTCGGTTCTGATGAATGCTTCATTAAATGGGAGACCAGGACTGAGACTGAGTAACTGAAGAATCATTCAGGCTTAAAACTGGATAAACCCATCCAGTTCTGCATTTACCACATCAGTCTTCCTGCGAGGCTCTGAAACAGTGACCACTGAAGCTGCCCCTTCAGCAGCTTTAAAAGGCTTCTTCCAGCAATGCCCTTCAGCATCCCCATGCCAAGACCTGTTCCACTTCAGTCTTTGTCTATATTTAGGATTGGCTTTAAGACGAGTGATGAAATAAACCTAAATACGTAATATAGTATGTAATATAAATAGTATAACCTAAATATAAAATACAATCAACCTAAGAAAAGAATTTTTTTAAAATCCCTGCTACTACATCTTTAAAAAGATAGAAGCCCAGGGAACAAAAAGACCAGTAAGTGTGTCTATTATGAGCTGTAACTTGTATCCAAAGCATGATCTATTCAATTTTAAGTGCTCCTTACATAATGTTCTGCAGCAAAATGAAGGAAAGGTCGACAATACAAGACAAATTTAATCCTTATTGGATCTACACTACTTAACTAATCATTAACTAGAGAAGTAGGCCAGTATCTACTTCTTGCTTCAGCTTAAACTAATAGTCCACTGGATACCCTTCAAGTCAACTAAAAAATTCATGTGAATCAGTAAAAGAAGATAGTATTAACCCAAACTAGGAGGGCTCAGCCTAAGAAATAAGCCTTGCAATTTGCATTACTATGAGTACTTACATTCTTTCATTGATGTAAGTGACGGGCTTTGGAAATTATTGACATTAACAACAGAGGTGGTTTTGACTTTTCAAGTGAATGCATTCCATATTTATGGAAATTATGGTTTCTTTTAGAAAAAAAACATGGACAAGGATCATGACCAATGCATTCCTATAAATATCCCCTGCCAGAAAATCTTGAATTTTTTTACTGATGCATTCAACTAGATATGCTAGATATTAGACAACAACTGATGTTAAGACAGTAAGTGGCATGAACTACTACCAAAATAGTTGAAATTGCAACAGATCAAAGAAATCCTAGAGACAGAATATAGGACAAAGCAGCAATTTCTTTGAGTCTTTATCTCATTATATGCTTTAGCCCAGTGATCAAGGGAGGATTTGTTCCCCTTTTGACCACTCACGCAGAATGTCAAGAACCAGCACATTTGGTGTGCAGATGGTATCAGACCACCATGGCTTCCAACTCTGATAAAAGATGCCATGGAACGCTGACTACTTCAGTTCAGAACATCTTGTTTCCCTTTGGGTACCTCACATACACAGTTTGAGCAGGCAAGTTACCCTTGCTCTTCTTCTGAGAGTAATCTTTTCCTGTGAGCAAATGGAGTGTGCTCAGCTCCTCTGAGTGCTTTTGGGCAAGAGATGGAAGGCTGAAACCACCCCAGTGCAGTTTTCCTGAGATTTATGAAGACATCAACACTCCTTCAAAGACACGGCATCAAAAGCTAGCTGAAAGATCAAGGGCCCAGGCTTATTCTAGTACATCAGAGATTATTGTTAACATCATAAATTTGGCTGATCAACTTTAAAAAAGGACTGAAAGGGGCCAACTGAATTCCAATAACACACAAGCCAGTTAATGACACCCTTGTGAAAATTCACCTCAAAATGGCAAGCAAGGCACTAACAATGAAACAAGACATTTAACTAAGCACAGCCTGTTCTACCTTGTAAAGATGCCTGTAATTCCAAGTAACAGCATTAAATTTCCAGCTCTCTTCTCCTCTGGAAAACAAAGTGTGTTACCAAAGAGGATGACTAGTATAGGCCCCAACCTGGATCTCCTCCAGAACCCAGGATTCCCATGCAACAATACTACAGCAGCTGCAATTCTTCAGAAGAGGAGAAAAAAAATTAGCTCTCATGTCTGAGTAAAACTAGTACACATTTCTTCATCTAAAGTTTTCTGGTCGAAAGTAACTGTAAAGATGTTTACTGAAAAATTTTATTGATACTTTGAAAACAACTCTTCCAAACAAACTCTGAGCAGGGTAATAGAACTGAATTCTTGCTGGAAAGGGTAAATGCAGGGGCGGTGGCGGGGGGGCGGGGGGCTGTGGCAGCAGGTTTTATGCTTAACACCTCTCCAAAGAGTTAACTATTTAGATCAATTCATAAAGAGGAGCAATTAACACTCTTATTTACCCTTGCCCATGTTACAGAAGATCACAAGATGACTGCCCAACAAACTTACACAAATAAAGGAAACTTCCTTAGAGTATAAATATATACAATTCAATACAACTGAAGGACATCAAACTAAAATTCTCAGGCTTTTAAAAGCAATGAATAATTTCATGGCTTATACTAGTTAATGGAGCATAAAACAAGAATAATGAGATCTCAGATAGGAAATAACTGAGTTTATTCCCCTGGTATGAGCAGGAGTGCCTTCTTTATCCATATATTCGACTGATTATTTGCATTTCGGTAATTTTAAAAACTGGGGTCGTATTTCTTGTGCAGTATTGACACTGGTCAATGGCTGAGGCAGATGTCTGGACAACTGTCCAGTTTAGCAGCTTATGGTTAATATGTCTGCTACAAACATGTACGTAAAGTTTTTTCTGGAACAAAGTGTGTCCTTTCTTTGGATGAGGTTAATGTAAGAAACAGATAAAGGCATTAAAAAATAAAAATTTGGCTTAACAGGGTCTGTCAGCTTCTCTCCTACACATAGTCTCTGCCTCTTTCCTGCAGGCTAACAGCCTCCTCTCTCACACTCTTCCAGCCTCTCTACCTGTCCCATTACCTGGCACCCAGAAAGGGAAAGAAGAAATGTGAAAAACACATTTTCAGCAATGAAAATGTATTTTTCTCTTTTTCCAGACTGAAACCATTGAGTCTACAGTGCTGCTACTGCCCCTGAGCATCTGGTTTTAATGGGAGACTTTGCTGTAGACAGAGATGGAGGGTTTCTGCACACATCCATGAGGAGAAAGGGATAAGAAGGAGGCAAAGAGATGCAACTAGATGAATTATTTATGTCCTTCCTTACCATCCCAATATTTATTGTTATAGAGTAGGAAGAAAGAGCTGTGGACAATGAATTGAAGTATGGAGAAGCTTTTCAGTGCCTTTCCTGCCCCACTGCATATTGATCCACACAGGACTATGGTTTATATTGCACTGCCTTCTACTCACAGAGAACAGCGTGAGCCACTCTGCTTTAGAAGTAAGGTGGAAGAAGCAAGTTCGTGTTTTTGCTGCAAGAGAATGAAGTATTGGTAACTATGTGAACAGGGCTGATAGGAAGCTTTGAGGTGACACTTGTTACAAAATTAATCAAATATCTTATGCCTATTATTCATGTCAATCATGGCAGGTGACACCTCCTGCCAGAATTATGGAGTATATTTACAACGGCATTGCTCAAAGGACACAATCCATGTAAGGCTTGCTTTTTCTTAAAGCCCACCCAATTTAAAATTCAAAATGTAAGCAGGATGCTGGGTTTCAATTATGTAAAAAAATAATCAGAGCAATCACCTCTGTGCTGGTTTGGCATAGTTCAAAAGCCCAGAGCCCAGAAACCACAGCCGGACACAGGACAACTCACCACACCCTTCCCTTCCTCCTCTCACACCCTTCCCTTCCTCCTCTCTCCCCTCCCTCCTCTTCTCACACAACTGACATTCTCATCTCCGCTGCGGCTGCCACCCTCAGAACAATGCAAGAAAGGGGTGCCATTGTGTCTTCCTCTGATGACAAGTATGGAAAGTGACTGCATGAAATACAATGGGAAGGCATATGAGCAGGGAGGGAGGAGTTTTGTATTTATTCCTAGACTTAATTGGTTTAGGTGTGATTTTTACTCTCGCTCTCCCTTCCTCCTTGCCCTGTCCAGCTAAGGAAGGGCTGTTTGGACACCATCAGTTGGACATATGACACGTATTGGGCAGCAAATCACCCTGTCAGAGCTCCATGACAATGCTCTCCTCTTCCCCTACAGTTCCATCCCAGAAAAACACATATGAGCATACACTCATTAAAAATGAGTTACAACTTGAAGTAAATCATATCCAGATTGCAGTTTCTGAGATCAGAGGCAAGAATGAAATTACTTATGCCAAGACTCAAATAGTTCACAATTTACGTCCCCACATGAGGAACACTATTTTCAGATGGCACAGACCAGGCTTCATTTGAAGAAGATATATTCATGATTAGTTTTTAATAAAGAACGAGCCATTCCAAGCCATCTCTTATTCAGCACCACTTCTAAATGCACTCACACAACTCACACAATACTGTTAGGAAGGAAGAGTGAAATGCATTTTCTGTTTTCATTTTTATGTTATTTCATGAGCATACAATGGACAGCATGTGATGACAACTAAAAAGTTACTCTCTATTGCAGGAACACATTTTAAAATTAAAACCCATGAACAAATCTACAGAATAATTCAGTTTTCATATCAAACAGCTGCAGTCCCTGTAACTGAAATAGTGTGTCTAAGGTTATAAATGAAAACTGTTCAGTATCATTGCTTGAGTGACAGATTAAATTCCTAATCCAGTTATGGTAATGGCCACATGTGTAGTTTAACATAAATTAAGATCTTAATTATATTTGTGACTATTTTAAACAAAATAACAAATTCCTCTGTACCTGTGAATGTAATTTATAGCAAAGCCACGTTCATTCTCCAAAACAATCTATTTTATACTGCATCATGGCACTGCTCTAATGGTATAATGTAATTCTTGCTATAGAATGTGGAAAGAGTGGATTCACTGGTAGCACAGAGGTTTTGAAGATAAATGAAGATTCTATTCATTCAGAGGTAATTTCATCTTAGAACTATATGAAAGATGTTTCACTCAGAAACAGTACCTGTACAGCTTGGGATTTAAGCATGTTTTCAGCAACGACACAGTGCTGCTAGATTGATTATGTTGATACTGCATTTCTCATCGTGAAGAAACCCAGCTTTTATTTCTTTACAAAAAGAGATTGGCAGATTTTCATTTCAGTACCAAGCCTTTGTTTAAGACTCTGCAACAAGTTTAAATTTCTGCTAATGTTTTGTCTAGAGAAAAACCAAACCACAATTCATACACACACACACACAGAGAAAAAAAATCACAAATCTGTCAAGGGCAATTAATCATGTATGATTTACACATTTATTTGATTACTTGTTGAAGTAAATAAGCAATTGGTCTGTGTAACACAATTTTAAATTGCCCAAATCCTTCTGTCGTTCAGGACTAAGAACAGACAATTCTAAAAGCACTTCCCTGGAATATATTAAGACCACTTACAAGGACATTGACTGCACAAGCAATTAATACATATCTTAACAAAATGAGCTGCAGGCTCTCTAACCTCAGGACAGCTGTCAGAATTTCCAGAATTCTGAACATTTTAGAGAGCCTTTTGAGCAAGACTATGAGACTACCTGCATAAAGATTCCAGAAGAACCTGTAATAAAAAAGGCAGTCTCAACATCGACATTCCTCTTCCTGACAAGTTGGAACAGTGCAAGAGATGCTTTGAGCTTGCCATTTGAAGCAAGAGGCCTGGCAGAGTACAGCTGCATTAACCCCCTCCCTCCTACTCAGCCACACTACTTGCACCCAGGCACTAAACAAAATGGCTTTACCTGCACCAGGCATCAATAAGGAGACAGAGCCTGGACAGGCCCTCTGCTTCAGACTGAAATACACTCTTGTATGGTAATTCAGTTTTAATCTACTTCAAACTCCACTTTTCCCTCCTTGAAGTTGTGCTGCTGTTTTATTATTGAGATATATTTGTGTATTGGGTTTGGTGGCTTTTTTTACTGTGATAAGCCTGATAAGCAGGAACGCTGTATAATGGCAGCTGCACAATAAATCCATGGAGAATGGTTTCAACCATGAGTTACGTTACCAAGGATGTGTGTTTTCATTAACATTGATGGGAAGAGGGCTGAATGTCTCACAAGAAGAGAGCCTTCATTCTGTTACAATCTCTTTCCAATAGCTGGATAATCATTACTGATTAGTATTTTCTCTTGATTTTAATTCATTTGCAGTGAAAATAAAATTTCATTCAGTATCAAGGTTTTGCAACCCAAGATCAAGCGGACTTGGCTCTAAAATACACTACTTCAAGTTAACAAACATGGAGTGCAAACACCAAGATGTACCAGAGATAATGCACTTGCTCATTTGAAATTATGTTGTATTTTCAGAAAATACAAAGAATCTGAACCCAGTAAAAGACAAAGAAATTGCTAAATTAGTCTGTTTCCAAAATAAACTATGAGCAGAAGAGGAAAAACAACCATACCAGAATCAACAGAAAAGTTCTACAACATGAGAAGGATTTTTGTTTTCAGTTGGTTTTTAACTACTAAAGGCACCAGCACAGCTACTTAGCAATTCCCAGAAGACTCTGCCATCCATTCTTTCATCTGACATGTAGCTATTAAGAGTCCAGATTTTACTGCACAATGAGAAGTTGTAAGTCCAATCATTATTAAAACAGCAAGACTCAACCAACTTCCTATATTCAACCTGCAGCCCTCTCTACTCATTAATTACATCTGCAGTGAGAGTAGCTTGCTCTGCTGTCTGCTTGATCTGCTCCATTGACAAGAAGTACATGAAATGCCATCTGTGTTGCAGGGCTGGCAACTTTAAAAACAGTCAAGTTTTACTCTGACTAATTACTTACTATGGCACTGGATTGTATTCATTATTTTATGTGTAGGTATCATCATGTACCTCCCTCTGAGACCTATCTGAGAGCAGCTCTACAAAGAGGTGCTACAAGGAGATTTTATAAAATACCAGAAAGACTGGATGTAGCACAGAGTCTTGCTGTTAACCACGTTTCTTAAAGATTTGATGGCGGCTGATTCCACAAGCTCTTTTGACTCCAATTTCTGATGTTTTCACCACATGGAAGTTCAACAAGCACAAACAAGCTATGTATCTGCTCTGGCGAAATTCATGTGCCAAATCACTAACAGGGGAAAAAGAGTAACAGTAGTAGGGAAAAAGTCCCAGGTACCAGCTCCTATTTCTCCTCCTATCCCTCATTCCCAAATTTTCCTTTAAGAAAGACACATATCCCCCAACTCCCACCACCTCCTTGAAAAAAAAATTCAATAAACAGACAAACAGGCTCTCATCGAAATAAAAAGCAAATTCTGAAAGAGAGGAACTTGGTGATCGCCTTATGAAAAACACACTGATGTATTTAAACCTCTCTGATCACTACATATCCTAGTACCATTTCAAAATGGATCAAAGATACCAAGAATAGTTATTCTTTCACAGTCACAATCATGTTACACAGATTCTTAAAAATTGATACAATTCCCCAATGCAGAATTGTTCTATAAAGTTTAAGATCAGATATCTACCAGAGCCATATTTATAGTCATGGCTACTATCAGCTGTCCACCTAGACTATTGAAGAAAAACAAGCATTTTTAATATATTATAGTTAATTTATCATCTAAGTGACATGTGTAGGATAACAACGTACTAGAAACAATGTACTAAAGAAAAATGATGCATTAGAAAAGGAAATTTTAGGGTTATTTTGTTGGTGACTTGGGGGGGTTGTGTTTTAAATACAAGCCACACATACATGTATGGTTAGACAGGAAGAAAATTCATGAGAACCCCCAAAAATACAGTTGTTGGGATAAAAAGGAACACTGAGATCAAGTAAGCAACAGACAAAATTATTTGCATTATTGTGAAGCACAATATAAAACATACTACTCAAACAAATAAATGCTGCCCCATTTATTAGGTATATCAGAGATGATTCCTCTTTCCAACAAAGGATAAAGCTATCTTCTTGCTGTGATCAAATTTACTCTTTGAGGTATCTCCGAGAGTGCCAGACTGGAAGGAAAGAAGTTAAGAGATCCCGGAAGCAGCTACCAGGATCAAATGATCCTAACCTTTTTACCAGCAACATCAGTTACAATCTCCAAGTGTCCCATTTTTGGTAAATCAGATGTGACCTCTTTGGACAGCCCTCAAAGGCTGCTTGCTTGAGCTTCTCTGAGCTACACCACACACAAAAAGCAAGAACAGGAGAACAGTGCAACTCCCTGCTAAGGAAAGCAGCCGTGAAGTTGCTTTGAAGAACAAGAAGTTTATAGACATCCTGCTCCCCACCACTCTGACAGCCAGGCCGTCACTACTAATGGGGAAAACGTCCCCTTGAGATTTGGGGTTACTGAACCTAACAGGTTAATGGAGATTACATGGACTTCACAGCCACAGAGGTACTATAAAGTCAATTAGAGGTGGGTGCTTGTCAATTATACGGACTATTTCTAAAAATCACATTGAAGCTCAAGCTCGTACACATGACGAAATTGATAAAAACCTACCAGAGACATAGAAAGAGGTGATGCTCACAGCATGAAGCAAATATGCCCAGAGTCTGGGGCAGTATTAGCTGGGAGAATTAAATAACTTGCAAACATCATGCAAGATGTTACAAGACAAACATGCATAGCAAGTGACAAATGGTATCAACCATGCACAGTTCCCAGAGTAGGTAGGCAAGCAGATACTGTACACAGACCAATATAAATAGGAACACAAGGAGCGGCACTCTACACAGGACTTTCAAAATCCTCAAATCCTTTAGGCTCTGGCATTTCAATGACAATGTAAAGCAAATGAGACACAGGAAGTAAGTCATTGATTTTGGCAGAAATAATTCTTAAATTAATCTTTTAGCTAAATATAGTTACTTTAGCTAGATAATAAATAAAAAAAAAATTGAGCTAACATCTTTAGTTTAGAAAATACGACATTTTACCTGAACAGCAAGGGAAGATGCATTATCAGAAAGCAAAATTTGTTCCTCTGTTGAAAGAAAAAAAAAAAGAAGAAGAAAAAAATAAACCACACAATCACAAAAAACCAGTGCCCATTTAGCTACTGACCTGTAATTGTACACCATTCTGGGTTGCATTTCTCATGCATAAAACAAGGACCACATATATAATTATTATGCAGGTGGACTAGAAAATCCATGATATGAATATTAAAAAACAGAAAAAAAAAAAAAACAGGAATTTTTCTCCTGCAAATGCAATTCCACTTATCATATATTACCACCAATGTTCAATAAAAAACACTACAAGAAAAAAAACAAATGCTTGACTTTTACGCCAATTACTCTCCTTCTAATCAAAGTTAAATAAAACCACATCTTCATACCTCCTCTGGCTAAAAAGTAAAAGTATTCAGAAACCTATAAAAGCAGCTTGCAGCTAATATTGCACTCTGTGTCTAGGTCTGTCACACAAAAGAAAGATGACAAGTTCACTGCAATAAAAATTCCATGCTTAGAAGACTAGAGCTGCTACCTATTAGTCTTCATTACTTTGCAGTCTTCTGACAACTGTAGCAGGCTGCTGAGCCCCAAATGGGGGCCATAATGTGATCTGATGATATATGAAGAGCTGCTAAAGGGAAAGTGAACCATCCTAGCCTATACATTTTAACAGTTCCTTTTTACTGAGAGCCCACTTTACCACAAGACTTCAAAAATCTGCTGCCTCAGCTATTGGTGCAGTAAATCTGCCAACTGTGCCTGCAACCACATCATTTTACACTGGCTACAGCAGCCAATATAATGAGTCAATAATAAACCAAGGACCTTATAGGCCATGAATAGCTAGTTTATATTGGCAGATGCAAGCATAACTAAAACCTCTGACCAAACAAAAAACACAAAGGACTATTTTAACAGTTTCTGTGCTTCCTTGCAGTTAATTATCTTAGTGCATATTTAATGTGTTTTCTAAAAATAAAGTAATTATTAATTGCCAAAACCAGTGTACCTACCCTTCAGTTGCTGATACAACGCAGCATTTTCAGGCCAAGGCTCTGCGGCTGTGGAGAGAGAAGAAATTAATTAAGCAAGCTGAATACCAATGTGCTTGCAAATGCCAACTGAACACAAATGTTACCCAGAGCAAGAATTTAGACTGCAAAGATGCTGATGCAATATTTAACCTGCCCTAAAAATGTCCCACTGTCACTGTCTTCTCCTGTACTTCTCTCCTGCTCACAGAGGGACATCACAGAGAAGAAAGTCCTAGAATGTAATGTTGCAAGAAGAGCTAAAAGGGCATGTCAGAACTCTGCCCACCAGGATGACCACAGATGCCTACTGCTTTAAGTTATCTACTGCTCAACCCTAAAATGGGAATGTCAATGTGCATTCAGAAAACTGGATCATCAGTTCAAAACAGTTGAGCATTTGTTTAAAAAAATGCAGCAAGGAAATAAAAGACAATCACATCCTTCAGTTGAGAACCATTGCATGTAATCAATCATAACACCATTTGAATGTAAGGGAAGGCAAACATAATAATCAGTACCAATTTACTGTTAATGGTAGCATTAAGGTAACAGTTCATCACATTGTTTTGTATTCATTACATTCCTTGTTAATGTCTGATTAAAAATCTATTTTAAAATATCAGTTCAAACCTTGCATTCTACCCAAAATAGCCATTTGTAAGCAAAATTTATGCTCTAATCATGTAAATTATTGTTTTAAAGCAATAATGTCTATAAATAGCTATGTGTGGACCAAGCATAAATATGTCACTGGCTTAAGTAAGGCTTTGCATCTTTACCTTTAGAACTCAAACTAAAAAAATGCACAATTTTCTAACTATCATTCCTTTTGGATGCTCATGAAGTATTAACTTTTATGGAAGTCACACAGAATGTAAGCTTAAAACATTGTACACAGTTTTGTGAAGGTCACTGCCTCTAACATTAAGCCACAGAGCCTATCAGTTATACTAGTATGGGCATGAGAAAGCAACTAATCACATTTAAGTGCCATGAAAAAATGTTTTGTTTTATTGTAGCAGCTATTGGTTTTACATCCCGCCACCAAAGTTTTGCCCTGGAGTAAAAATTCTTGAGGTGGAAGTACATTATTTAAATAAAAAGAGACTAAGACAGTGTCTGCAGTACTAAAACCTTAACCATTTAAAATACTTTTATCTAATATACATCTCTTCAAGTCCACTAAAGTCTTGCAGGAGCAAATGGAATGATGAAATTAAGAATGTTATCACTATATTTTAGCAAACTTACCAGTTCTGGACTCTGAGATATTGTAGAAGTAACTAAGTGACAAAGTTACAATGATCGTGTAAATGCTCCAGCCAAACAGTGAAAACAGCCTTCTTACAGGCCCAAAATGGGACAGAGAGTTTCAATTGCATGGGCCCATTCCTACTGAAACTTTTTGCCTGATCCTCTTCTTACTGACATGTCAGATTCATAGCTAATTATTGGATTTCAGCCCAAACTGGAAGTTGCCTATTTTTCACACAAGCACATGGCTGAAATATTTCTGGACCACAAAAATCAAGCAAACTTTTCATTTTCCAACAAAAGAGCTAGGTACTTTTCAAGAAATTCAGATTCTAATTCCAGTCTGATTTTGGCATTAAGCTATATGCAGCCATGGAGATACAGAAATATAATACACACGCACACCAGCTTCTTGGCACACAGAATCCAAAACTACACTGCTGCTAAGGCATGCCATATCCATGTTATAAACTAAAATACAAGTAGAATATTGTTTGTATTGTTTGCCCTTTTCAGCTTAAATCTTACTTCCACAATCTACTGATCACATACATATTTTCATGAACCGTATCTGCTGACCCTAATTCTATTAGTGGTGATACAAAGTCTTTATCCCACAGTCCTAGCACCCAAGAGCAGGCATCCAACTTAAGGGAAGGAAAGGACAAGGGTAGTTTAAAATCTTTGTGTTCACTTGTTCACAGTTCAGTTGCGTAATAATATATGGTTTTGACAAATAAATGCAACAAGGACAAACAGCCAGATTAAAATCTCCTTCATTATGTGTACATCTTAAACTCCAAACTTGAGCAGTTGTAAGAAGATGAATGAATACATCCTGCACTTGGCATCTGACAGTCCCAGAGGGAGGTCACAATTCTAACCATGTTTGGATGAGGTGGACACATGCTCACAAGCCTTGAACCAACCTTCAGCGCTTTGTATGCAAAACAGATCAAAGGTAACTGATTTCACTGTTGCTATACAGACTGGATTTTAAAACTATCAGTTCCACATTAAGACTCATGTTATTATCCATAGCCATAGAAAGTAAACGAACTCTGCAGTATGCATTCGGAATTTCATGCAGATTGTGTACAGCAATACCAGAAGTACAAATACCTGTGCAACACTCTGGAAATCAAATAATTAAATACCCACTCACTATCTGTCCCATAACCTTACAATTTCTACTGATTCTCCCTCTTCCAAGATGTCTAGAATATGAAACATTTTTTTCTGATGAAGCAAGAAGTTTAAATATACACTGCTACATAAGAGGTCCAGGTTCATAAGGTACAAGCTAAATTCAAGTATGAGCTCCCAGGCTGCCTTTGATTAGTTATAAGGTGACAACATGCAGCTAAGGGAGACCAGAGACTCGCTGGGGAAGAGAGAAGGAGGAATTACTGAAGGGCTGTCACATGCCTCCACAAGAGGAGAAAGTGTGTAACATCTTTAATGTGCGGCAATGACTCTTGCCTTATGAATGTAGGTGAAGACATAATTTGTAGAATAATAGGCACTAATATTACACGCTGCTTCAGTTCTGTCATATTTCCAATCCATCAAGTTGATTAATGCTATAATAACTCCTCACAAACTTATCATTTGTGCACTAATGAAGTCAAATCCAGTTTATCCTTTGGCAACTATAATCTTCTGGTCTGTAGATGTTCATTTCCCTGCTAACCACGGCTACTGTGGCACTCAGTATATAAAGAGAAAATTAACAAATGGGATGTCAATTCAGCTTCAGAAGCTTTCAACACAGAATCACATTTATGTGTTAGATCCTACGCAACAGACATTTTTATCATTAGTTGCTCACAGGATGAAATAACTGCCTGGAAGCATGCCTTACAGGAATGGCTTCTCTACATTTCTTAAGAATAAGGAACTATTTGGTTCTTCTTTCTGCCTCCATAATCAGAGGAATTACTATTGTGTGGTTTTCAATGGGTCTGCCTCTCAGGCTTGCAGTCTTTAGCAAAAGTTGTTTTCCCACCCTACCAAACTTTTCCCATGGTTAACAAATTCAAATATTTAGTCTTTCATGTGGATTGTCTGCTGTTCAGGACAATCAAATCTCATACTATTGTCTTTCCCTACTTCTCCTCTACCAGACTACCTGTTGATTAAAACAATAATGCCAGTTATAGGAAACAGCCTATGGAAAATAATCTGTGGGATTATTACCGCCCACCCCTGCACCCTCTCCCTTCCCCCCATTAACACTGTCTGAAAAGGGCTTGAGCTCAAAAGTAAGAGGGAAATGAGAATTAAAAGGACATGGACACAGGAAGCATCACTACATAAGCCTTGTTATCCTAGATGCTGAGAATTCAACAGACACAGCACCCCAGCAACTGGGGAAGTCAAACAGCAAGCAAACCTACACCAAATCTTCTTTGGTTTTGTGGATGAATAAGAATGCATGAAAATTTCACTAAGCTCAATGTATTTGTTAGTCTAAGTGTTTTACTTATTAACAGTTTAGCATAGAAAATGCTAAAGATTTCAAAGTGATAACAGGGCTCTTAGGTGTCAAATTAGAAGAAATTTCTGTGAACTGGTATGTTGCATGTTCCCAGTGGAGTTTTAAGTACTCAGGTTTGTAACTATTGAAACAGATTCCTACCTCCTCACCGGTCATATCAGGGAACGACTTAGAAAAAACATAATTTTTGCTCTTAAAAAAACCTTTCAAAACACAGAATGAGCCTTGACAGTCACATCAAATTCCTTGCCACTAAAAGTGTAATGCATTAGGTGCACTTTTCAGATTTTGTGGTGAAATGTTTTACTTGAGCAACGTTAAGACCAGAGAGAGGCATTCAAATAGCAATTTGATTTCAATGTTTCCAGATGTTTCAGACTGACATTTCAATTAGACTTTATCCACCCAAATACTTCTGGGACAGTACGAGAAAAGAACGCATATATGCTGTAAGAAGACGTACTCAAGAGCACTGGACCCCACTATCAGCAGGGGAACAGCAGCTAACCTGAAGCCTACACATCTCAGCTCCAACTAAAGCTCTCAAAACAGGACATACTACACTTGCACATTAGTCAATTTTAATTCAAAGAATGAGAGGCTGCACTAACATTCCCCCGGTGAAGTCTGTTCAAGAAGAAGCACATTCCCAAGATGCTCTACAGTGCCTTGGCCCCACCAACTCCTTGTCTGGGCTGTTCAGAATCTATTTATGAGTGCAAAAAACTTGATTTCAACTTCTACACTCTGAATTACCGGAAAACTCTTCATCCTGTGTCAGTGCTGCTGGGACGTACGGGGGAAACAGACATTTTTATCCACCTTCCCCAAGCAGCTTGATGATGATGAAAGAGACGTAATGAAATAAATGGTTTACAGTTATGCCTTTAATCCTCTTACTTAAGACTCTGGCTGTGAAAACGAGAAGACACAAAATACTCCGCATGTTAAATTGTGGAATATGCTAAACAACAATTTAGCCACTTCGGTGTTCTAGTATGAACAGCCAGTTTCAGCAGTAGGGTAGGCAGTGTGATTTGCCTCATAGTCTACCACTAATTTAGCTTACTGACAAGCTGTGGCATTCTTGAATACCAGCCACAGACAAAAGCCAGAGACCTCTAAATCCAGGCATTAAGATGTTCCCTCCTGTATGGGAAATGAAGTCATCAACAAGTTAAAAGTTTTTGTAGAAAAACACTCAACTTGAAATTAGGCTGTTCCCAGCTCTCAGCAATACCACAGAATTCTGCTGGGACAAGAATATTTTTGGAAGGCAATGCAGATAATTTTCTGGTATAGAAGTAGCCTATGCCTAATAAGAATCAAGGCTAAAGAATTAATACCAAATGTTATCATCTCATCGATTATTTCTCAAGTACTATACAGTGAGAAGTAAATCAAGATAATTTCTGTCCCTAATCTCTTCTAAACTAATATTTACTAAATTCTCAGTTTGCCACCAATTTTTTCTTTGATATCTTCTGTTTCTGTAAATGCAGTACTCGGTTGACTAACAATCTCTTCCATGCAGTTCACTGTGTGCTGTTGTGTAGGTGAGGCTAGGACCTGGCCTGGGAATATTTGAACTTCTTTGATAGAGCCATTTCATGAAATGTTATGAAATTGTTATGGATCATATAAAAATAAAGACCACTCCTTCTCTAAAATCACCACATCTGCATGGATCACTTTCCTTTTTGTTACATTCTTCTTAAACACTTTGATATTAAATTTACATAAAAAGGGAGGAAAGCTAAAACATCTGTATTTACCAGTTTGGTTCACATGGCATTAAAGGCCTGCTACAAGAGGCAAGACATCCTCTATCAAAAACAAGAAAACAAAAATACTTGGCATTAATCTGAATCACTGTATTGCAATATTACAGCTGGAGAGATTAATTTATCCATTATTTTCACATAGTTTCCTTTAGCCTCTCCCTAGGTATAAATTTTATTAAACTATACTGAGGATTCTCAAAACTGCTTTTTCACAAGAGTAAACACTAAAAAAGAAATTCAGTCTTACATCTGGGCAACATCTATATCCAACAATATTACTTACTAGTCTCTAAACGTCATGAAGCAAACGTCACAACAATCAGCAGGAAAAGTTACTCTTTCTGGTTTCCTAAGACTGGTGCTATGGTGAAGATCTGCTGCTCAATATCGAAGAATCACAGAATATTCTGAGTTGGAAGGGACAACAATGTCCTAAATGTAGTAACCAAAAGAAAAGCACATGGAAAGCTATTCCCCAGACTGCAGAAGCAAGGAGGATTACACGACACTTGATGTTAAAATGCATCAAAAAAGAAACAGTTCATACTCTTTTAATATAAATCAGTATTTTCAAGTAGCAATACACTGTTTAAAAAGAAAACGCCAAGAACTGATGTGTTTCTAGTATTCAGGAAATAAGTGGAGGGGTACATTTTGACTAATACAGTGAAGCTGCAGCCACTTTGGAACCAAAGAAATTAAAGGTCTACATCTCATACATTAAGAGTGATCAATAAAGGAAGTACGAGAAAGTTGTGAATTAGCTTCCTTAAGACCCACCAGTTCAACCCACCCACACTGAGTACACATCAATTTTATGTAATTGCCTGATCCTGTAAACTAACAAGCGCCAAGAAAAAATGAAAGCATCAGCAACTCCCTGGCTCTGCTGACAAGGGACCAAAACATCTTTCATAGTGCCTTGCCAAATGAAAACCAACTTTCACACTAGTTAAACACTATGCATTAAATCATGTATCAAATAATTACATCATTTGCTTAAATCTGTCCCTGGCCTCCTCTGCAGACAATTTACAATTCAGATAAAACATGACTGTTCAGTAATTATCAATTGAGGAGACAGTCAATGTAAAGACTCAATCTCAGCAGCAATTCTCAAACTTGAGTTTCCTGTAACTGTACCATTGTGAGAGTCAGGATGTGACATTACTGCAGCAGCCATTTAACATGACATAATATGCTTCTTCACCCGCCAAGAGAGCTATTAATTGCATGTATTTAAGCATTAGTCCAACTCTGTTACTGTCTTTGAGTTGACTTTCAAGAGTGTACACATCTGTAGTTTAATCGTCTAGGGTGCTTAGCACTCTTGCTGCTAGGGCAGGCCACAGGAGGGAGATCCTGTCAGGAGACGAGGCCAAAAAAATCTCAACAAAATCAAATCCATAAATAAAAGTTAATTTCCTAATCAACATCTGGATTTCTTCAGAAAAATCAGAGAGCATACCAGCTAAATGACCTCAAAAGATTTATTTATAAAGTCCTGACAAGCTGGAGTTATTTTCCTTATTTCTGATATTCAGCATTAATGCTCCATCTCAAAGAAGCTCTGTAATTCTTAAAATTAGTTTTTTATAGATCTCTAAATCAAGCCCTCCCCTTTGTGCTCCTTAACTCCTTCGCTCCTCTTTGGCCCTGACCCAAGAAATCAAACTTCAAGCACAGGAGCTGTGAAGGGCAGGACAGTGGAGGTATGATGCTTATTAATGCCGTACTGGACTGGGACATTTCTTAGCCATGATATCCGTATTCGTATACTTTAAATCAGTCCTTCGAAAGCTCTCCTAGATTGGGACCCCTCTATTCTATAATGGTCTGAACTCCTCCTCCCCTAAGGATGTTTGGCAGGCAGTCTGACCACTACTTCTGTAAAGTGCCCCAAGGAGCTCCCTCCTTTCTCATCCACAGCACCCCTGCTCTGATCCACAACAAAGATCCTACACATCTGTCTCACCAGACAGGACATCAGTATCCCATACCTGCTCCAGAAGCTGCTTCCCACACACACAACTCCTGCTCACCCAGCCCTGGCCCCTCTGGCCTTTCATTAAGGCTCCCCTTCACTGTCTCATTCCCTATCCTGCCCACAGCCCTAAGCACAGCAGCACCAGTCTTGCAAAGGTGCACGACGAACTGAGAGGTCTAGGCAAGAGAGCTCTGCAGGGCAGAAATGCACACAGTTAGCACTGGTGCAGTCAGTCAGCAAAGTGTTGCTGCTAGCAAGAGGGAAGATGCTGCTTTAGGGCTCAGAGCCTTTAACTCAGCCCAAACCAGACCCTGGTACTTGCCAAAGCACCTCTTACGCTCTCCCTCACCCCTGGGAAACACTGCAGACTCCCTACTTCAAAACCTGAAAATATTTACCCTGTTCTCTTAATCATACCCTCACAGTCCTCCTCATTTCTTTTCCAAGGCTTTCAGTGAGAACACTCCAACGCATCCAAATTTTCTCCAACATGTCAGTCAAATGCAAAAAGAATCGCACACGCAACTTTGAAAGTTTTTGCTAGGAATACAAACGTCACATTGGCTTCACTGTCATTATACCACAGCTAGAAGGTAGAGCTCTTTAAAAAAGTCCCATCTCTCAGCATTTTTACTTTCCAATTCAGTATGTACAAACCAATTTTTTTGGTTGAGCTCCCATCCTCCCCAATGAGACTTTTCCTGCATTCTTTACAGCATCATTGGAATTTTTTCCTTTGATGCTTCCAATTCTTCTTGAGCATTTCATGGATTTTATTACTACATGTAACTTCTTACAGTTTGTATTAGAACGTCCACGTTCATGTGATATCTATGTCATCTTCTTAATAACTAAAGACCAGAATTAAAAGGTAGTAATAAAAACTTGAGAGCATGGTGTGTACATTCTCTCTGTTCTCGCCATGTCTTGCATGCAGCTGCATTTTCTCACTCACTTTCAAAAAAGCCAGCTGAAAATGCCCACCAGAGTAGCAACATGTGATGCCTGTTCAATTAGATCAAAGAACAGCAACCAAGCTCTTTCATTTATTCTTGGTTCGAAAAAAAGTGACTCACCTGGTCCAAACCTACAGGAACAGACCAGGTTAATTCCTGAGGACAGTGACAGAACAGAGCATCCAACGACCAGAGAGAAAAAAGGACTGAGAAAGGGAAGAAAAATCTGGCTCCTCTCCAAAGTCGTTCTCATGATTTGCTATTTTTTCCTATAACCTATTGAGCTGAGGCTCCTAAACAGCACTCTCATCCAAACCACTTGTCGTGGCTTTATCAGCCAATGAAAGTTTACTTGAAATTCAAACTGGACAATATCAAAATAGGTGCTACTTTTGGTGTACCGATTTTGTTACTATTATTTCTAGAGCAATCTCATTTCTGGAATGAGAAAAGAAGACATCACTTTAGCAGAAAGCATGTAACAATAAAATGCTGATTAGAGAAAGACTGCTTAGTCTTAATGGAGACAGAAACAATTACAGAAGCATGCTCTATTATTAAACTGTAATTATGCTGCTGCTTAAAAACAAGAAATAACAATATTTTAAAATGAAATATGTACTCTACTACCATAATTGTGAACATAATGTTTTCCCCGACCTAAAAAAAGATTGGATAAGCAATCCACTCAAAGGATTGGTCCAAATCAAGTCATGAAACATGTCTGAGCATAAATTGGCAGGAGCAACATAAGAAACTTTCTTACTGAAACTGAACAAGAGTTAAAAGGGATTCCTCTGAGCTTGATTACCAAATGAAAAGCACACATGTAAAAAACACTGTAAGATAAAATCATTTAGCCTGACAAATCTGGTATTTCCAAATGAACTCGAATTTTTCATTTCAAGAACCTCTGCAGCAGGCTTAAGCAGTCTCTACTGCTAACAACCTATTTTGAGCAAGAATAACTATTTTTTTCACCTTACACATGGAGGAAGTGCTAACATTTACTTGTGCACATTCTGATGCACAAAATGCATACTCAGTTCAAATATCATGTCTCTATGTGTGGGAACAATTTAGGTGGTCAGGTTTTGTTCCCTATGAATTTGTCCTCAGCCAAAATGAAGCTTGTCTCAATACATAAAACATGCATGTCAAAGATTTATTTGTACTCTGGCATATCACACTGGAGGTAGACTTACTATGAACATAAAATACCTAAAGGCAGAAGGGCATCTGCTTTTCACACTGGATTCATTCCCCTTAGTATTAAAAACAGTCTAAGACCCTTGGACATAACAGCAATAAACAGAAGTTGTTTTCCAGAGATCAAAGGACAAACAACAATATTATTTTCTCTCTTTTGATCACTGACCTAAAACTAATGTATTTTGGGAAAAAAAAAAACAAAGCATAGCGAGTAATTTAGTGATCAATTAATATATTTTCAACAATCTTTTAGAGATTATTTGAGCAGTCAGCTTCTCCAAACTACTAGAGTTAGAAAGATTAATGTTGTAGACCACTTGAAGGCTGGCACTCTAATTCTTCTTACAGTATAAACACTCATTTCCTATCCTGTTAATATATGATTGATGCTGAGCCACTCTAAATAAATTTTCTACCATATTATTCAATTAATATTTTCTGCAGTTTAGAAATGGATGATTTAAACTGTGATGCTTCTTTTTCATGAATGCTTGCAATTCATGAAGCTATGGAAATATTTGTTTATTATTCCTTGAGACACAGTATCAACCTCTTTATATTTCTGAATGGCTGAATGCCACTAATGCAAGCATTACACTCCACGCAGGTGATTCAGTCATCACTTTGTATTTAATCATTAATGCATTAGAGCAGCAGGCTGTGCCCAGCATGTTCAGGGGAATGCATATTGCTCAGAGAGGGTGCTGAATTACTGCAGCACAGCAAGTAGGCTGAGAACTGATGGGCACAGAACCACTGAGGTTGGAAGGCACTTCTGGGATGTCCAGGGTAAGCTGAAGCAGGCTGCCCGTCTCCACACTCCTCCAAGGGTGGAGACTCCACAACTGCACTGAGCAACCTGCTCCAATGTTAAATCATCCTCACACTCAAATAAGTTTTTCTTATATTCAGATGGTGTTTTCTGTGTTTCAGTTTGTGCGTTTGAGACTGAACAGGCACATCAGAAGTGAATGTACAAGGTACAGGCAAGGTGAAGATAGGTAGTACTTTAAAAAGAATATTCAAATACATACACAAAAAGTTGGTGTGTAAAAGAAAGTTATGATCCCCTTCTCTACTAAAAATCTCCCCTCAGCTTTTAAAACATTCCTAGAAAACAAATTATGTTGACTTGATTGTCTTAAACACTTGTACGTAAGGACCCACGCATTATAGCTGTTACACGTTAAGAACAGCAGCAGCTCATTGCAACTGCTATGACAAAGTGACATCTTCATGAACAGGACCCCCAATGAAAAGACAATGAAATTTCATTTTTAGGAACATGGAAAAAATTCTCAATCATTCACAACCACAGATATGGGATAAGATGCTATTAAAACAATAGCATCTTAGTCCATAGTCACTGTTAAGTGGTATTTTTTCCTTGCAGATACACCATTTTTTTTTCCTCACAAATATTCCTAGATTTGGTGGATATTTGTATCTTCTTAGTACCAGAATAAACACTCCCAAAGTCTGTATTAACGTCTCAGGAAATCCAAATATGTGGTGGGTATTGGCCAAGATCCTGGTTAACTTTCTTTTAATTTGAAAAATCTTCCATATGAAGAAATTGAGTGATTTTGCCATTACTTACTTTCAATCTGGACCTGGTACTTAATACAGACAAACTAGAAAGGTCATGACCCACTGGCACAGGTACCTTTTATTTTTAAGGCAGATAACTGCTTTTCAAACTGATTCACTTTTGGGAAAGCAAAGTTGTAATTTTGTTTTATAGAATGTTTCAGTGGACAGGTCTTAAACTATTTGTACTGTACCTTGAGTAACAGTAAGTAGCTGCATATCCTGAAGAAGTACAAGATTAATAAAATAAGCACCAACCATTTCCATTCTGCAGAAATGGAGGAGTACTGATGGTATTTTTATGTTAGATGCTTACATATTACTTTAACTATAAAAACAAAGTGAGCATTATTTAACCTGTGACTGACCAGTAAAAGATCAAGTGCTACTGCTTTTAAGCTTACTAAACTGGAAGAGGGTCCAGAAGTACTTGAGCAGCCCTGATGCCCTCAAAGCACCACCTTAACAGTAAAACTGTCAACACAAGACTCTCAGACTAGTATAAGCAGCATGATGCAACAACCCCAAACAGCAGGTAAGAATCTCTCCAGGAACACAAGAACACTTCAGCACAGAAGGAAAGAGCCAGTTGTTGCAAAACTTTGTCTTCTTGTTTCCCATTCTTCAAATAAGTATTTTCTTTATACTATACATAATTTGGATCTCTCATTGTATTCCACAACAATCTGCTTGTTTAGCAAGAAGCTGTGAAACAACAGCTTTTTGAGTAAGAGAGCAATGTGATGCCTACATATAGTGTAGAGTTTCTATTTGTAATTCCAGAAAAAATAAGTATTAGCAAGCTGTCACTCTAAAATATTCATAAATGTTACAGAGCACATATCAAGATCTACTCATGTATGTCATTATTCTTGCATTTCACAATATAAATAAAATATACTAAAGAGATCATAAAGGCAAGTAAATAGCATGAAGCAATGCTAATCATGACCATATTCTCCATAACTCGAGGATCCAGGGTTCTGGCCCTCAGAACATAAGCACGGCTTATGCTAACCTCTACGTATTAGCAACTGCCAACTCAAGAGGCCAGCACAACTTTCAAGCTTTTCTATCGGTACCTCTACAGATCTAGACTAAAGATCCACCACCTTCATATGACCTACATGTCAGGGTACATTCATAAGAGAATCCAAATCAGATTCTTATGTTCAGGCCTCTACCAAGTGGCAGAAGACACAGCTCCTGGGACAAAACTCCAGCTTCCTCCTCAACAGGTCAGTATTAATCAACATTCTGTTCCCTTGCAGTATTTATTGTTTGGGAGCTTGCATAGCAGCAAAAAATTAAAAACAGAGGGTAAGAAGAAAGGAGAAATTGGCCAAAGCACTTATTTTAAGCATGCAACACACTGTGTTTTGAACTTCCTAGCCAGGCATTATCTAAGATTCATGTTTTGTTTTTTTCCTTAAGAGCACATTATTATCAGTTTTTGCTAACTAACTCCATAGTGACGCACACTTCCGTTTTATCTCAAGGTCACGTCCAGTTTAGACGGCGCAGCTGCAGCGGCTCACAGGAGCACTAACAGGTAGCAAAGGTCCCGTCACACTTCTGAGCCTCCCCGCGGGGACACGGGACACACGGCACGCACCCGCGGGGCACGGGCGGGGCAGCACGCCGCACCGCGCTCTCCCACACAGCGGGGCTCAACGCCAGCCGCGAGAACTATAAACACGACGTGGTTTTTTGGACCACTGAAGAACACTGAGTCGTTTCAAAGAAGGAGAACTTATTAAATCAAAGTAACGATGCGCCCAGCATAGCCAGGGTCAGGGAGCCCATAGTGGAGGGGAGCTGGTGGCCGCGCACGGCTGTGCTCGGTGCGGAGCTGTGCAGGGTGCAGCTGTGTGCGGAGCTGTCCTCGTCCTCGCGGCCCGCCTCAGCCTACCACAGCCCCGTCCCGGCAGAGCCCCGGCCCCATCCCGAGGGGTCACCGCGGGGACTGAGGCCGCGGGAGTTCGGCGCCGCCACCGCCCTCACCCCGCGGCCCGGAGCGCGGCCCGCGCGTCCCGCCCGCCCCCGCCCCTCACCGGCCAGCTGAGTCACGAAGGCCTCGGCCACCAGCGACATGTCGCGGAGGGAGGGCGGGCGGACGGGCCGAGGGCACGCACAGGAACTGGGCGCCGCGCCGCCGGCGAGGCAGCGACTGCATCCGGGGCCGGGGCGGGGCCGCGCGGCTGCACTGGGGCTGCCGGGCGTGGGCGCGGAGCGGTGGTCTGGGGGGTCGGCAGGGATGCTCCGAGGGGAATCTCCGAGCACCCCGGCCTGGGAACGAGAGTCACTCCGCTCTGTTATCCCAGTCTGAGGGTAAAACCCTGGAAACTCCCAGCGGGGCACTGCCCGCTTGGCCTCTGTGCCCTTACCTTGGACATAGAGACACAGGGAAACAGAACTCCGAAATGCTTCCCGGAGCGTCTGGGGCACAATAGGTTAGAACTAAAGGGTACAGCTACCTTTTCTTCATCCCTAGTTGGGAGTCTTAATTCCAGAAGACATAATCTACTTTTTGGAATGTACACCTTGCCTTTAAGCAACCATTGATTTCTTGGTCTTAATTCTATAATATAAAGACTACTTAAGTGTTGGAAAACGCTATAAAATTACATAACCAGTATGTTGATTGCAGAGAAGATAAAGGATATGTGAATTACTTGTTCCATTATCCTGCAGTGCCTCTTGATCCTAATTTCATTAGCCACACTTTAGTAAGAATTAGAATATCTCATTTTATCAAGTATGACTTACTCTACTGTGAAGGACAGATAGCACAACATTTCAGTCATGTCAAATCTTAAATATTTTATGTACGGAAGACATGGGATATATAAATGTATTAATGTTTGTAAAAGATGTGAAATTCCTCTGGTGACACCTACTACTGAATCATTCTTCACATGAATATATTCTATATATTCTTCACATGATAGTGGAAGCATGCTATTAGAGCAATGGCAAAAGCAGAAGAGCCAGTAAATACATTGGAACAATGGACTGAGGACTTAAAGCAGTGATGTGGAAGAGAACTGATTATTTTTAAATGCTGATGAAAGCTCCATTTCTAATTACAGCTGTAAGTTGAATAGCATTGAAATTACAGAAACTCTGAGGAGTCTTGAGAAGCTGAGTGGCTTTGTACTAAGAGATTGCAAGAGTCTAAATTAAACTGCTTTGTGCTGTTTGAGTCCTTTCATCACCAGCAGTACTTAGAAAGCTAAAAACACAAGCCGTGGGGCAAAAGGCCAAGCTTGAACTAGGGATAAGCTAGGCCAAATCCATATATTAGCACCCAATCAAAAATTAATGTTTCTCTGTAGAGCTCAGTTTGATACAAAGAAGTCATCTGCAGGGATGGAGGTGGATGCTGCAAACTAAATTGGGGAACAAAAATCAGGAAGTAATCTAGCAAGTATGAACAAATAAATATCAACAAAAATCTGCTGCCAAATCCAAACAATTAGCCAAAACAGGAGGAAAACTGAGTGGTGCTCAGGCCATGCCTCCAACAAGTGGCAGAACACAGACACTCAAGCTTCTGTCTCTGGGACAGGAGATTGGGGCAATAGTTTTGTTTCTGCATTCCCAGTCCTCCTCCCTTCCCCCACTGAAAGGACTGTTCTCGCAGAGTACCTTGTAGGAAATCCTCGAGGGAGATCTCCAGTGACAATAGATAGGAGCAATGAAACTGACTGCATCCCCACCTTCAACTTTATTCAATACGCCTCTCTCCTCCTCCAGCTTTTCAAGGGAATGCACCATTCTTGTGAACCTGGCTTCTTGCAGGGTCTGCATGGGAATTATTTCTTCAGATGGCTTCACCACTAACAAACTGCTTTCTGGTCATTCTTGCTCCATGCCATGGAAAGCTCTCTAGCTTCCACAGATTTTAAAGACTTCACAGAAGATCTCAAGGTGCTGCTCTCTGATTTCAGTGCAGAGGGAAGGATGCGCTTTAAGATAGGATTTCAAGGGAAACTAAAAGCAGAATTACACTGTCCCTTGGGCTTTGCATTGCAGAAGGTCAGCCCTTAATGAGGGGTGCTTACACGGGCACACCAAAAAGATGGAGTTCAGTTTTCTCATAGCCCCTCTCTCCCCGTGGGCTGCCTTTACCATGTGAGGTATTAATTCCTAGGGTTAAACTGTCCACGGGTGAAGTAGGACTAGGACAAATGTACATACATTCCATTTTAAATAGAATGGAACTTGAATAGGATTAATATTCTGCCTAGGAAAAAGCAACTGTTCTTATTAGTTCCCTTAATATTATTTAGACAACTTTTAACATCTCTGGTTCTCTGTTAATACTTCACAAAATGTATGGCTAACAATAGTGCATACCTTTACCTGTGCTATGAGTCCTTTGCAGATACAATTGTTAGGAATATTTTGCAAAAGGAATTGTGAGGCAATGAAAGGCTTTTCGTCTTGTACATTTTTTCAAGCTCTTTGCTTTGTAACACTACTACTGGCCATTCAAATTACAGTCTAGCTAGCCATATATATGACAGTAGATAAGATTAAACAAATCACCAGAAAATGAAGGCATTTAAATTAGTTTCTCCAAAACTGAGAATGCTGCTAGGTGTCACATGCAGTTCTTGAGTTCATGAAGCACATTATGGGCTAAGTCTGGTTTAAGGTGGATACAAGAGTATTGTATCAGCCCAACACTGATAGCAAATATTCCTCTTCAGAGCACTGTTGAGGTGGTAGAGGACATTGCAGGGTTGATCTGTGTTGCAGTATAACCTTCCTTCATCTCAAGACAACAAGCTGGGGCCACATGCTTGCTGCTCGACCGACCTCATCAGAGCACTTTCTCAGCACACAACTGGGGACGTCTGCCCAAGACACTAGTCTGCATTTCCATGGAGCAGGTCTCTAACAAGTCAGCCTTTCCAAGACACAGGAGGAGTGCTGACAGTCATAGATTCAATTAGCAATGGTTCTGTCAAACAGAACTGTGAAGAAATTTTGCTTATGGGTGAAGTGTCTGAAGACTGCTTGTATGGTACGGCTGGAGTTTTGGGGAAAGGCCAAGCAGTAAAGAGATATGGGAGAAAAAAACCAGCCCTGAAATGCCTTCTCCTTGCCTGGCCCATAGCCAGACTGCCCCTCTGGTGTAACTTAGGGCATCCTGGGGGCTACTCAGCATTATGCTGCCTGTCAGTGTCTTTAAAGAGCTATTACAGCTGCTGGAAATCTCTACAATGAAGGAAGACTTGGGTAAGTCCTTCCCTGCCAACACATCCAGTGCCAGGCAGCAGCAGGAGGGTGTTTCTAGCGTGACTTCATGCCAGAGGTTCTCTGTACACTAAGCAGTCTGGCAAAGTACGTAGACCAACAGAAACAGATTACTCTGGACTAGCATGATCAAATGGACCTCATAGAGCATTTGATACACTTCAAAGGCAAGTGTTTGCCTATCAGCCGTTTCATGCAATCCACTGTTCAGTATGAGGAATGGTGCCAAAACTACTCAAGCATGAGCCAAGTTGCAAATTTTTCAGTTACACACACAGTCCTATGAGTTTACTAAGGAGATACCATTTTATATGGAACCTGAATTCAAAACTGAGACCGAACTCACCTCTTTAGGTCTAATGCACTTCCCTGGGAAGCTGGCATGTATGTTTTGTGGTAATGTCCATGACAGAGTAAGAAATAAAGTTGGGTTTATGACAGTTCAGGTGTAACTTACAATAGATTTTCATACTAATAAAATTAATTGGAGGCTGCTGACAGTATTCCCTTATTTTCATAATTGGGTAGGCTCAAAAGGGTCTAATTGTTGTGTAAACAAGATAAGGTATGATTTCTAGGAACATGCATCTATTAAAATGCAATAGTCAGAGTATTAACATTAACCACTTTGCATTTAAGAAAGATACTGCATACTTAATTGACAAACGAAATAATGCTGATGCATTTCCAGCAACCTGCATGAAGATAGAAAGGATTTGTTAGAGTTTTAAGACATAACAAGGATTTGTTAGAGTTTTAAGACATACACGAATAGCATTTCTGAAAGCAAACAGGGAATCACAAACTGTATGAAAGCCATTAGATAAATCATTTTCTTCTCCTTTTCTCACCTCCTTTTCTGCCTTCTTTTATTCAGCAGGGTCAGATTTTCAGGGGTGCCAGGCCTACTTTAGCACATCTGTCATCCCTGCAGCTGCACTGAGCGGACATCAAAGCAGCTGTGCAGAAACCCAAACTTCACTATTTTATTCACTGAAGGTGTTACCAGCCCCCAGGCTCTTGCATATTCTTGTCACTCCCAGCAGCTGCTGAGGAAGCTTGCTTTGTACTTCGAAATAGCTAAGATCTTGAAGTCAGATCTTGATCTTCCCAATTTTACCTGAGCTTTCCCAGAAGAGCTCTGCAGGTGGGCAGGGCACAGCCTCTACAGCCCATCCCAGTGCTCTCAGCCCAGGACATCAGGCACCTCTATGGGGGCAAGGACATCAGCTCACAGGTCAGAGTCAAAATAAGGAGGAGCCATGGGTAGGCAAAGAGGACAACGACCTGGGTTGAGCTTCGAATACATCCACTGGGCCACTGGAGGAGAGGGTGTCCCAGGGGGGGCTTAGGACCGTGACGGTGTCTCAGCTGCCCATGGAGCATGTTTCTCCATGCAAGAAACAATTTAGAACAATAGGTTTCACATAGCTTATGCTTTATAGGATCAGAATTTGGCTTTCAAACAAAATCTCAGATCATAGTGACCTGCAACCAGGAGCTTCCAGAAGGGAGACAACAGCTTTGTCCTGGTGTCCCTGCCTGTGCTACTGCACAGGTCTGTTGCCCTGGTTTTCGCTAAGCCTTCTGTTTTTAACTTTGGAGTCAGATTCTTTCACACAGTTTCATGTAAATAATAGCCAATGTTTACTTAACGGTATTTGCTGTTTTTCATTCCTTTTGTGATAAGAGAAGTTTGATGAACATCTTTTTTCTCCAGTGGGGTTGAGAAGGAAGTGACATGTCCTCCAATCCCTTGTGGAGTTGGGACGGGTATAAGAATGTGAGATATGTCAATAATAAAAGTCATTCCCTCCTTTCTGCTGAACCTGGCAGGTGTGAGAGCCTCTTTATTTTGTCTTCCCAGACACACAGGTCCACGCTGCCTTCCTCTACTCTTCCTGCCAAACTCTGCCTTTAGTTTCCTTGGATCCAACCTGTGTTAACAGGCTGGTTCCATACTTGTCTATCTTCTTTTAATCCCTAGTTGACCAGACACCAACAAATCTTTTTTTTAAAGCATGGGTCAGAACTGCATTGTCAAAACAGCACGAATGTCAAAGCAGCAATCATGACTCCACCTTGCAGTAGCAATGCCTGTAAAGGTTCATCCTGATATTTGTGTAAATCATACAGTAGCAAAATCTAGATCCATCTTGTTAATGAAAATAATAATTGTTCACAGTTTGACTGTAGGAACTGGTTAGGCAAGTCTTCTCAAACTCTACAGATATTATCTGGAAAATTAGGGAGATGCAATTGAACTCAGTTTCTGGACAAGCATGAGGAGGAGGTTTATTAATTCATCAAAGCTCTTTGTGAGAGGGTCTAAATCCTTTTCTGAAGGCCAGCATAGAAGGAATTTGTTTTCTCCTCCTTCTGTAGAAATCATCAAAACTGCCTACCCTGCATGGAGGGAAGAGGCAGTTGTAATGAATTATTTATCTGCAACACACCGTAAGAGGGATGTGCCATGATTAATTGTAGAGCTGGGCAGGAAACGGTTGCCTTGTCCCAAAAGGTTTTTAAGATTAGGAATGTGTTGCTATTCCACACCAGGATAAAACCAAAAGCCCTTTACAAGATCTTAGAAAGGGAGAGGGAGCAAGACCCACCCACAAAACCCCCTCATCAGTCATATGCGTAGAAGTCTTAGAACACCTGAGAAGAAAGTTTTGTAGAGAGTTCATCAGATCCAACCTCTACATCCCTGGGAAGTGCTTTAGGGAGACCAACATGCAGAAGCAGGGACATGAGCCTTGTTGATCATGCATGAATGCCGTCACTGCTGAGCCAGGATGGGGCTTAGGTCTTGGCTTTTCATGCTGTTTATTTCAATTCAGCAAAAGAGTTGTGACTGGTTCTACCTGATTACTTAGTCCTCATAGAAGCAACCCGTTGTTTATACTGACTTTTCCATTTTTACAGCTAAATGCTGCAGAGCTGAATGATCTTTTATAAAATTTTTACCTCTAGATGGGAAATCTCCTCTTTTAAAAAGCTTACATGGAAGTGACTTTATTTTCTGAATCATTTCCCCCATGTGCCTCATAGATAAGAAGTTTCTGTAGCGGGTTTTTTTTCCAACACCCTCAGTTTAGACTCTTAGCCTGACTGTACAGGAGTGCCATGCTATATTTTTAAGGGAGGCTGAGAACTGATTCAGTAGTTACAACATAGTAGACTCTTCAGAAGTTAAATCTATTCCATCTAAAATCATTGTCTTGTTCCATAAAAGGAACAAGAAAAGCTTTGCCATATCTTCATTACAGCTGTAGAAGTTCATATTTGACATAGTTTCTCCCCAGGGTACAACTGTGGTAAGGAAAAAAACTATGCTGACTGAAATAACTTGAATGTATATACATTAAAAACATATGGTCTTTTTGGTTGTAGGTATGAGTTGGTGAGGCTGGGTACCTCCTGAGATTTGTAAGGAGATGTGGCAGGTCAGATTGATCCTTTTCCTGGCACCAGGAGAAGGATATGAGAAAAGCACCAGGTGTTTTCTTTGGTCTTTGTAGAGACAGAGCAAGCAGAAATAAAAAGTAGTGCAGCAATGATTTCAGAACACTTGCAAATAAGATACACTTTTGATCTTTTTGAACACTGGAACATGGAAAAGGAATGCCTGGTTGAGAAATACTTTGAGCCACATGACCCATATTCAGTTTCCATAAGTGTGCAGAGAGCACAGGCTAGCTAAATTTCAGTTTAATCCAGCGAAATTCCAGCCTAGTCCAGCTAACAGCCATGTGTATGCATGATGTTCCAAATCCATTACTTCCTCTCAATTCCCCAGAGGCTGGCAAAAGTTACGAGAGTAATGTTGCTAGGATCTGAAACCTTCTTAGTCAGATGTTTAGAATTAAATGTATTTAGTTAAATTAATGCTGGTATAGGAGACTTACACTGATGAGTCAGATGGCCAGTCTGTCTGAACTATCAGTGGAGTTGGATGCAAAGAGGACCAATGCAGAACAAGCCCTGAGACTGATAAATCCAGCAAATGTAAGCGATTGGTGACACTGCTTGTATGTCATGTGGCCACTGGTGAGGCTCAGGCTGCAGCTGATAAAGACTTTAGGACACAAATTGCAGGCTGGCAGTGACTGCAGGTCTGGATGTCCCTGTCTGGATGTGACTGATGCCAACAACATCTAGATATGCCGTCGTACCATCATCTTTTTATTAAATACGATGGACTTCAAATTTAGGAAATTTTTCTTCAGAAAAGCAGACCAAAGTCGTGCTCTTCCAATTCTTGAAAGCATGGCCATCTGCCTCTGAGGTGGGTGAGCTCTATTGCAGGCCTTAGATCATAGGTAATGGACACCATAGCATCACAGATGACACTGACAACCTGCAGACGGGATGTAATATTTTTATTCTTGTTTGAGTTTATTTTTTTCTTTCACATTTACAATTACACCAGACTTGTCATAGCCATTTCCTTGTATAACTCTTGCTGCAACAATTCACACATGTAAAGTCCCAAATCAGATTACCAAATCTATTTGATTTGATACTACATTTGAAAAGCAACCAGAAGCACCAGGTGGTCCATTTCTTACATGAGACGTGACATTCAGCCAGTCCTGTCCCATTTTTTTGAACTTTCCGCCTGGTCACACTGAAATGAAAGTCACAGTGCTCACGGTGGTGGTTACAATTACAAAATTTTACAGAATCTTGGACCTTTTAGAAGACGTCACCCTGTTTCATGCACTGTTTGGCGTCTAGTCTCTCCAGCATGAGAAAATGGGTTTGATAGCTCATTGATGTCAGGTACCTACTACACTTTTGCTAGGCTGGATTTCTAAAGGGAAAGATAGATTATTTTATTGATAGGTTTTTAACATTGTTTGATAATTATCATTGGATTTGATACATTTGGATGTTGAAGAAAATGTCACTCCACATAAATTTTGTAATTTATAATCTATAAATGTCTGCATATTAAAAATAATTATACCAATATCTATGCTTAAGACATGGATCTAATACTAGAGATTTCCAGGATTAGAAACTGTTTCCATTATCTGAACAGTAACTGGGCAAAATCGGATCTGAGCAGTCATTAAAAAATTTAGTGGTATTTTTATCTATTTTCAAATACCACTCTAAACTTTATAGTGTTTAATCTAACTTACTTGTTAAAGGAACATAAAAAGAGGCATTAGGAATGTAGATTTAGTGTAGCACAGCCATTAAGATGAAGAGTAATGGCAGGAAAACCTTAGCTTTTAGATTCTCCTGCTATACTAATGTCACCAAAATCACATTACTGGGTTACAGGTGTTTTTCATTGGCTGTATGGGCAGAAGGAATGGTTCCTTTTGCCCCACAGAAGCAGGTCTCCTGATCCACTGAATTCACACATGGGTGCGATTTATGCACACCCACAGCAGCATGAATTGATGCATTGCAAAGGTCTTTGTTCTCTGTGTAAGGGCTCGAGCACCCAGGTTAAGTATGTCCCCCATGCTTGTCAGTGTAGGGGTCCCACTCTAAGGTCAGGACCATGGGCCCGACTAATTGAGTTAGACCTGTTAAACACTTTCATAAGACATTATATGCCATCCAGGTTAAAAATGTCACATTTTTCAAAATAACATGAAAAGTTTTTTGAGTTACTATTTGCAACACTATGCTTTCTGATGAAGCATTGCAAAAAAAGATCTGTTTTCCAGGTGGCGGGAAGTCTGCTGGGCTAGTAGAAAAGAAATTGACTGGATTTGTTCCTGTGTTTGTTTATTTACTTAAACTGCTGGTTTTCAGTCTGCTAATCACCAGGGGCTGTTGTCTTTTGAGGAAACAAAAACACAAGAGTACCAAAATTGTTTATGAAAAGCTCTTTTGTGGACCAGTGGTCTAAATTTTTTCAGTATAAAGGAAGCCTTGTCCAGCTTACAGAAAGGTCTCAGGACTCTATCTCCATCTGAGATTTTAACACTCTATACAAAAGTAAATCGGCTTAAACAGGCAAGGAAGATTAACATATTGTACAGCTGAGGGTTGCTTTGTTCGCTTGGCGGGTGATCAAGAACAGCAAAGGACTTCCAGATAAAGCTAAACTACAGTAAGACACGGGCTCTGTGAAGCATCTTTTTCCTATATATTTCCCAGAATTATGTGAGGCACATTTTAGGGATGTGGTTAAGTAGACATGTAATAACAGATACTGTTATGATAAGGGGGACAATGATTTGTCATTTAGTTCACCTCTCTTTATCAGGGTGACTTTCCTTGGCCAAAGACTCCTTAGTTCACTGACGTTAGGAAAAGTCATAAAAAACCAGTGGTTGAGATTGAGTGGATCACATAAACATATAGCTGTATGCAGCCACATATTGCACGTAGAATAGAATGTGTGTCCCCAAAACTTCAGTCACCTCTTAATGATAACTGGTAACAGCCATGTCTCATTTGGGGTTTCTCTCCGTACCTATTTCTCTTCAGTCACCAGGGATTTGCAAGCATTCTTAGGGGCTCCTTGGAACATTGGCTAACAGAGCAGTGCAAGACAAATCATAAGTATGATTCTTAGCTGTTAGAGGCATGTTCTTGGAACTCCAAGGCGGTGTTTGCATTTTGTAATTCTGACTGCAAAGATTTTTCTTTGAAGAAGTAGTAGTCTGTTCTCCTCTGCTTGTTATCTGTACCATTATTTGCATAAACCACAGTTCCAGGTTGTACCAATAAATAAGGGAGTGGGACACTTTTAAAAGGAGATAAAAATGTGGGAATTGGCTTGCGTATTTTTGTTTTCTAGCTTAGTGCTGGCTACTTGCATGGTCCAAATAAACCTGGATATGCAGCTCATACCATAAAACAGAGTCTTTGGTTTGACCCTCAGCAAAGTGTTCCCTGTGCTGTAATTCCAAGCAGTAACATACTAAATCTGTTCCACTTGGGAAGCCAGATACCCAAGCAAGCCTGGGTTCTTGCCTAAGCTTGGTTTTCAAAGAGGTGCTGTTATCATTTACCTATCCAAAGGATATGAAATCTCTGCATTCATATACACCACTTAGGAACAGTAATTTAGCAACTTTTTTTCCTTTTGGAAGCCTTCCAAATCAATATTTTTGTTCTGTTTCAGACAAAATGGGAACGCATAAAAAATTACTTTGTTCATATCCCTTTGTAGCCTGTGGCCCTTTGAGCAACAGTCAGTAGGCAAAAATTAATATATGACTGAAAGAGAATGGTCTTTCTGAGGTTTCTGATGGTGGCTAAGGAAACATAAGGCCAGGAAATAGTAGTTTCATAATTTGTGATAAGTTATATGGTGGTGGGTATCTACTGAGTCCAGTCTGGAATATCTTGTTCCGATCGCAGTGAAAACTGCAGCTTGTGCTCTTACCTCTAGCTGCCAAATCTAAAACCTGTTTCCAACTGCTAGGCATCAAATTGAACATGTGGGAGACACAGCTCTTGGGATTAATGTTAAATGAGTGAATCTTAGACCTTATCTATCATTTATTTGTCTCACATGTGCACCCATGGATATCACAGGCATTTTTATTTAATTATTCAAGAATTGGCACGTGACTTGCATCAGCTCCTTCCTCTGGGTATCTTGCTGACAGAGTAGTGCAAAGGAGCAATATCTAATCCTCATCCAGCTAAAACTGTTTGTGAAGAGAAAGATCCTAGTAAACTGCCCCTGTCATGTCAGTGGAAATTACACTTAATACTAAGTACTGTTTCTTAAGACAGAATATAGTTGTGCTTATATCACCAAATTGATTCAGACTGCCATAAAAGAGTCGTAAGGTTTCATCTTAATTTCAGAGTAAACCTCTGTGTATTCAGTCTGTGTCATTTTGATGGATACAGAACTGTGCACTGCTACAAGGCCAGCACATGTATTTATTTATTCAGGAAAATATATGTCACGAAAACATTAATTATAAAAGATTTAGTGTTCTCTAATGGTCTGATCCAGCATCACTGAAATCAATGAGAATCTTTCTTTCCATGTTGGTAGTGCAGGAGCGTGCCAGCAGTATAGAAAGCATTCCTCTGGCCTAAAGTGCCTGGCATAAATGTCAAAATCATCAGGAAAATAAAAGGCTGACAAACAAGTGACCCCATAGACATGCGACAAATTTGGAGGCAACTGAAAATACAACTGATTTCTAAAGTTTATATGTGGCACATATGTTCTGAGAAAGATGGGTTATTCTGGCTATGTGTCTATGCTCATTTGCAGTATTTTTAAAAAAACCCAAAGAGTAGTAACAGAGGAGTTTGTAAAATGCACCTTAAAGACAGCTGCAGAAAAGAGCTGGTTAGTAGTTTACTTGCCTTTAAAATTCAACTTGCAAAACAAAGTTTACTTATTCAAATTTTCATTAATTTTAACAGATTTTGCTTTATTCTGCTTTAAATAGCACCCTCAAAAAAAGAAGTGGCAGAAGTATTATTTCCTGTTTTTTAATGAATGATCAGCCTGCAGTATAAACGCTTGTTGATGTCATTACTTTAATGAAGAACTGCAAACCACATATTTTGGTTGCAACTAGTTTCACATGAGTACTTCAACCCTGGGAATTTTTAGGGCTATCCCATGAAGTGAACCAGCCCAAAAGACATGAACCATAACACTGTATACAGAACAGAAATGTGCCTGTATGCATGCACAACCGCGAGCCTCTAGCATTATTGTCCTTTGCCAGTACAGTCAGGATACGATATGTGACCAAACACCTCTGTCTTGGGAAGTCCCTTCCTTTGGATGTTCACTGGGGGAAACACACTTCTCCCTGCCAAGGAGGCTCCTGCCCCCATTTAGCTCTTGACCTGTTGCCACAACATCATCACAACTTGCCTGCCCAACTTCTGAGAGTAGTTTCCCAGGGCTCCCACCAACCTCTGCTGAAGCTTCCATCAGCAGTTGCTTCCCAGTCCCTCAGCAGAAGTCTTCAGAAGAAAGGCTTAAGCAGAAGGGCACCTGGGGGAATGGAAAGTATTTCAGGGAGTAAAAATCTACGTTGCAGACTTTCTGACTTGAGACATCCATCTTCATCTTCTCTTTGTGTTTGTTTTGCCCAGCACGCATCCAACAAGGACAAACAGCTGTTGGTTTCTGGGGCTGGCTCCCAGACAGGTACCCAGTGCATTTCACAGGTCCCCTTGAGGTCTGTCTCCCCTGGACCCATAATTGGTTCTTCACCCCAAAGTCCAACATCCAGCAGAAATCCAGGGCAAAAAGAGACTTGTCCAAAATAAAAGACCTGTCCACAAATAAATAAAATCACCTTCACATAAATCCAGATGTCATTCCTCTACACATTGCTGTCATGCTTTCCCAGTCACAAATGGGAAAAAAGTCTAAATTCAGTTCCTTTCTCCACTTTGATACCATTATTTCATCGATGGGAACACTGCCAATCTTTTTTCTGCAAGTATCCAAGTAAAAGACCCAGGAATCCTCTTGTCTTTTTGCCGGCATTAGTCTTTGGTCAAACCCAAGCATTTTTCTGAGCTTTAACAGGTCTTGAAGTTTCGCGTGTGGTGAGACTTGTTGCAAACTGATTTAATATGATGCAATTTTTTAGCCATAAGATACAATGAAGACTGAGAGAGCTAGATGAACTGAGAGTCTGGCCCTAGATGCTCTAAGAGGCTTTATATTGTCAAGGAACATGTGAGGGGAGCTGGAAGTCAACAGAGTGGCTGCTGGCCGGTCCTGCGCTGCCCAGAGCCTCTGCAAGGGAGATCCCAGCACCTCTGCAGTTCAAAAGGGAAGAGGTGCTCCTTTTAAGACTTTATTTGTTTTTAAATTTTGCCTCCCAGTTTTTTCTGTCAGAAACAGATTTTTGACTAAATCAGCCACATCAGGAAAAGGAATGGGAATGAATGAATGAATGAATGAATGAATGAATGAATGAATGAATGAATGAATGAATACAAGCAAAAACTGCCTCTTTTTTGGCAGCAATCTTGCAAAGGGCAGGGCAGAAGACAAAGACTCTTCTTCCAAAAGGGGATCTTGGACTCATGCCATGACCATCCTTGACCCTTCCCGTAAGAGGAAGTTTCCCTGCTCTCCCCTGCTCTGCCTTCTCCGGGTTTCTCCCCTTCTGCACCAACTCTCCCTGAGCCCATGAATCTGTCTTTTTTAATGCAAAACGAAGAAAAGGTCGGGAGCATGTGGCAGCCCCTCCACGCACCCACCGCCCACCGAACCCAGAGGAGCTGGCAGAGCCGCTCACTGCCCTGCCTTGGAGGAGCGGCGCTCTCCGTTAGCTCTCACCGGTGCCCGCCCGCTGCCCCGGCCCAGTCCGAAACCGAGGAGCGGCGCTCCGGGCCGGCAGTTTTCCCTGAATCCTCATAAATAAAACTGTACATAAAGTTGCAACAGAAAAAGCAGCGGAACCGCACCGCCGCGGTCCCACATGAAAGGACACCCTGGCCGCAGCTGCCAGCCCAGCCCCGACGTCCCCGCGGCCCCTCCGTGGGGACGGCGGAGCCTCAGGCGGGGCCGCCCGGGACACCCGCGGGCGCGGCGGCGGGGGCGGCCAGCGCCTCCCGCTCCCGCTTCTTCTGCTTCATGCGGCGGTTCTGGAACCAGACCTTCACCTGGGCGTCGCGGAGGCGCAGCGAGCGGGCCACCTCAAGGCGGCGGGCCCGCGACAGGTACCGGCTGAAGTGAAACTCCTTCTCCAGCTCCGTGAGCTGCCGGGTGCTGAAGCTGGTGCGTGCGGGGCAGGCGGGAGGTTTCCCCCCGCACGGCGCCGCACCGCCTGCAACGCCGAAAAACACCGCGCTTCAGCGGGAGCAAGGGCAGGGGGAGGAAGCGGGGCGGGGGTCGAGGCAGGAGAGGGGCAGAGGGGAGCCGGGATGGGAGCATCCCCCACCCGCTCCCCGCCGCGGCACTCACNCTAGCGCCTGCGGGGGTGGCGCGGCGCTGGCCGTGGTGCCCAGCGCCAGGAAGGCGTCGTCCCCTCGTTGGGGGTACGGGGCCTGCGAGGCCCCGCAGCACAGCCCAGGCGGAAAGGCGAGAGCAAAGTACCCCAAGTCCATGGCCCACGGGGCAATACCGCGCCCCGCTGGGGCAATATTGCCCTAATATAGGCCCTGGAGCCGGGCGGCACGTCCCGCCCCGCGGCCAATGGGAGCCCAGAGGGGGGAGCCCGCGCCGGGGGTCCCGGGAGCCTCCAGCTCCCCTGTCTACGCCCGGCTGCCCAGGGCTGGCGCGGGGCTGCAGGTGGGCAGTCCCGCCGCGCCGCCCCAGGATTCCCCCGGGAAAAGCCGGTCCCCCGGGATTCGACGGAGTCGCCGCACACTTGGGACCTTTGCCAGGAGTTAGGAAGGTGAGTGAGCCGGCGCTTTCCTGCTATCCGGGCTCCCGCCCAGGTGCAGGTCTGCGCTCTCCCTTGCCCTGCTGCCGGCCAGGCTCCTGCAGGTTCCCACGGGAGCCCACGCGGGCACACACAGGTGTCCACACCCGGAGGCCGGGGGGAGGAGCGGGTTGCTACTGCACCTCATGGCACTTAATGGTCTCGTTCCATCAGATAAGTGCTCTGCAGCCTCTCAAAAGTGAATCCCCTCACCGTTAACGGGCTCACACCGTTAATGGATTTTTTTTTTCCCTTGGCGATTCGGTATTGTTTACTGAGTGTTTGCAGCTGGCGGAGAGCACTAAGTTGCTCTACCCGGCCAAATCCTCCCACTCTCTCTTGGTTTTCAATCCTTCAGAATGGCAGGAAACAGCAACAAGGTGAAGGAGGTGAAATCTGGACTCCGGAAGTGATCATCTTTCCCTAAATGTCTCCAAGTGACCCTTGATCATCCAGTCTGAGCCACGCTGATGTTTGATTTGGATAATGATGGGTTTCATCCAATGCCTCAGCTGATAACCACGTCAGTGCAGTTCAGAACAGCAAAAGGGTGTGCTGGGCAGAGCACACTGGGCTTTGGTGACTTGGGACTGGACAGACAAGGAACACAAAGAAGGGGTACATCATGCTGCTTTAATTAGACCTGCAGCTTTCTAATTCTTAGTAGGTGGAGGTGGAGTCAGCTGGGAAATGCAAGGGTTGTACTTTATTTTAAAATATTTTTTATTTCTAAATAAAAGCTTGAAATTTATATGCCTTCATCCATCATCCGGTGCCTTCCACTCAACAGCTGAAGGAGCTCTACAAGCTCTTGGCCAAAGTGCCATTTGCTGTGGTCAGGAAGAGGCCACAAATTTTACAAGGACCAAGCATGGTGCCAACCTCATGAAGGCAGCCAGAATCCCCAGAGAATGGAAAACTCCACTGGGTCTCCTGTGGATTTCAGAGAGCTGGACTGGTGACAGGAAAAGGATATCATGGGGAGACATTATCAGAACATTTCACTGACTCAGCATCAACTCTTTCCCATGGAGATTTGTGCTCCGCAGCTCAGCTCCACCATTATACCCAGCTGATGAATTCAGAGCAGATCTATTTTGGTTTTTTCCTGCAGGGGCCCTGAGAAGACACATTGCTGGGACAACCTGCACACAAGCCTGCAAAGGTACGGGAGCATTTCCTTTCATAAGGACTCTAATCAGCCACATGGCCTCCTATCAGCTGCGCTTGCTCCCCAGCTAAGATTGCCCATCTACCATAAAACAACTGCTACAGTACAAAGGCTGGCTATACAGATTATGTCTGCAAGGTTCTTTAACTTCGAGTCTACAGACACAGCAGTCACTGAAAGCTCAGAGCCCTGAAACTTGGTGTTCTCCTGACACAGACTTGTTCACTCTGGTGGGCCATGTTGCCCTGATACACTAATAGTGGAGTATCACCTAAATTTCTATTTTCGGAAGATGCGGGTATAAATTAGAATAACAGTTTAAATCAAATACACTTTGTCAGGAAACATACATTTTGAGGAAGGGGTTAAATTCTGGATAATGCGAACTTGCTCAGCACTCCCATGGCAATCAGAGCAGTTTGGAAGATGTTATCTTCTGAAAAATCAGAAGCCTGGGAACACCAGGTTTTCTCTTTAGCAGAGAATGGCTGTCCATGCAGGAGAGCATCTGTGCTCTTCAGTCTCCCCTGCTGTAAAAATTCCTGCCTGCAGGGAAGGAAAGAAAATTGGCTCCAGAGCAGGACTGCTGTATTACTTGAGTCTTGTGTTTGCAGAATGCAACTGGTTTAATTACACCTAAGACCGTTTTAAGTGCTAGAAGAGCTGTCTGTGTTCACACCAACATACAATCTTTCCATTTATTCAGCTGGATTCTTTTACAAGTTTCTTGTCCATTACCTGTTTGCTTTGGCAGGACTGTTCAAGGGTGACAAAAGCAGAAATCGGTGGCTAAATATAGGCAAAGCATCTCTTACTGATGCTCTGGCTTTTGAGGGGGGGCTTTTTCTACATGCAGGAATTTCACAGTATTCAGACTTAAATAGTTAAGTTCCAGGGATACAGAATAGAGTGACAGCAGCTGTTTTTTTACAAGGAGTCTAATGGGAAAGACGAAGGACTCCTTGGAAGTCCAAAGGAGGAAGAAGAAAAGTGGGGAAAAGAAAAATGTGAAGAACATGATGCTGACAATTTGAGAATGGCTGGGAGGTTTAGGGGTGTCTGTGTGAGTAGTCAAGTGATGGCACAAGACAGCAGAGCTGCTGGGGCGAAAACCTCTGTGAGAAAAATGGACCAAATGAGTCCTTGTGTCACCATGTTGCTGGAAACATGTGGACCTCTGCAAAGCCTGAGAAAGCCACTGTGGAACCAAGACATAATGTAGGAAAAAGTCCAGCCAAAAAGCCCTGAGTTCCGTTGGTTGCAGACACCAGCAACTCACTTTAGTGCAGCCGCTTGGGCAGCGTGTGTGTTGAAGGCAATGACAGCCCTGAGCAACAGCAACTGCTTTGAGACTGGGACATGTGGCCTTTCTCCCTAGAACAAGAGTCCGCTCTCCACGCTCTGTGCTTCTCACAATAACTAACACACAGGAGATCCAACAGATCCCTCCCCAGCCCCTAAACCTGGAAGATCTGGTTCAAGCATTACCTTGTCCTTGCCCCTCTGCTGCTACAACACTGTCAGCTGGGGAAAGCTGGTTCTCAGTGGTAAGTGGGGATGTACATCCATGGTGTGGATTAGGGTGTGGGTGGGCATCCTGAAGGGAGGTAAGCAAACACTAGGTATTTAAGCAGTGGCCCTGTTAGCACAAACAAACCACCAAAGGCTCCTGGGAGAAAGGCTGTTGGAGAAGGAGGGGAAGCCCTTGGGAGTTTATTTTTTTAAATGTGAATAAAACCAGGAGTGAACAGAGACTCCAGTGCAGAGACTGGGAAATGTTCTGGCACTCCACGGGAGCCAACCTCAGCTCCCACACTAGCACAGCCCTTTAAGGCAGTCACAGCAATCCTCGGGAAGGTGTGTTTCCCTCTGCCATCAATATTTCCCTGCAGCAAATTCCCCTTTCCCAGATGATCCCTGGGGCGAGGACCTCTGTTCTCCCAGTGTATGGGATTAACTACAAAGACCCTCTATATGGACACAGAGAAGAAGAGAGTCCATCCCTCCTTCAGTAAAGATTTGCTCTGAAGAATGATTCCACACTGAACCCTTGCTGTGTAAAGCCCTGTTTCCTGTCCCATGGCTGTGAATTTGGTGGGACGGAAATATTACACATATTGATAACCCAGAGGTGTCAAGGTGCTGTTGTGTGCAAAAACAGAGGTGTCAGTGAGTTTGCAGCCAAGATTTCTGTCTTGTCTAGCCTGTCTTGCTCCCAAAGATCCTAAAATGTGGCCCAAGTTTTTTGAAGGAAAGATTGAGGCTGTGTACCTCACCCAGTATGGGATTGCGTACTTCTCCCAAAACTTCAGCTGTTGCAAGAAAAACTGCACATCAGCAAAAAAAAAGAAAAAAATGAATCCTAGTGTTGAAATTCTACATTCGTGAGTATTTTTACCCAGAAGATATCCATCCTGTCTAGTACAAATTCCTTGCTGTTTTCACTCAGCTTTGTGCTTACTGTCATTGCAACTGAGCTTTTCTGCAGTTCATCCCAGGAAGTTCAGAAAGCTTCAGGGCCCTGGGCTCCAAAAGGAGAGACGAAGGCTCACCTCTGCTCCTGAGCAGCATCTACAGAGGCCTGGGGATGTGTAGGCACAGATATTTCACTGTGTCCTGTTTTGTACCTCAGCCTTTGTAACCAACGCCATTCAGTCCTGCCCTGTTACTCCATGGCTCTCAGGCTCTGGGACTGCATTCTGCTTCTGCTGGATGGGGTTTCTGCTCAAATCCCAGCTGGCTCAGGTGCAAGCAGAAGTAGGAGGAACCACTGTCGAGTAAAAAGTGCTCTTTGTGTGATTGATGACCCTTAACAGAGCCAGCCCTCTCACTCCCCCGGCAGCCCCACTCCAAGCAAGGTCCACAGGGTATCCACTGCTTCTTCTCACATGGGAACAGAGGGACATTGCCTGTTCAGGGATTAACTTGCTATTCAATCCCTTGAAAGTGGCTGCAGCCAGCAGGGCTCTGGTCCAGCTTATCTTGCACCTTTTAAAAGCAGAGGTAGCTTGCTCATCAATGTGTAACATCATGTGACACCCAGCCAGCCAGCTGCCCTGACAGCACCAGCCCCTTTGTGCTACCCATCCAGCTCCAGCTTTTGTTCCAGGCAGGTCTGCAGTGAAGTGCTGGACATCTGAGCCTGTTCTCCGTGCAGCACACTGTGCCTTCGCCAGGCTGCCATTGCGTGTGGCCACTGGGCACACATATCAGGCTGGCATATAGAAGGATGGCATCACAACCTGCAGCTCCTTTCCTCTCTCCTCAGCTGTCGGCTGTCAGCAAAGCACCCTCCCAGTGATAGACCAGTACTCCCATCCTTTTTACCCTATTTTTTCCCCTGGTCAAGTAGTCCTTTTAGTGCCTGGACCTCCCTGCAGGCTGTTTCAAAGGGCTTCCCATGTGGCTGGAGGGGTGCAGAGATCGCAGTGGTGGATCCTGCCTTCAGACTTTCTGCCATGGAGCCCAAATGACCCAGATGGCCCTCAAGAAAGTCAGAGGACTCCTAGTTGATGCTGGTGGGCTCCCGCTTTCTTAGCCAGCCCCTTCCCTGCATGCCCTTGCCTCCTGGGTGTGCAGCCATCTGCCTCTTCTTCATCTTTGGACAAGGTTGCCTGCAGCTCGAGATGACCCTGGTGTGGTCTCATGGTGGAAGTCATGGGAGGTGCCCCTGAGTCCCTCCCTGGCCTGCCCAGGGACCAGGGCTTCGAGCCTGCAGTGTCTGCTCAGGAAGTACTTGCTAATGGAGCAGTTTGGCTTTGTTTTTCCAGCCCAACACAAGTGGCACCTACAAAACTGTGGCATCCCTGGAAGCCCATGGCTGTGCCTGTCTGTTTTCCTACCCTGGTGCTGCTAACCAAGCCATAGACAGTGGGACATTGATGGCCCCCCCAAAAAAAGAAGCAGGATGCAAAGTGGTAGCTCAGCCCTGCACTGACTTCATGGAGATAACACAAAGCCTCAGCTCCTCTTTGCACTGGGGAAACTACTGGAGCGCCATTAAATGGTGGGTTACTGTAAAGGCCAAACCAACAAGTGGAGACCCAAACCCCACTGATCTGGACAGAAGAACTTGCATGGCCTCAATGAAGCTTGGTGCACCTCTGATACCTCTCAACCAGTGCTGTGAGCAGCTCCTTATCCCAAACAATGCAGCATCACTGCCAGCATTTAGAGGCCCTGCTCACTGACCCTTTTATGGGTTTGGAGCAGATGGAGGGAGTAGGGAAGGAGAGGAAGGGGTGCTATGCTTCCTATTCGTAAAGAAAGGCAAGGCTAAGATCAGGCCCAGGCCTGGCCTTGGCTGACTAGTTGTGTTTTAAATAGGTGACTGGAGTTCATCACATCAGATGCTGTTGCAAAGGAGCTGAGTTCCTATTGAGTGTGAAAGGGGGTTGTTTATAATTTATGGGTTTTAAATGGTGGGCCAAGAAAAAGTCTGGCTTGTGCCAAAGTGTATCTCTCCTCTAGAATGCTGATGCTTGTACAAACATTGTAAAAATGCCAGCAATCCTGCTAAAGTTACATTACTTCTAATAATTAGGTTATCATCATGGACTTCTATCACATTACAAACAAGATGCCTCTGCCAGAGTCATGGAGAAGAAAGTGAATTTATTTACAGGAAAATTCTCCCTCACACATGCTCCTCCTTCTCCCCTACTGGAAACCATGTCTGCAGACCCCATCTTTCTGCAATATGAAAGTAATTCAGGGCAGTGGGCCTCAGTAACACTGTGTTTGTGGTCAGCGTTCCTCTGAACTCCCCTCCTTCCCCAGATCTCTTAACAGCCTTTTCTTTCTTAACAGATTTAATGAAGGACTAATAGTGTAAGTCAGAACAGACACTGACTAACAGCCTACAGAGCACAAAGCAAAAGGGAAAAGGACACTGGGTGTCCTGCAGAAATGATGGTGCCTTGCTGTTTTGCAGATAGAAGCAGGTGATGCAAAATATACTGTGTTTCAAGAATTCACAAAAAACCTACATGGACAATTTTGTTTGTGGGCACATTGATTGCAGAAAGTTTTGGAAAGACAAACATATGTATAAATTTATGGCATATTACACAAGTATAAATCACAAGTGGTGTCTATCATTACTTTTTGTGTTGCTTGTATGTTTTGTTTACTCCTGAGTGGTGCTTCTAATAAACAATTTGTGCAAAAATTTCCATAGAATACAATTTTAGGGCTTTAAAGGGTTAAAGTATGTCTCCAAACAAAGCAGTTTATTCTGTTCTGCTTTGTTTACAGATCTGTAACACATATATCCAAATTTGTTTGGTTAAAAGTGAAATATAAACAAAGATACACTTTTGACTGTAGCACAGCATTGTTGAGATCTCGCAGAGGAGAAAATAAAATCCTAAGTAATATTTTGAATCGTTAGTGCTCAGCTGAACAGAAATACCAAATGGCAGGGAAGAAAGCAGGGATGGGAAAGAAAAGAATAAATAAAGGGAAACTTGTCTGTGTTGACCAGGATTGGAGGTGGTAAAATTTTTCTCACAATAGGAATGCCGGGTCTGTCATTAGAGGATGGAGTAGGAGCTGCAGTGTTTGTCAAACTGGAAAGTGATGTGTCAGACGCTTTGGTGGGGAATACAGAAGTTTGGATTAATATTTAACTCGACACTTTTAGAAAGAGATAAGAATAGTCTTCTCAGAGCGTTATGTACTGTCAGGAAGAGACTTTAATCACAGCGTTTACAAAAAAAGTATCTCTGTAAATCCAGCGAAGAGTTCAATACAGCCATGTAACTAGAGAGGAGGAAACACGAGGGTTCAGAGCATCGTTCCCTTTCTTTTTCCTATCTTTTTAGCTTCTTTTTACTTTATTTTTTTCTTCCCCGTGTTAGCTGTCCTGTTTGTGGCAGGGAGAGGTGGCGGTGCCCCTCTGCCGCGGTCGGGCGGGCTGGGACTGTCCTTGCCGGGCACCGGGAGAACGCGGCAGCACCACCCGGCCACTGCCCGCACCCCGTCTCAGCGTCTCCCTTCGGCTGTGTGTATCTGATTGTTAATTTTCTTTCAAAGTTTATATTTATGAAAAAAAAAAAAAAAAACAAGAGGAAAAGCTCGGGCTTCCAAAGGTGTCTGAAAATTGATTTATGGTTACTATAAAGACAACAGTATAAAAATAACAAAGGAGGCGGCAGCTGCTGCGTGGATTGCTATGGAGACCTTAATGAAATTAGCACTATCAGAGAGTTTCTAATTTTTTTTGCCTTCTAAGCTTCTAATTTCTTTTCTATTTCGGATAGCCAGAGTGTAATAAAAAAAAATTTTTAAAAAAAGGAAAAAAGAAAGAAAAATAAAATAGCCCACCAAAATAATAATAATATGCGCGATAGATACCCAGCCAATAAATAAATGTTAACCTCACCGAGGTTTTTGTATGCAGGATTTGATCTGAAACAAGATGGCCAAGAGCCCCGCTTTGTAGATCGCCTCCTCAAAGCAGCTGCGCTTCCAACTGAAGGTGGCTTCACCCGGCCGAGCCGGCTGCCAGCCAAGCCACCAAGGCGCTCGAGTGGGGCCAGCCGATTAAAAATAAATACTTTAAAAATACTTTCAATATTTTTTAAGTGTAACGGCTCTTTGTGTGATGCCACAGTTTGTTTTACTCTATTAATGATTTACGACTTGCTGTCTTAATTAATCCTTACATAAACTACAAACACCAGCCACTGTTACAACTGTTCAAGACTACTCTCTCAACTAGCTCAGACCGATTATACTAAATAGGTGAAATGTAAGTCACCATGGACCTGAATCCCTCTCCCGAAGTATTGGTGAAGAAACTCTACAAATACCCACATAAATACATTAAGACGAGGATAAATAATCAGTGATACAAAAAATGTCTCGCTTAAAATAATAAATACGTATCATTTAGTCCAATGCGATCCTTACGTTACGGAAGAACTCATAAATTAACTTCTCTGAAATAAGCTTACGCGCGGGCGAGTTCCGACGGCTCACGACTGGTCTAAAACACTTCAGCATGACGCGCTGCTAACACTACAGCATCTCTAAGACTTACCTTCAAGTACATCATTACCAGCTTATCAGTCCCTCGGTTGGCAGTATATTGCACTGTCATGCTTAAAACAGCTCTAAGAGAAAGGCTCCTGCTCACTGAGCTACTCGGGGCTGCGGAAGAAAGAAGGGAGCTGCTAGGGGAGACAAATCCACTAATACTGTTGGCACTCGAGAGCACGGTAACACTTGTCCCGTCAGAAAAGTGAGGTAATGGAGAGGGGAGCGGGGCCCGCCGGCCGCCGCCCCGCTACAGATGCGTGAGCTTGGGTGCCTCCTGCATCCGTCCCTGAGAGGTGTGGTGAGAGGAAAGGTCCGTGTAGGTAGGGTGGGGGTCGCAAGGTCCGTGGTGGTGGCCGCCGGGGATCTGGGCGGCGCAGCTGTAGTCCACGCTGGCGGAGGAGGGGTGCTGCAGGTGCCCCAGGTTGAACATGGGGCCTGAGGCCGGCATGGAGTCCACGAAGTTGCCCCCCACGTAGACGGGGCTGCCCTGCAGGCTGGGGTTGGCGAAGCCGCCGCCGCCGCTCTGCATGGGGTGGGGGTCGTACTCCGAGCCCGCGTAGCGCTTCTGCTGCGGCAGGCAGCTGCTCAGCGGCGCCGTGTAGGCGGCCAGCCCGTACATGCTCTGCTGCGACTTGGCGAAGGAGGTGGGCGAGGGCGCGTCGTAGCTGAGGCTGTTGACGCCAGGGAGCTGGCTGGAGTAGCCGACATGGTTTGGGCCGCTTAGAGGGGGGCTGCGGTCCGGGGACTGTCCGACGGGGGAGTGCATGATGCCTTTGGCTTTCTGGTCCTTTTTGTACTTCATCCGGCGGTTCTGGAACCAGATCTTGATCTGCCGCTCGGTCAGGTTGAGCAGGTTGGCCATCTCCACGCGGCGCGGCCGGCACAGGTAGCGGTTGAAGTGAAACTCCTTCTCCAGCTCTACCAGCTGCGCGCTGGTGTAGGCTGTGCGCACCCTCTTGGAGGCCGGCCCGGGGGGGCTCTTGTCCTCGCAGCTCTCTCCTACAGGGAAGAGGCACAAAGAGACACTGGCTCCCACCGAAAGACACCTCCACCCCTTTCTCCTGGGGTCCCTCGGAAACCTGCTATCCCCTCTCGCTCTGCCGGCGCCCGGGGAGGGGGTGCAGAGGGCTCAGGGGTGGCCTCCCACTCCTCCCTGCCCGACATTCACACCCTCCCGCAGCTGCCTGCCCCAGAGACCACCAGCGGCCACCCGTCCAGGAATCGCCGGGACCCCGCCCCCAGCCTGTCCCACCTGCAGTGCCCGGCAGGGTTGGGACCCCTCAGTGGGGTGTGGAGGGAGGGGGGCGATGGCAGCTGGAGGAGTTGGGGACAAGGCGCGGAGCCAGGGGGCTCAGGCCGCGAGGTTCAGCCCGAGGGACTCAGCCCGACTCCCCGGGCGACCAGCGTGTCAGGGCGGGGCTCTTGGGTTACCTGGGGGGACGCAGGTGCTTTTCTGCTTGGAGTTTTGCCGGGACTCCTTCATCCAAGGAAATATCTGCTTGCTGAGGGTGGCGCTGGCCGAGCCCGAGGAGTTGGGGCCCCCCTTGGCTTTTTTCGGAGGGGGCACACTAGGAGGTGGGTTGGGCGGGGAGGAGGGCGGCAGGGCCGGGGGCTGATGCTCGCCGATCCCCGGGGGCTGACTGCCCCCGGGGCCGCCCCCGCCCGGCCGCATGCAGCTCCCGCTCAGCTCGCTGCCCTTGTGGGCCGGAGCGCGGCCGGGCGCCGAGCCCTGGACGGAGCAGGCGGAGCCGGGGTACTCGCCGTCCAAGCCGGCCTGGCCATAGGACTGGTGTGCCGCGCCGTAGGGGTAGGCGTCGGCCTTGCTGTAGGTGTAGCCCCCGAAGAGCCCCGCGTTGTCGTAGTAGGCGGCTTTCTGCATCCTCTGCTCTGCGATCGCCGAGGCCCGCGGCCCCCGCTCAAATAACATTGACCGCCGCCCCGCGCCTCACGTCGTCGGCCCGGGCCACTCGCAGCCACCTGGGGAGGGAAACAGCAGGGACACAAAAGAGACTTTTAGCGGGGGTAACCGGCTGGTAGAGGTTGGCACGGGCCGGTCCCGGCACCCCCCGCACTCCATCACCTTCGGCCTCGGCCTCCCAACCCGAGGAGGGCTAGGAGTCATCAAGGAAGGAGCAGAGGACCCAAAGAAGGACCAAGGGGCAAAAGGGGAGGAGAAGGATCACCAGGCAGGAGTCAGGGCAAACTGGGCCACACCAGGGAGAGAGCAGAGTACACCAGGGAAGGATCGGGGCACTGCAGGGAAAGAGTCATCCGAGTGCGGTGGTGCAGGGGGGAATGGAAACACACTGGCGGGACTCCCTACAGGCCAACTTTTGAGGCATTTTGGGGCATGTTTTACTTGCTTTGTGTTGCCTTTGGACCGTTCTCACTCTAGTTTGGCTGCATCGGACCCCAAGGTTGTGGGCAAGGGCTCTCAGTGAGCAACTGTGCTGGGTGGTGTCCCCAAAGACCCACCGGCCCATTTCGGCTGAGAGCACCCGCGCCCCCCTCCCGGCACGCGTGCGCAGGGCCATGCACGGTTGACATGATGGATGGAGCCCGGGCTGCGGCCGGGCAGAGGCAGAAAAACCCTGTCCCCTTTGTAAACCCGCCCTTCTTCTTTCTCCGGATTCCTCCAGAGTTAAACTATAACCGGCGCCATTCACTCTCTTCACTTTGCACTATAAAGGAAGTCTCAGGTCAGCTCCCCTACTTTAATTCTGTGATGAATTAAATTCCCTCACCCAACGTTTCTCGTCCCTTTTATTTGTACCCAGTAGAAAGAACCTGAGACATTTGAGATAATTTTTAGAGGGTTCTTTTCTTTTTTCAGCCTGCAAACTTATGGCTCTCCCTGCCCCCCGGCTCCCACATGAGGCTGCTCCCACCGAAAACGCACGGTCGGTCCCCTTAGGGCAGATGTTTTGGGGCATGGTGCTGTTACCTTTCTCCTTGCTGCTTCCAAAACTTCTCTGTGCTTAGTACAAGATGGAAACTGTTCTGCGATTTTGGTGCGGCTTTTTAATATTCCCTGCTCTTATTTTTCGTGTGGGATAGGGGTTTTCTCTGACACTTTTGGTAATTTTCTAAATTAGCACATACTTCACCTGCCAATGTAAGTCTGTAACTCAACATATCTTAAGATTTCCTTGTATTTCTGCGGGATTTAAGCCTACTAACATACCAGAGAAAAGTAGCTAGAAATCTTTGAAAGGATCTCGACAATTATGGTTCTCCAGTCTATACTTAGGCGATACTAGGAATGTACTCCTCTTTCTCTCGGACGTACCGTTGTTCCCACCAAGTACCGTTGATCTGTTCTCTGCAATTAACCGGGAAACACATCTAAGTCAAAATAACCTCAGCGAGCTGCGATCCACGGCCGCTCTCGGCGGTTTATCCCGTATCACAAACCGCCAGTGTCCTTTTCTTTCCTAAACAAAAGCTTGAGATGATCCGTGAAGCTGACAGAAACGGGAACTGTTTTTTTCTCCTGGACAATTTTAGTTTAAAAAGTCTATAGAAATGGACGGTTGCGGTAAAGATGGGTTTTAATACTACGTGATAATCTTGATGAGTCTTGGAAGTATTTTTGGCCAAATAACTCTGTCGCTCTTTTCCCACTTCTATCATCTACATTTTCGGGACCGGTCTGGACTGAGGACTTTTGTTAGCACAACACTGCCTTAAGCGTAGGCTTTTATATGCCTTGTGAAATATAGTTCCCAAAAGAATACACAGAATCTTAAGAAAGAATATTGCTGTTAAGCTGTTAAAAGCCTTATTTCTTTTCTGAAATACCAACTGCTTGTGAACTCTGCTTGAACCTAAAAAGGAGGCTATGGGCCATAAATCACATGGACAATGCTCAACTGTTTGGTGGCTCATCTTTAGATCTTAAAAAGAGAGAGAGGGAGAGAAAGAGGGAGAGGGAGACCTATCCAGGGTTTGATTTTCCACGAGTGAAAGGCCTGGGGTGATGTTTTTATAGGTAAGACCAAAGCGGGGGCTCAACACTTGGTGGTTTGGCCAGGAACAGCCTCGAGGAGAAAAAAAAAAAAAAAAAAAGAAAAGAAAGAAAAAGTGACATCCAAATGGTGAGGCCGAGCCGTGGGAGGTGGGCTCGGAGGCACCGGGGGTAGGAAACCGCAAAGTATCCATGTCTGTGTTTCAGATTTCCCTTCCTCCTCTCCAGAAAGGTTAACTTCATCTGAACTGTTAGGCGTTGCACATGATAATGGGGCTGTTTGTCCTGCCACTGGTTCCAGCGCTTTTGGGGAATGCCGACCCTCTCACGACTCTGCCTGGAGAGTAGCTGGGAGCCCAAGAGTCCACCCGCGCGTGTGCGCGGAACCCGGCTGGCCCAGGCTGACACCGGCCCGGCACTGCCAGGCGCTTTCCTCCCGACACTCTCATATTAAGCAGTTCTCTACTAAAACTTCCACTACACTTAATTCTGCTTCGGATCAATATCTAATATGATACCGAATAAATAAGAAGCGGTGAGAGCGGCCAGCGAAGCGGTTATTAAAGCAGCCGGAGCTCTCAGGGTGCATATCAATGCACCTGTCATTGCGGTTGTAACAAAATTTATGACTGCTAGCGCCGTGGCAGTAAACGCTCCGGCCAGGAATGAAAAGGAAAACACTTCCCAAGCCCCGGCACTTTCAGAAGTGCAAAGCAGCCGGCGCGTAGGAGGGAGCCCGGCAAAAGAATCCCCCGCTCGGCACGTTTCCCGGCCGCCGGCCCGGGGCATCCCTGTATATAAGGAAAGCGTTGGAGCCGCCGCCGGACCCGGCCGCAAGCAGGGCAGCTGCGCACCCACCGCTGGGGCTGCGCCTGAGCCCGAGCCCGGGGATGTCTCATCTTTGAGGGCACTCTTGAGAGCACTGGGGAGCGCGAAGGGGCCCTGCGAGACACGGAGCGGTGGCCGCCCTGGGGCCTCTTAAACCAGCTACGGAGCACCCCCCTGGGAGCCACCCGCTCCCCGCGGCTGGGCCCAGGCCTTGGCTGCTCCCCAGCCGGGCTCGGCTTCCGCGGAGCAGGGGCTGGCTTTCAGCGGGGCTTTCTGCGGGCTGTTCTTTATCTGACGTGTGGGGCGGCGCCGCGCCCCGGGTGCCGCCGCCGGCGGGTTCGACCGAGCGGCTCTCCCCGCTCGGCGGGCCGGGGCCAGGGCCGGGACCGGAACAAGGGCCGGGGTCGGGCCGTGCTCCCTGCTACAGGCTTGTCGCGATAGGCAAAGCGAGAGATGGATGGAAAAGGAAATTTAGCGAACTCACCAAACTTACGTTTTTTCTTGCTTTTTGACTTTAACTGTGTGAGCAGGATCTTCAGGTTCCTTTGGATAATCCGTGGGCACGGACCTGCAACAGAAGTGATAACTCTCAGCGGAAACTCCTTTCTTTTGGACTTTCTTCCTTAGGACTTTGTTAATAAATGCACACCTTGTCCGCAGCCCCTCACCGTGTCTCTCCATCCGCGTCAGGTCTTTTGCCAGACAAAGGGCAGATGTTTCTCTTCATTTATTAATAGCGCTTTGAGAGAGGCNGCGCGGGGAGGCAGCACATAGGGGTACGGGAGCGCCTTTGCAGGGGAGCTGCGAGTACCTTCGACGGTTATAAGCACGTCTCCCGCCGCCAGCACCCACGGCCCGCAAAGAGTTCCGCGGAAACGAAGCTAGCGGGGGTCTTTCTCCATTTCTCCCCCCAGATACCGAATTAGACAGAGAGAAAGATAAGCGAAGAAGCCCCAGCACTGAAAATGCGCTGCAAACATTTGCATCTTGAAATGAGTATTTTGCCTTTGTGCAATGTGTCGATTCAGGACTTCAAGAACTTAAGAGTGCCAGAAAATCCCCCACAAAGAACCCCAGGTCATTATAAAGACGATATCTAGCCACCATAAGCCTTTGAAATGACCTTTGGCTCGTATAGTAATAACTCACCACTTAATGAACAACCAACGGAAGCGCCTCCGATAGCTCACAACACAACAGACCTTGCAACTTTCCACCAAGTCTTCTCTCTCCCTAACCAAACTCAGTAGGATGCTACATTCCCCTTCCAAATCACCTTAATTTATGCTGGCAAACTGGAGTTAGGGAAGTGGAGCTTCATGATTACACATGATGCTCGCTCAGGTTCCCGGCCCGGGCCTGTCCCGGTAACGTCTTATATAATGTATTCACGTGGGCGTACGTCAACTTTAAGTGCTTTATTTTTTTAAAGAGAATTCATTAGAAATAGCACTTTACACGGTGTATGAAGGCAACCTAAGGTGGGTTGCACCTTAGCCCCTGAGCGGAGAGATCATAATATTGCAAACTGAGTCATTGTTAGCCGCTGTTGATTAATACGGTAAGTTTTCATTTTGTGCCTAATTAATTATCGACTTCTCATCCTTTTCCGAAGCAGCTTCTCAGCCTCACAAGCGATAGCCTTCTACCTCTAAACATGCTTTATTTAGCCAGAGCTTGGCCAAATACCAAGACTTCCACGGCCACAGGAATAACCCCCAAAGTTTGTACTGCAGAGAGAAGAGTCTGGGTACGCTGGGGTTGTGCTCGGCTCCCAGTGCTGGGAGAAGACGTCGCCAGAGCTGAACCCAGGGAAATCTTTAGAATTATTCAGGCGTGGGACCAATATAGGTATTATTGAAATTTTAGGTGAAGTTATAAGTGACTGCTTCCATCGAGCCAAATGAAATGCTGCTTGCAGTAATTGGATTCAGCTGACTAACTTGGCAGGCCAGCAGCTTGGAGGCATACAGCTAAGAAAAATGTTCAGTGCTTTTAACTTTTGATCGAGCAGAGCAACACGCAACAGAAAATAAGACAAATAAATAAACAGCCTAACTTTCTCTTTTTCCCCTGGCCTCCCACTCTGTTTCCTTCGGGGCACTCCGACCCTCGCTGAGGACTCGCCCGGGTGACTCGGGGCGGGCAGGGTCCGTTCCAGCCTTACACACGTTCCTGCTCGACAGCACAACTCCGGGCTTTACGCAGGGGCTTTACAACAGACAAAATCGAGAGTTCACCCGGGCTCTAGGCAAGCCACCAGTCAGAAACAGGCGTTCCTGGGAGAGTCGAGGTAGTTGCAACAGCCCAAGCGAGAGCTGAGCTTTAAATGTATGCGGGGGAGGCTGTGTGGTCGCTTCCAGACCCCCAGTCCACCCAGAGAGGCACCGGTCCCCCCCGGCATCTTCCCACAGCCTTATTGATCAAACCACACAAATTCAGGGCAAGAAACTTCTTGGTAGATAAGTATCAAGCCGTGCCTCAAATAACGTGTGTAACTCGAAGGCATGAGAACATCGGTAATAGCAGTACTAAAACAACTGCGGAAGGGAAACAACAGCCACTAAGGAACACGAATGCACGGCAAGGAAAAAAGGTTGGAGAAGATACTTGGCACGAATATTTAAGAGACCCTATGTAGGGGCTACATTATCGATGAGCCTATTTTAAATCACCCTTTACAAATCAACGCGGCTACCCCCTGCCCGGCTAACCACGGCAACGCATTAACGTGATGCTCAATCTCACTTTGGCAATGGGAGCATCTAGCAAAGTTCTCTCCCTCGTTTGTTTGCTTATTTGTAATTCTCTTCCTGAAACCACTGAAAATTGGGGAAAGGATAGGGTAAAAAGTATTCCCCTAGCTTTTGGAAATGAGTTCACTTTTTATTTAAAGAACGTAGTAAAAAGAAGATACAGCTTAAAACGTTCAAGTAGGTGGAGACCACTCCATACATTTGCAGCCTCTATGGGCAGAGATTGCAAACAAATTCCAGACCGTCTCTGAGTAAAGGAGATAATACAGCCCCTGCGGTTAAACGTCCCATTTTGTCATGCAGTTGCTTACCTGTGTATCAATTTATCATAAACCTGGGTTCCTCACTTTTCAGGATCTGCGCTTGCAGTTCTTAGAATATATCCTTCACCCTTTGTCTGCAGACAATACTCTCCTAAACCTGATCTTGCGGTTTTACAAATATTTCCATACACCAGAATTCCCGATAGAACGAAAACAGGCTCAGGCTCAACTACCAATAAAAGAGAGCGAGTGGAAATCGGAATTTGTTTGGCTTTAAAAAAAAAAAAATCAACACGGCCCCCGCACTTACGTGCCCCGCGGGGCTGGCGGAGCGGGGGAAAAAGGTGAATTCCGCGGGATGATCCCAGCGCGCAGAAATTCCCAGCGGAGACTGAGGAGGTATTTGGAACCGGCTGCGGCCGGGAGCCTGTGCCGGGGGCAGCCCCGCAGCAACGCTGCTCTGGCGGACAGGCGCTGGGGCCCACTGCCGTGTGCGACTTTTCGCTTTCTCCTTCTCCCGACCGGGAGGATGCGGGGCAGCGGGGACTACCCTTGTCTGGAGGCTAAACAAGCGCTAGGAAAAAAAACTCTCATGACATTTGTGCGTGTGTGTGTGTGCCCTGAGCCNAACGCTTTAGCCATCAGCCTCCTGAAATCAACGAAAGCAATTGGCCGGCTCCTGTTTTGTTTTGGTTTTAAATCGTGCGGCCATTGATGAATTTTGGGGGCGAGCAGGAGAAATCCCTTTATAATCAGAAATATAGGCACTGCCTTAAAATACAGGCATATTGGCCCACGTGATCGCAGAGCAGCGCGCCGGGGCCGAGGCTGGCGCGCCCCCCGCGCNTGCCTCCTCGCTCTGCGTGTATGAAGAGACATGGAGCAAACCCTGCATATATCGGTCATGTGTGCCCACAAAGCTCCCCAACAATACCAGTTAGGCAAAAGAAAAAATACATATATATTAGCTTCTCTGTCTGATTTTTTGGTAACATATCTGTAGCTATAAATACACCACACCTAATCTAACATCTGCTATGATTTCATTACCATCCAAAGCAAGGGGATGTGACAGTAACGTATTACCTTACAATACTAACCGTAAGTGCATTGTAGCATTTATCTAAATTACATTGCTTTTCCTGACTTTGCAAACCAGTTATATAAAGATTGGAGTCCAGTGATGGAAACGTAAGTTCAATGTAAATTATTGTGTACGGCTTCGGATTTATAATCCTATATTTCTTCGAAATGATGCACTTAAATCTCGCCTCAAGTAAAAGGTAATGGTTCTTTATATCCTTTTCAGTCAGCCATATATTTTGGTGCCTGGGTAATTTTGCCGAGCCTCCCGCACTCGCGTGTCTGTGTGTACATACAGCAACCTCTACACGCATAGCGTGTTCTGCATACTTGTGCACATGCACACAAAGCCGAACATAATTCTGGCCGCTGTTTAGACGTTTTGGATGACGGAGAGGTCTTTAGCTTCCTACACAAAAGTGCGAGGGCAAAAGCTGGACACGAGCAAAGAACATGAAGAGGATTCAGAAGAAAATGTCTTTTTGGAGGGCAGTTCGGAACCCCTGGAGAAAGCCTCACAGCTCTTCGATGTCTTTCCAGGGTCTAGTGGTTTAAAAAAACCCAAACAAACAAACAAAAAAACCCCAAAAAACAAAAAAACCCCCACAAACAACAAAAAAAAAACACCAGGCAAATTTAACCTGAAAATGGAGGACGGCTGAAAGAAAGGAGCACCTTCGCCACCACCGCCAGAATTAAGATATCGTAAAGGGACTGAAAAAGTATTAAGGAAATGTTAATCCTTTGGTTGGTGGGACTCCAGCTTTGCGCGAATTTGTCTCCAGTAAAGGATCTAAGACTTCTTCAATCGGAGCATATGTTCATAGAGCAATAAAACAGAAAGATTTACAGTCTCCGCCCGCCCCCCAGCAGCCTCGCACCCTTTCAGGAATTACTTATGATGATTTATAACAACAACTCCGGCAATTGTCAAACTGATAAAATAGCCCGGGCTATATGCGAGAATAAACGCTCTTGTGAAAGGGTTGCGATTTATGTTCAGGTCCATTTTACTGCGTGTCTTGGATGGAGTTTGGTTTCTCTCCTGGCCCAATAGGATAATATAACACTTCATTGATAAAAATGTAGGAGTTCTCGTGAAGTAGCAAATCTGTTCCTTAGTCACTACCACAGCACATAAACATTTGTCATCTTTGAATAATTGAATTAATGTGTTATTGTTTGAATGTATAATTCATAACATAGGAAACTTTGTCTCTGTCCTGCCAACGAAACGGAAGCAATAAAAAGCTGCAATCTAGGGTCTTTAGAAATTACTCCAGCAAGGGATAATAAAGAATATCCTGTTTGCAGAAGGTATTTCCAGCTGACTGGGATTTCACAGAGAAATCTCAGACTTGTCCGTGTTCTATGGCGTTTATAGAGAGTGGCTTTGTATAAAAACACAAATACTATTTTTCCCTAGTCCGGGCTATTGATCGGGGACTTGCAAGCCGGCATATCCGCTCCGGGGGCTGCATGCTGGACTCCCCCGCAGCCCCGCGCCGGGCGGCGGGGCTCGGGCGGCCGGGGCAGGAGCGGGCAGGGCGGCCGGGGCAGCGGGGCCGGAGCCGGCCTTTGTGCGGGCGGCTGGGGAAAGGCGCGCCTGGCGCTGGCTCCGGCCCCGCTGTCAAAGACGCAGGGAAAAATTTACGACCCTGCTTGCGAAGGAGCTGAGGGCCTTTCCCCGGCGGTGGGACCGGGCAGCGGCTGTCCTGACAGCCTCATTGTTTCCTCCGCTCCCCTCCGCGCCTCCCCGCTCAGGCAGCCACGGCCGGAGCCGCCACTCCGGGAGGCGGTCTGGCGATCAACCTCCCTGCTCCGCGGCGCTCCGCGGCGCTCCGCGCTCGTCCTCTTTCCCCCGCTCCCTGGGAAGCAAAGGTCATCGCTTGCGCCCGGTCCGGTTCCCGGCCGCTGCCGCGCTGGAAATCAGGAAGCAGCGTGCCCTATTTGTCAAGTGTTTGACAGCTGAGTTCATTAAGGCTTAAATAAGGAGGAATAAAAGTAAAAAATATTTACGTACCGGGCGTCTCTTTTTCAGCAGCTACCAAAGAGCTAGGTGTGCAGGGAGAGGGACTGCACCCTTTGTATATTATATTCTTGGGATCTCTTCAGTTTTCAAGTCTGATAGAGTCCTTTGCTTGGCAGATTAATGACGACTCCGTGTTTCTTAAGGGACGTGCTGAATTAATTATTTCGCAAATCACGTGGTCAGGACTTGTAGAAATCTATTCTTATCATCTTCCTTGCACTTTGAAATTCTGCCTGTTATGACTGTTCCTAGCAAGATTATTTTGGTCTCTAGGCTTGGGGGGAAGGGAAAAAAAAGGAAAAAAAAAAACGGAAAAAAGAATCAGGGGAAAGGGCTAACAAACATGGCCGTTGGAAGCGGTGTGGCTCTGCACCGAGAGGTCCCTATTTACTGTACTGTACAGTGAGTGGGGTTTGCTATTGACTCTGCCTTTCCTCTTCATTCTTACCTTAACGACTAGTGGTGATATAATATACAGAACTGTATTGATGTATCGGGAGTAACAGGAGGAGCCATTAAACAGCAGAGAGAGAAACTATAATCACAAGATATGCCTCAATATTTAAACTTAGCGAGTATGTGCTTAGCAAGACAACTTCAGCCTCCCCTCGATGCACTTGGGCAGTAAGGGCACATGGTTTCTGCTGTGCATCCTGCTCCCTGCCCGGGCTGAGCCAGAGACTGTATTTTTGGACTCGTGCCCTGACCACGCTCCAGGAGAGGACAAGCCCTCACTGACAAGTACTTATGACAAAAATGGTGCAATCGACTTTTCCTGGCTAGTTATATGTGTTATCGTCTGAGGTGCTTACGCTGGGAAGAAAAAAAAATGTTTGCCATAGGTGCATGAGAAAGTTTAAAGTCTCCAAGTTGTGTTTTCTTGTGATCTTTCTTTTGTATCCGCTGTCAAAGTGAGGGTTACTGCTCAAGAAGAGCTACTCTCTGCATTGCAATTTCGAATTTCCATTTCTTAATTTAATTGATTCTTTCCAGGACTCACCTAAAAGACATACATCTGTGTGGGCATCGAGGTGACTTCAGGTGTGGCTCCTTGCCTCCTACCACACATGCAGAAATCCAGGAGTCATTCTAGGAGGGCTTGTTAAATGCAAAGCAGCAGCAAATGGATGACAGGCACTTTTAACTGCAGCCCAAAAGTAAATATAGACTCCAGCTTGGCCTAGAGTCACACCATTATGGCTGAGGCAAACAGCAAACCTGTTCAAAGGGACATTTGGAAGGATGCTATGCAGAGTCACTAATCTTTTAACACTGTAATGATGGGAGGGACCAGCACTTTCACAGAAGAGAGACCCACCTTGTAAGAACTGCTTGTTCAAGGTACAAAACAGAATCTATTTCACTACACCTTTTATTATTTCAAAAGTATGTGGAGGGCTTACATCAAAACTACAGGCAACAGTTAGTATAAATAACGCTTTAATCAATGGCAGCAAAACATCAGCAAAGTCTATAAAAAGCATCACACTTTAACAGAGATGAGAGCAGTGCTGGACAATGCGACCGTTTAACAAAGGCTCCAATGCACAACGTTCACCAGTGATAAAGAAAAATAACCAGCTTCCTTTATACACAAAATAACTCTGAAGGAGGGTTAAAACCATTGAAAAATAAACCTCAGGTTCGTTTTGCACAGGAGATAACGACCAGTGGATGCTCCTGGCCATTATTACAGACATTCCTGACCATTCAGAGCACTGGCAACTGGAAACTGTTTCTGTTTGGTACTCTGTCTCCACTTCACGTATTCTCCGATCTTAAGGTGCAATTACACCTATGTAAACCTATAGTGCTCCAGCCTCGCTCAAATAGGACTTCCAAACAGGGTTGTAAGAGCTGTGCCAGCTGAAGCCAACACTCGTCCTGGACTTATTAACATTTCAAAAGACAATGAGACAAATTCTGCTCGCAGCTACACGCCTGTTTGACTTCAGTGGGCGGGGGAAGGAAATCTGGGAGCAGAAGTTGGTCCTTTAACTTCGGGAGCCATCTCGGTTGATTAGAAGCACAAAGCAAGGATTTGCTTATCCAAGGCCATTATTTTCCAGAACTGTACCACTGATGCCAAAGTTGGTAGCGCTCTCTCGAATAGCACTTTTGCCCTGCTCCCAGCCAACTTATCAGACTTTAAGAAAACAGCGGGGGTCCGGGAGGAGGATTTTCAAGAAGAGTAGCTGGAGGAGTTTTACTTCCCCACATCCTTTCTTCTTCTTTATTTTAATAGATACGTATGAAGAGCAAAAGGATGGCTTTGAGCAGCTCTGGAGAGGAAAGGCCACTACTGCAGGAACCTGGTGTAACAAAACTTGAAAACTTGTCTCAGGAATTCCCTCCTCAAGCGCTGCTGCTAGCTGCTCTCCATGCTAGAGAAAGGGAAGGGTAGTTTGGGTCCAAAAGGTTAAGGGTTTAGAGGTCACTCTTCCCGGCTGAAATACAACTAATCGAATAGAAAATTTGTCCTCTGGGTGAACCTGTTCCTGCAATTTAGCCGAACTTCAGTAAAATACCTTTTCAGCTTCTCAACGTGAAGGCGCCAGAAAAAAAGACGTCTTTACTATGTATGAACTCGGTGCTTTTTGTCATAGAAACAATGATGCGAATAATGCGGGAATATCCATCTTTAATATCACGACGTGGAGATATTCAAGTATTGCCATGTGCAAGTCTGAGAACTGGGCTAACCCTAAGGAAGAACAAAGAGTTTTCTCCAGGCTCTAAAACAAAAGACCAAGTCCTAAAGACACTTTGCGGACTTCAAGGGATGAGAAAAGGACAGAAATTAACTGCTGGCCACAGTTAACGTTGCCGAATACGCTCTTGTTGAAAAGCTCGCCTTTTATTTTCGAATTAATTCAAGCCCATTTTGGCCAGTGTTTCCCCGAGCGAGCCCAGAAAGCCGTGAGTTCTCAGTGGGAAGCATCCAGCCTGGAGAAGGGCACGTTAACTCACCCCCTGCTCTTTCTACCTCCCTTCAGTGTTTGCTTTGACTTTCCTTCTTTGCCAGTTTTCTCTTTAATAAAAGGATCAACTCGTTACAATTTTGACTATGTGGTCCTTCTCCTAGGCTACCCTGAGGGTACAGGAGATAAGGGCTGAGCTTTAAAACCGCCTGAGCGGAGGTGTAAGTGGCTCAGGGGGCTGGTTTGGTTTGGTTTCGTAGTTACAGCGCACTAAAACTTTGGCAACCAGCAGTCAGGGACAAAATCGTGGGTATTAGACCAGCTCTGCTCCCATCCAAGCCTTTCGTCTTTCCTGAAAGTAACTTGCTGAGATTTCCAACCATTGCAGTCATATGTCACGGTTTGCTTAAAAACAATTACTGTTCTTCAAAAAAAAAAAATTTAAAAAAAAAAAAAAATAAAAACCCACCCCAAACCACCCAAACTTAAAAAACCTACCCAAACCTAAAATCTTAACAAATCAAAGCCACAAAAACCCAAAATAAACCCAAAACAAACCCAAAACAAACCCAAAACAAAACAAAGCAGCAACCCACATAGACTATCTCTCTCTAGCAGAAAAGAAATTTAAAACCTGATTGAAAGAATGTGTTCAGCTTTCAGCTTTGAATGGCTCAGTTTATATCAGAAATTGCATTAATTTTTCAGTCTGGATTGCTGTTGTTTTTTGTGGGGTTGTTTTTTGTGGTCTCCCTTCTCTCTTTTTTCTTTTTTTCTTTCAATTTTTAAATGAGGTATCGATGGTTTAAAGCACAGCGCTGAGCAGAGCAGACTTTGGAAACAGATTTCAAGGCTGTTAGCTCTGGATGGCACACGGTAAGGAGCAGGGACGCTTTTCCCATTCACAAAGAAGGAAATTTTTTTAAAAAGGAGGGGAGGGACAAGAAAGTTGTGTACGTTCAAGACAAGTAAACATTACATATGTGTTCATGAGACTGGGAAGGAAAAATACTGTATTTCAGCTCCCCTTCCTCGTTTTTGGTTTGACCATTTTTCTTTTTGTCTTCATTCTTCTATGTAACAAATAAATAAACACAATAACATTACCAGAACATAAAATAACCCGTTTTTACTTAATTTCTATGCACACCTTCTGAGACGTTATGGAAATGAGCAAGAATTTTCATTACATCGAGAAAGGTAAAGCAGCACACACACACACCAAAAAAAAAAAAAAAAAGCNAAAAAGGGAAAAAAAATAAAAGAAAAAAAAAAAGTTCACAATTACTAGTCTTTATGTTCAAATAAAAGACTATGCTATGAATTTCCTGTCCCCAACTTGCCCAAAATGCATCCTCCCGAAATTGCATGGGATAAAAAGACAATCAAAAGTATAAGTCCCAGAATAAAGCATTCAATCTTCACTTTAGAATTCAGAACTGAAACACAGGACGGTTTCATTTTTAATGATTTATTATTTTTTAAGGACAGAAGGTCTCATTTAATATTTTCCCAATTCCCACTGCCTGCATGATGGTTTGTTTGTTTGTTTTTCCCTCTCTCTTTCTTTCCCCTTCTTTGTTTTCCTTTTTTAGGTTGTGCTAGCAGAGGTAAATAAAATAAAGTCCAAAGTAGCGTCATTTTGTCTCCTTTGTACAACAGTACCTTAAAGAAAGATGACAGTTTCTCGTGTCCTTAGCTGCTACATGCAGGTTCTGCTTGGGCAGTGTCAGTTATGTACAGTACTGGTCAGAAGCGAAGGATGAAATGGAAAATTTCACCTCTTCTACAAAGTTGTCAAGTCAGTCTGATGGTCCTTGGAACCAGTTTGTAAATGGGGGTTTGAACCAGAGGAAGAAGACCTGCCCTTCGTGTTGGGCAGTTTGTGATCTTTTTTCCACTTCATTCTTCTGTTCTGAAACCAGATCTTGATCTGGCGCTCAGAGAGACACAAAGTGTGGGCTATCTCGATACGGCGGCGCCTGGTCAGGTACCTGTTAAAATGAAATTCTTTTTCCAGTTCTAGGACTTGCTGTCTGGTGTAAGCTGTGCGGGAGCGTTTAGGTTCCCCTCCGTTGTAATTGGGATTCACTGGGAAAAAAATACGGAGAACTTTTACAAAGCTAATCTTGACTTGCAGGTCCGACTTTACAAAAGAAAACCTTATGAGCTGCGAGCATGTGGCCGAGCTGGATTCGTCCCAGTTGCTTACAATGCCCGGGCTGCTTTCCTCCTCGTTTGAGGCAGGCACTATGGGCACACGCAGCTAGGAAGGCTGGGAGCCTCTAGAAGGCTCCTAAAATGGAGTTTTATCCTGCACGGCAAAGCCCCGCATGGCCAACGGCCTATTTCCTCAGCAATAAAAATTTATGGCGAGTGTAATTGGCCACCTCGGTTTAAAAAGCTCGTCCACGAGCCTGGTGGGGACTCGGGAGAGCGCCGCTGAGGACGATCGGAAGCAGGGTAGAAGAGCAAAGTAAGAAGAGGATCCTTACCCGAGTTAACATGGACTTTCTTCATCCAGGGATAAACTACTGCTGGCTGCTTAACTGCGGAGCCGTTTGGGGGTTTGAGGGCCGGTTGCTGGCTGCAGGCTCGCGAGTTGGACATTGGAGGCGGTGGACAATGCTCTGCTGGGCCGGGGAAGTGGCTCGCCGGGCCGGATTGCTCCTGTCCGTGACCCCGCGGCTGCCCGGCAGAGCCCTGGGCATTGCTACAGCTAAAGGGCTGCTCGCTGTAGTTTGACCGTGGGTAGAGTCCCTGGTGCTGGAAATCAGAGCCCTGCGAGGCACTGTAGTACTCGGCCCCCTGCTCGCCTAAGTAGCTATTCTGCAAATATTCCTCACAAGGAGGAAATTTGGGATCCACATACTTAGAGTTCACCATATACGAACTCATGGCCATTAATTTCTGAAGGTAGAAAATACTAATTTTTCTCGTGTTGTCTTTTTTTCCCCTGCCATAGAGCCCTCCTACTTGCTGTCAACTGAATAAAGTTAGGCGGGCATGTGACCGGCCCGGCCAATGGGGAGCCGGGCGCCCACCGCCGCATTTCCCCGCATTTCCAGCGATTCCACTCAATAACATCCCTCTAACCGAGTGACCCCCCTCTCCGGCGGGCCGCACCCGCAAACCAGGTACCGGAGGTGTAGGGGTACCCCGGGGCGGCGGCCGCTGCCCTGCCCACAGCCTTTTGTCTGAGTCGGCTTCCCCCAGCCCCGGGGGATGCTGCCCTTCCGTCTGATCTACTAGCCAGGATCGCCACCGGGGCTTGGTACCTCGCTTTAAATAAAATAAGCAAAAGAATCGAAAGGAATATACAGAGAGATGAGCTGAAGCGGGGTTAAAAGGGAAGAAACTGATAAGCAGGCGAGGAAAAGAAAAGCCATCAAAGAAGAGGGTAATATGATGTACAATAGATCTGTCCTGTCTTTGTCTCGCAGAGGTCATCCAAAAGTTACCAGAATTTAGTTCTGCTGAATAAAATTAGGCAATCAGTAACTTCTCATTCACTTTCAAGCCTCAATATATACGTCTGCATACGTACACGCTCACAGATGCAAACGCCAATGTATATTTATAAGTCTATACATGTATGTAAGTAAAATCATACAGATGGCAAGAAAGAGCTCACTTTTAACCATTAAAGTTCAATCAATTGAACTAGAGACGTCATTTAATTAGGTTAAAAATATCACCGGTTTAATGAGATAAATTCGGTCTTCATTCATCAATATCATTCCTGGAGCACAAGTAAATACATTCCAGTGAGGCGAATGCTGCTTTTGCTGCTGTCGTAAATATTTTGATGCAATCTGGCCCCTTGACAGGGAAATTTTGCTAATATCTGGCATATCTAGCTAATTTATGAGTATCTTTCAAAAGACTCATTCACTGATTGGTAGATAATATCCTTTTTTTTTTTTTCCCCAGAAAATTTGTAACTTCTGGTGAGTTTAGCTGTTTAAATTCACAGATTGTCAGTGAGAGTTAGGACTGAACGACAACTGAAGTTTTAAGAAACGTCCTAAAACCTAGCAAATAGGAGTGAGGCAGCAAAACTTTTATAATTTCTGAGTGTTCAGCACGCACATGCCTCTTGATTCCATCAGTATTTTAACTTCTAACCATTTGCAGAAAGGTGAAGTTTTTGCATCGACCATATATTCCCCTAGAATCGAATCTGTGACTATATGAATATCACACAAATTCGGTTCTACAGGGTATATATAGACAACGTAATAACATTCTGTTTTCATCTACAATATAGCAGGTCTTTGCAATTCTCTTAGTCTCTTACTGTCTTCTGAGGAATGCAAACTATTCTGCTGGGACTCAGTTCTGAAATACAGATTTGCAGGAAGGTGGGATTTCAGAAAAGATTCACGCTTGTTATTACTATTGCAATAGAGATAAGACACTCTACCAATTCAAAGCGACGAATTTCGCCTACCAAATTCTCAGAAAGACCTGCCGCTTTCTTTAAATTCTCTGCCATTTACGTCCTCACTATGGAAAATGGACGTGGTCGGTCAAATTGCGCTATTTAGAATAATAATGGTTAAAGTAATTTAGGAAGGAGTCTTTAAATATTAAGGCTAACACGAATCTGAAGAGATTCTCCATAATTAGAAATCCCCCTAAAATAAAAAAGAATTTTAAAAAAATCGAAACAGAAGTAAAACAGCCGACGACAGAAACAGCGGTTGGTGAAAAAGATGAGATTAAAAGCTGGAATTAGTTGCTCTCGGGAAAAAGAGAGTTTTCAAATTTACCTTCATCCTATTATGCTGGTCTAGCTATTATCCCCGCGATCTGCCTGCGAGCCTCAGCCTCGCACCCTCCCAGGTTTTCCCCGCCGTAGCGTTTATGGTGAAGGGCAGGGCGAGAGGTCAGCCGAAATCATTTACAAACGTATCACAAAGTTTCATTATTTTTACTTTGTCGACAGCGGCACACAGGAGTACAAAAGTTCATGAATTGTGTCTGACCCAGCTCCTCACTGCTGTCCTGCGGTCAACCTCTTCTCCTTCCACTATTTAAAACAGGCACCATAAGGACAAATAATGGTGCGGGTGTGATACATCCAACCACTGCGGAGGGCAGATTTGGGGGTGTTGCGCTTATCCGAGCGATGTGTACAGGGTTGTTTGGCTGGCTCCAACTCCTAACTGCCTGAGCTGAGAGATGCTATTTTTAAACGTCTGTTTTCTTATCACTGCGGTGGTTCCTTCTTCCCAGCAAGTGCAACTCGAAACGACTTTATGTCCTTAATCTCCCCCCTGATTCTTCAAATTTCCACCCAGCTATTTTCAGCATCTCTCCCCGTTTTCTCATCCTTTCTCTGAGGGGAGGGGGGACCCCCCCCCCCCCCCCCCCC